>CM035155.1:29220134-29543774 GCA_020205615.1 Panax quinquefolius
TTATAAATATCATTTTAAATATTATGGAATGAATTTGATATAATGTTATAGTTGTGGGTAATATTCATAAATTTTGCAAAATACGCAAGTTGTTATATAATATTCGATTGGTTGGGGAATATTCGTTTTAACAGGGAATATTCGTGACGACGACAATCATTAGTGGACCCCTACAACGGAATTATTGTTTGGATTGAGAAAACGATAAAAATATTTTATGAAAATAACGACGGAAGTTTTACTGATTAAAACCTGTTGAACTACTCATTAGTAAAAGAAAAGATGATAATATCGTGGTTGCGTAGTAGCACGTGGTATTGATTATTGATGTTTACGTGATAAGTCACTTAGTTTTGTTCAATTATTGCTTGATAGAATTGGCCGTAGTATCTCACGTTATTTGATTCAATTATTGTCGATATTTTACATATTATTAAATCAATAATTGAGATGAGAGTTATTAATATTATTATTTGCAATATTAACGATGTTTAGAAGTTACGCCAAAGAGAGGTTTGGTCACCTAATTGCGGCTACCAATAGGGAGAAATCCTTATTGAAAGCCCCTCTTCACAGGAAACGACACAGGTCGATTAATATTGTGAATCATAATAATAATGATAAATATTGTTAGATATATTAAGGTGTCTTTTTATGAAGTCACTAAGTTTATATATATATATATATATATATAAATTTTGTTTTATTAGTATTATTAATGTAATAAAAGCGAAAAAACTTTTATATAAAAGAATACTTTTATAAAGTTATTTATTTTATTAGACAATAATTAGAATATATTATATTTTATTATGCGTAGTGTTTGCATAAAAGTGCTCGTGCGTAGTATTTGCATAGTAAAATCTTTTATATAAAATGCGAATACTTTTTATAAAGTTTTATTTTATTTGATTATAAATAGAATATATTATATTTTATTGCATAGTCTGACATAATATCCTTTCTATTTTTCTATAAATAGGATGCTTTAGTTAGAATTGAAAACCACACTAGAAGTTCGGAGAATTCTTCATAATCTTGAGCGTATTTCTTTAGAGTTTTAAGAAGCTTTGAAGCGTAGTCTGAGTTTTCTTCAAAATATCCTCGCCTCTACCAAATGTAATACTCTTCTTTTACTACGTAAGGGGTATTATTTCTTTCTTTCGTCTTCATGAAGAGAACTTACATTATTTCATTCTTTGTTATTATGTTGAATAACTTTGTCATGCCAAGTACTCTGCATACTTGGTGAAATTCTTCTCATTATTCCATTCTTTATTATTATGTTGGAATAACTTTGTCTATACGAAGCACCGCATACGTGGTAAAAATTCTTCATTATTCCATTTTTATTATTCATTGAACATCCCGTACGTATGCGTTACGCATGACCGGTTCTCATTATTTATTAATCATTGGAATATCACATGCGTGCGTTTACGCATGACCGGTTCCATTATTTATTATTCATTTGAATATCCTGCATTTGTGCGTTCGCACGACCGGTTCCATTATTTATTATTCTGTTGGAATAACTCATCTGCAAGCGATCTATCGCATACACAGTGATTTCTTTTGTTATTCCATTCTTTATTATACTCAGTTGGTTAAAGTTTTGGCTTTTATACTCCATAAAATTAGTGGAATATCCTTGATATTTGCGTTTCATCCAGTATCTTTTCATGAAAATATTCTTCTGAGCATTCTTGAGTTTTACCCCATAAAGCAGTATCATGTTGATAATTTGAACGTTATTGGTTCCTGGATAAATTAATTCTTGAACTTGTTTTATTGAATTCGTATATCATTGTCATCATCCTCATGTTTATATTATGTCGAAAGTCATCTGTGGCCTGTAGTGCATAGATGGACTTGGTATGATTATGACCAAGGATTATTCAATATAATCATGGCACCGTAATGTTACAAGTGATGTGGTAAAAGTCCTCGTTGGCCTGTAGTAGTGCATTGATGGACGCTTGTTGGCATGATCATGACCATCGATGAATACACGAATATCCTCGGCCGTAGTGCATGGATAATTTGTGGTTGTGATACTAATGAATATCCTCGGTAGTAGTGCGGGAATGATGTGGATTATTTATTGTTCGAGTCTCAAATGATAAAAGTGATGAAATTTTTTTAAAATCATAAAAGATAGTAGATTTTATTCTCTACTTGACTCTTTTAATGGATTGCTTGTTCTCACCGCAGCTTAAACTTGATGTCTATTGTATTTTATCAGTTTAACATTGTTGAAGGCTAATGATAATTTATTCTGCATTATCTTAGTCATAATATTTCTTATTGGGCTAGTTGAGCTCACCATTTTACTCTCATTGTTCTCTTCAGGAAATGAGAACGTAGCAGGGACTAGTCGGGGAACGGAGTGACGGTCCAGATGATAGCATTAGTAGTCCTCACTATTACATGAAATAGTGTGTTAATAAATGTATTGAGGACTTATTTTGAGTTTTAATCTTCGCCTGAAAGACAATATTTGTATTAAAACTCAAATTTCATCATTAGTATATTTAAGATTGTATTTGTATTTTGTATCATGTATTTGGCGACTTCGAATAGGTGATGTATACCTATTTTTTGGGCGCCACAAACAACATTTATCATCATTATTATAATTCACAATATTAATCGACCGCGCTGTCGTTCCCGAAAGAGGAGGCTTTCAATAAGGATTTCTCCTATCAGCGCCGCAATTAGGTGACCAAAACCTCTCTTGGCGTAACTTCTGTACATCGTTAATATTGCGAATAATAATATTAATAACTCACATCATCTCAATTATTGATTTAATAATATATAAAATATCGACAATATTTGAATCAAATAACGTGAGATACTATCAAAAGAATTATTGTAGTAATAATTGAACAAAATTGAGTGACTTCTTACGTAGCATCAATAATCAATACTGGTGCTACTACGCTTATACGCCAGACATCGTATTTCTTTACTTTTACTCTGAGTAGTTCAACAGCTTTTAATTAGAAAACTTCCGCCCGTTATTTTCATAAAAAATATTTTTGTCGTTTTCAATCCGATCAAATATAATTCCGTTATGGGGGTCCATCAATGATTAAGGCGTTGTAGACAAATATTCCCCACTAATCGAATATAATACAACAACTTGCATACTTTGCAAAATTTATAAATACTACCCACAACTATAACATTATCTCAAATCCACGCCATAATATTTAAAAAAAATATTTCAAGAAAATTAAATCTTTATTCGTAAAATTTGGGATTTTACAAAACGTCTTCTTGACATAACTTCTAGACATCGTTAATATTACAAATAATAATATTAATAACTCAGTCATCTCAATTATTGATTTAATAATATATAAAATATCGACAATAATTGAATCAAATAACGCGAGATACTTATCGCAACAATTATCGAAGCGATAATTGATCAAAACCGAGTGACTTCTTACGTAAGCATCAATAATCAATACTGGTGTCTTACTTATGCAACCACGCCAGACATCGCATTATCTACTCTTACTACCGAAAGTAGTTCAACAGTTTTAACGGTAAAACTTCCGCCGTTATTTTCATAAAAAATATTTTTGTCGTTTTCTCAATCCGACAATAATTCCGTTGTGGGGTCCACCAATGATTGTGTCATCGTATGAATATTCCTTGTTAAAACGAATATTCCCCGACCAATCGAATATTATATAACAACTTGCATACTTTGCAAAATTTATAAATATTACCCACAACTATAACATTATATCAAATCCACACCATAATTTTGAAAAAAATATTTCGAGAAATTTATAAAATTTGGGGTCTCACAAAGAGCATAGTCATATCCGGTTTAGACAAGTGCTACATATAACATTTGCATCGATTTCTGTAGCAGATCACCCCAAGCTTCTAGCGTTGTCCAATCATTATCATTCTTCCAGGAAGGCTCGCCCAAGATTAGTTGCAAGAGCCAGCCTGACCGAGCACAATGCCTGAGGCGGCAAGTCTGCTTCAATGAAGTCCGGCCGCAGCCTTGCCATTGACAACTCTTGTAGTTTATTCAGCAACAGGTTAGTTTGAGAGACGTTCAGCAGCGTCCGGTCCTGCCAGTTGAGCAATTTCACCTGCAAATTACATCAGAAGGTGTCAAGAATGATACGAAAAGAAATTGTTTCCTCAAAATTTAGGCACAAAGTTTCATATAAAGAGCTCACAGAGTCGTATAGAAGAGGCAGCCAAAACCGTTGAGGTGTTGACGGGTTTTGCATAAGCTGCAAAATTATGAGAGAGAGATCAAAACTTGAACAGATTAACACATAACAGAAGCCAAAAATGACTTCTTTTTTATTTTTTTTAACTCAATAGTGTCCTCTATCCTAGTTATATTGTTATTAAAATTGAACAAACAATGTACCTGTAAGAATTGATTTTTGTAAAATATTTAATCACATCTCACAAATTTATTGGCTCCTAGCCTCCTATTATTAACCACTAGACTAACTTAGCTGTAAAAACATACCAATATAAGGGCTTCAGAAGCTCTCTGTGCAGCATCAGTAGCCATTCTGTTATGAACCTGCTGAAGGGATCTCTTGAAATCCCTATACCTATTCAGCAACGCAAAATTGGAAATCAAATGAGTAGCATAAGTGTAAAACTGAAAATAACAACCAAATAACCAATAAATTAGCTGCATTCGTTCCAGCCTTTCCCAAAAACAGAGGAAGCAATAAATACAAGTGATAACATACTTGTGTAGAAACTCGAGACCCCCTACAGTTCTAGACTCGGATCCCAACAATTCAATTAATCCTTCCCATTGCTGCAAAAAAGTGGAAACAGTGACGTAGTACCAATTTATAGATGAAATTGAATGCCTAAATTTGTTACAACTTAACTTTTGTAATCATTGAAGCATAAGCTGTATAATTGATATGAACCTTGTTTCAAATCCCATCAGCTACTTGACTGAATGTGATTAAAATAATATAGCAGATACCTTGAAACTTTCATCTGATACCGACTTTCCAACAAAATCAAACAGCTTCTGAGCAATTCTGTTCAAACGAAATTCATCCCGAGCTTGCTGAAGCCAGAAGACTCCAGAACCTTTCTTACCATGTTTCCAGTGATGCACTCCAGCAATCTTACATGAGATTTTAACAAAAGTTATAGCTAGGATGATACTGAGCTTTAGAAAAAAATTATTCAATAAGATGTACGAAATAAACTTCTGGAAGTAAATAATATCATATAGATGTATATGCATCAAACAGGAAAATATGAAGGATTTCATGATAACATACCTTCATAGCATTTGAACTAACACTGTCAAGTTCATACATACGGCAAATCTCTATATTCTGCTTAAGATACATTTACAGGGGTCAATTATCAGAAACATATACAGTCAAAGCAGATGCTATCAACTTCAGAAGAAAATAGTTTTTGAAAGTTACAGAAAAGGTGAGGAAAATAAAAGGAAAAAAAAGATATAGATTTATCACCTTGAGAAGTACTTGATTGTGTCGTACAGGTTGCTTGTACAACAAAATCTCCAACAAGCCCATTCCTTGTTTCATACATGATGTCAAATATATTGGAGCAATCTGTAGGAAATAATAAATAATTCTCAACATGAAACCACTTCATCCGAACAAGACATAAACCTTTTCAAACTTGTCAAATATGCACAACTAAAAGTTTGAAATATGAAACCACTTTATCCAAACAAGACATAAACCTTTTCAAATGCACTAGAAGGCAAAGAAAATTCTGAAGAAAATATAGAATAGTTATAATAATTGTAAGAAAAAATGAACACTAATCATATAGACATAATATAAAGTGATCTAGAATTAACTTGCACTCACTTGCCAAGTTAATGCATGAGATGACAGAACTTGAGCATAGACCAATCGATAGAGCTCCTCTAAGCTAACTCCCCCCAGATTATTCCGCTCTTCATGTAGTAAAATTTCTGCGTGTGCGCTCCCAGCAGTTAACAGCTCTACAGCATGGGCAACCATCCTGCAAGGAAGAATGATAAAAAGTTACATCAAGAAAATGTCAGAGGACTACAGATTGCACTCATCCTTTTTATTTTCTGTTGCATGTGCGGGTGGGGGCATTAGCCATACCCACAATAAACCCCTCAAAAACTGTCCATTTTGGAATTGTAAACGTGGATCTCCAATGTATTAGGTGTGGATTAGTTCTTCAAAGGCTAACGATCAGTCAGTGAGAAAGATATAAATCTATCCTCGACCTACGGGATAGGGGCATAGGGCTTTTATTAGCTAGTCACCAGCAACCACCGGATTTAAAGAAAAAAGGAGCTCAATCAAGGATAAAAGATTTTTGTGGTTCATTTAGAGATTGACAATCCTCCAATCATGACATTCTGATTAATGCTTACATAGCATACAGATCAACGGCGTCAGATAGAAACCTCAACTGACCAAGCAATAGAAAATGAGGGAAAAAAAATAACACTTCCTAAACTAAGCAAGACTAAATCAAACAAACTAGTTAGATTAGCAGCTCACCAGGGACCAAATGATCTTGAGCACGCTGCTAAAACAACCTGAACCAGAAAGAAAACGCAGATAATATTTAGACAGATAAAAGGCCAAAGACAAACATTGTACGTTAGCAATGTCGATCCACATTCCTCACCTCTGTATTTTCTCCAAGAATTCCAGTTAGAAGTTCCATCAACTTATGGGGGCTGGAGGCCGGTTTTGACTGCATGCATTTCTGAGCGAGATTGTACATGCTTTCCAAACCCTGTATCAGAAAAAAGATATCAATGCCTTTTCATAAAAAAGATAAACGAAAGACAAAAGAGAAACATACCATTAAACTCATGCATATCTAAAAGTTAAATACGAGAAGAGATAAAACTAGGGACTGACCGCAGTGAAAGGCCTGATGTACAGAAAGTGTGCAACATATAGCTCTATCCAATGAAATGTTGCGATAGATAGGATACTAGCATTACCCAACATGATTTGTAGCAAGTTTTTCAAGCCCTCCCTAGTCTTCTGATGACCACACTGAAGCCAGAAGGCACTGCAGTCCAGCTTAGTTATTTGTCCCCGCCACTTCTCCCACGCCTAGTCAACAAAGTGCATCCAAATATATTGCAAGATAATGAAGGGGCTAAGGTGTTAGGATGAGTAAATAATTCCAGAAGATCCAGTATTACCTTGACAAAATCAGGCTTGCTTTCATAGGATTCACCTAATTTTCCTGCTGCTAAATCGGGACGCATGCGTGGCATTTTAGAAATAAGAACAGCAACAGCTTCTACCAATCCATTCTCTGTCTGTTGCCAGACACATGAGATAATATATGAATCTTAATCAGATGCCAGACACATGAGATAATATATTTATCTTAGTTTCACCAAAATTATTATCCTATTGTTCAAACATCTTTATCAATTAATGCACACACAAAATCAAAGAAATAACACAGATCTGAATCAGTAAATTAAACGAATGTTCTCCACAAGTGTTTCCATCAAGTATAAGTAGCATGCTAGTTGACTCGTGAGCTTTAAATGAATGTTGTCAACAAGTGTCTCCATCTAATCGCCCCCACAACATATCTAATAACTTATTGGAACACTGCATAATCTTCATAATTTTTCTTATCAGTTTCTTAGTTTGTGTCAAATCTCAATGTATCATTGAAATTGGGATAGAGGTTCATGTAACGTATCCATGACATATCCATATCATTTTCTTCTTCTTCTTTTTCTTTTTCTTTTTGAAAAACAACATGTCAACATATTTGTATCCATTATTTGTTTACTTTAGGAATGACTAAGACCCAGGTCTAAACCTGAGCTCAAATCAGGGCTCATACCACTGTAACAAAACACCAATTGGGTAATCTTGACACCACATGCCGACCAAGGTAATGACAAGTTTGGTACCCTTGATAGTAAAGTTGAGGCCTTATATATAATTAAATCAAACCCACATGTTTAAATGTCGAACTGGTATATCACAATCTCCCCCACCCCACTTAAATCTTAGTGTCCTTTTAAGGCCCATAGACTTGTTACTTATATAGCCCATGAACTAGCTTTCTAGCTTTTGTGGGATAATACAAGTAATCCCATTTATTGTCGCAACCATTTTCTTCTGATGTGGGATGTACCCCAATTCACCTTCATGTCCTATCTCCTGACAATCCGACTGAATGGTCTGATACGGACTTTCGAGAATTGACTTTGATACCATATGTAACGACTCGGGTATAAACTTAAGCTCAAATTAAGGCTCATTTCACTGTCCCAAGAACACCAATTGGGTCATCTTGGCCCACCTAAAAGGTAATGACAAATTTGGTACTTGGTAGTAGAGTTGAGGCCTTATATACAACTCGATCAAACCATATTTTTCAACGTAGGATTAGGGAATCAGGCTTTTTAGTTAGAAAAGAATTTAATGTAGTTTCTAAATTGACTATTGATAGCTTAAATCATCAAATGTTTTTATAGAACCATAAAAACTTATGTCCGGTTAATGGGGAACCTGATGCTTCGGCAGATGAGAGAGACTTTTTTATTACTTAAAGGGTGAAATCTGGAAGTTCTTTCTAGGATAGACATTTAGCACCAATAGTGAAGAATTTGTATAGACAATTCAAGAAACAGCAAAGGGAAACTTAAAGATTACATTAGATAAGGTTGGGACCAATTCTAATTTACTGCATTTTAAGTTCAGCATTCTCACATTCAAAGAACTATTAATGACTTCTTACTAACCTCACGACTCCCTATCTGATTCTGCTGATAAGAACCATGCAAGCGCAACAATTTTACCTGCAAGCGAGCAACTATACAGCTGATGTATGTTCATAAACACCAAGTAAAAGGCTTCAAACAATTTACAAATGGCATATATAAGGTTAATCTTAAAGTGAGATGTTAAATATAATTTATAACTGGGATGTAATACATACCACAATATCAAGCCAGCCAATTGCTAGTGCAGATGATACAACTTTCCAATACTTTGGATCGTCTTCAACTGCCTGAAGAATACGGTTAAGATTAAACTTCATACTACCCTAACCTCATAAATATCTATAAGCACACACATTAATTACTTGAAGAACTAAAAGAAGAAAGGAAAAGCAAACGTCATTTAAAGTTCATATATACTGAATCGGTATGACCAGGCAGCCAGCATAATCTTTTCCAATATACTACACTACATCTATCAAGTTTAAAGTGGGGAAGAATTGCCATAACAGTCTCGTCTCTTTTTTAATGAAAACTCGTGGAAGCAACTATGATGAACATCAGGACATGGTCAAACCTGTAAAGTAACAAGTTCAATTTGAAAATCCACAAGTTTTGAATGGACTGTTTGCTGTGCTCCAGTGAAAAGACTATCAAAAACCTGTTGAGAAATACAATTTTTAATTTGACAGAAGCGAAGATGCCTCAGGAAAACGAGTAATGTCAAAATGCATCAATGTGACAAACTAAGTGAATAAAACAGGGAAAAAAACTCACAGCTAACCAATCAACAAGCTGTTCAGGGATCCAAGATTGTGATTGCTTGTCAGCATAAAATATTTCCATCAGCTCCCATGCAGCTTTCAAAAAGGTTGGCTCCTCAACTTTCTAAGTAAAAATTGTAGAGAGGCAATTGTTTATTACGGAAGCTTTCATATAAAGACGTATCCTTATAATTATATGGTCAAGGTTAATGGATAACCACCCAAAATGAAGCAAAAAAATCTGAAACCAACTCAAGGGACACAACACTACCTGTAAAATTGTTCTCGGGTCTTCAATAGCCGAATTAGGAGGCAACTTTTGATCGCCAAGAAGAGATTTTATCTCCTTGCTGTACTCGATAATGTAATCCCACCTTAATATTTCATGAAGTGTGATAAGAATTTTGTACAAAAATTAACCAAAATATTAATATGCTATTGATAACTTAATTAAATGTTAGAATCCTTAAAGCATCAAATTAATCCGTTAGCTCACAAATACTCCCTCCGTTGATAAGTTAGAAGCAATTTATCTAATCTAAGTTAAAAGAAAACGACTACGCGGATTTAGACAACCAAATGCAAATATGCATGAGGGCTAGAAAAGAGATTGATCTAACTTTGTACATTACTAAAACTGAAAATTCATGTTCTCACGCTTGATAGACTGAGTGCTTCCCATTGATACGTAGACTGTAGTTCATAGTTACATTGCATGGTTGTTCTGATATTAGGGTCTACAGAAGTTGAACATTCATACAGAATAAACTACAAATTTGGAAAGGAAAAGAAAGTGGGAAATGTTCCTACTTAAAATTTGTTGTGTTGTGGAAGAGAAAACTAAAGTTTTCCCAATTTCCCCATCTTTGGAATTTTGTAGGTTAAGTGCTAGAGAACTGATTCTGAAACATAGTATGGTATTTTTTTTTTCTATGAAAAAAGGAAGTATAATAGAAGAGGCTGCAACCATTGAACACATGTTGTAGCTCAAAGATGCACATTCTCATATGCTTAAAAAACTCAACAAAGGAAAAAGAAAGAAAGAAAATGAAACAGAAACTTTTGATCCGTTTGGAGTTACGGGCCGATAATATATCAAAACGAATCTAACAGCAAGGCCTACAAAACTCATCGCCTTCGGCCATTACGTATACCGTTTGAAGCCCAAGAGAGGCTTGTAAAGAGGCGTTTTGGCCCTCCGAAGTTTTCTAATTTTTAGGATTAGTTGAATATTTTCGTAATTTCATTAGTCCTTTCATAATTAGGTTTCCCAATTTGTAGTTTAGTGTTTATATGATCTTTTGATGTAATTAGGGACAACTCTCATTATTATTATTCTGGATTATGAAATACTTGGCTATTTAGTCAATTTATCCCTTACGTTGTGAATTCCTGTGATTGCAAAGTACATATATTCAATTCCTGTGATTGTTTCTATTCTCTCTACTGTCTTTCGTTGTGTCATAAAGTCAATGAAGAACACTTTTACCAAACACATATCCACACGCGCATGCACAACACGCAAAATGGGTTTATATAGTGCCTTTAAGTTTATAGGTAACTCAACATCATCAAATGCCCTCGACTACCTTTTCTATAGCTTTCTAACATCCAGTATTCTAAAAATTCTTGCCTAGGTCCGCCTAGGCCCTACCTAGGCTTTAGGCCCCCTTAGCGCCTCGCCTAGGCGCTAGGCCCCCTGGCGTCTCACCTAGGCCCAAGGTGAAAAAAAATCCCTCCAAGAAATTTGGTTGGGCCTAGGCGGAGAGGCTTTTTTATTTTAATAACTACCCAAACCAGATCTTGATATATTTATTTTTCTAATGATTTACCATATTCATAATACAGGTTGTAGCATATCAAATCACAACAAGAAGTGAACAATATCAAGTCAAAATGGATAATTTTATTATAGTTGTAATTTTTTGAACTTGTACCAACTTCAAATTATATAAATGATAATACATTTGTAATATTTATATTAATTCAATATAATTCTTAAATTTATGTTTAGTTTCTTAAGTTTTAATATTGAATTAAATTCTTGAAATTTTAAATTTTATTATTTACTAGCAATCTTGTTTATGAATAAAACTAATACGTTAAAAATATGTTTGAACTTCGAACAATTGCATGTTTGTGTTTGAACTTTGACATTAGCAATATGGATATGTGTTTGAACTTTAAGCAAAGACCTTTATTATCTTTATTATAGATTGTTTTGCTTTATATTATTATTTTGTTTGAATAAATGTAAGATAAAATATTAAAATTGACTTAAAATAAAAAGTCTCGCCTAGGCCGCCTAGCGCCTTTTAGAACATTGCTTACATCAAAGCTTTATAAGTAATTGGTTGAAGACATATTTCCAAATGAAACATAAATCAAGAGATCAATACATCTATTCACAAGTTCTCAAGTATGTCAGCAAGTAAGGTTCTCATCTCCGTACAACAGGTGTTCTTGTACTTTTCACTGACCATTTGATAGTTTTTAAAAAAATTGTCAATATATAAAAGGATGACCTAATATTTTGGAGCTTCCACCACTTCTATTTTATCTCACAACTGAATATTGAAAATCAATTAACATAAAGAAATCAGCTTAGGGAAGCAAGGAGCTCACTTTTTACACGTCTCTGTTGTAAATTACTAGTAATCAGTTCGTGATGATTTTTTACATTATCAAATGCTTAAAACACATTATAACTTTATCACATTTTTTTAAAAAAAGGTTCTTATTTCATCATTCTAGATACAAAAACAAACATACACACGTACTATGCATAATGCAATTATATATATGAAACAAATTTACTTATCAAAAAGATATTTTGAAACAAATTTCAAAGTTGTTTACCAATATGCATTATAGGGATTCGAGCCGGACATCTTTGACATAGCTGACATTGAATTTTTGCGACCCTGAAGAACAGCAAATGGAGTAACCGACCAGTAAGCAATTCTCCTCCACTGCGCATCATCGAACTCAGACTCTTCTTTGCCGAGCTTCACTTCCACTACTTTCCCGCCAACTTCACCATCCGATTCGTTGGCATCGGACTGAGGCTGCCGGAAAATAGACACGCGGAGGGAGTTGCCACGGGACCACGAGATGGAGAGGCGAGAAATTGGGGGTTTAAGGCCGTGATGGATAGGGAATACGGCGGGATTTCGGACTTCTGGCGAGTATGGGACAAGAGATGAGTCACTAGAATTGGACGCAAGGCCGGGCATTTCGCCGGAGACTCACCGGAGTTTGAGGGCTTTGCCTGTGCTTAGGTCTTCAAGAGTTTTAATGGGTTTTACCGATGAGTCTTTGAGAAAAAAGTAGAGAAAAAAGAGAAAACAAAAGTATGGGGTGTTTTGGAAATTTCTTTTATAGAGATAAAAGAAGATAACATAAAAATATGAAGTAAAGGGTATGTTTCGGTAATTTACCTGTATTTATATATCCAAATAATTTCTACTGATTTGATTAAGGTTAAATTAACAACACAGTAAAATATAATTTTAATCGATTTCAAATAATTTAAATTTTCCGAGCGAATATAATCCGAAGTGTTAATAAAAATTATAATTTAAAAAAATTTAAATAATTTATTAAATTTTAAAATTTATTTATATTTAAATAATTTATATTCGAGTGAGTATGAATCGGGTGTTTGTTCATTTTATAACTGATACAGAAGACAATAACGTGATGATAAAAATTGAAGACTGTAAGTAAGACATTTCCTTCCCATCTAAACTCCTAACCTTAGGTTAAAATAAATTATTCTAATAAATTTAGATATTTAAAAAGTAATATATATATATATATATATATATATATTGTGCGCTCAATTGTAAAAAGAATAGAACTTTGAGGTCCCCAAATATTATCCCAGTTATATACAAGTTGGAGGTGTCCTGCAACATATCGAGTGGCCTCCCATTAGTTTTCGTCTATTTTGGTAGTTTTTCTTCCTCTTCGGTTTCGGATAACTCATACACCACCCTAATGTTTGCTTCAGTTGGAAATTCTTCTCAGCCATCAAAGAAGGTACCTAAAAAAATTACTTCTTTTTAATCTTTTTTAGTTTTCTTGGTTTTGGTTTCAATTTCTTGCTCTTGTTTTAGCTGTAATTTATTAGTACCTGTTTTTTCTATGTAAAGCGAGAGAAACATGAAAAAGAATGGTTTGCTGTGAGCTTCAGGCCAGAGAATTTCATTCCTGGTCTCATAATCGGTTTCGTTTTCGGGTTGTTATTGGATTTAACAAAACCCACCAAAGGTAATGCCAATGGGAACAGTTCATTGGTAGCCAAACATCAAAGACTGACCTCAAGCAACCCTGATGAGGAGTTCAAAATGGTACTTCTTCTATTTCATTTTTTCTTTTAATACTTTTTTTGTTCTGTTGTCAGTATTGCTTTCATGTAAGTTGGTTATTAGCCATGTTTGCTTGGTGGGTTTAATTCTTTTTCAGTCATTAATAGAAGGATTTACTGATTTAGTTATTCATTTACAATACTTAGGAACTCAATGTTGTCAATTATTTTCAATTACAATCATCATTAGCCACCATTTGGCATGTAAAGAATTCGGTTTGAGCATGATTTACAACATATATACGACAATCCCCAGAAAAGCACAATCCGTTGATAATGATATTTGCTGCTGCCATATTCTCCAACTAGTATATGCCCGTGCCTAAAGGCACGGCGTAAAAATAAATAAATTAAAATTCAAAAAATATTACATTAACTAAAGACACATACCACCACAATTCACCATTCCACAATTCACCAATTAATACATACTCAATCATCAACATAGTCCAACTACCAAAACATCGAGCTAGTCGGTACTAATTTCAAAAAAAATAGGTAAAATTTTCTTTAAAAATAGATATCTACAAAATTCTAAACTTGTCTACAAAACTTACAATCATCAATACATATTCAAACCACCAAAAACACTATCATTCCATACCCAAAAATCATCCTAATCATGTATAATTAGTTAACTTTACAAAAGACGTAACGGGCAAAATACACACATCAAGCTAGTTGCTACTAATTGTAAAAAAATTTGGCAAAAATTCCTTTAAAAATAGATATCCAGACAAATATAAACCTGTTTATAAAACTTACAATCATCCATACATATCTAAAACACCAAAAAAAACAATCATTCCATACCCATAATCATCATAACCATGTATAATTAGTTAACTTTACAAAATACGGAACAAAAAAAATACATATATGAAGAAATTAAATCATACTCAATCATCAACACATTCAACCACCAAAACATCAAGCTAGTCGCTACTAATTTCAAGAAATTTCGGCAGAGTTTCCTTTAAAAATAGATATCTAGAAAAATATAAACCTGTTTAAAAAACTTACAATCATCCATACATATCCAAACCACCAAAAAAACCATCATTACATACCCAAAATCATCATAACCAAGTATAATTAGCTAAATTTACAAAAGGCGGAACACAAAAAATACATACATGCAAAAAATAGAGAAACAACATGTTGAGCATAAGACCCTTTACTTTACAGCTTACACCAAGTATATTGTTTACAGCTTACATCATGTATCCTTCAATATATACCTGAAAATAGTTAAAATTTAAAAATTATTGAAATATGTGAGTCAAAATAAAACAATTGTAAAAACAAATGAGCACACATATTTGTATGTATGGGGGGAATGAATTAGTTTGATATAAGTAAGAGTTTAGAGAGATTGTAACAAATAATCAATTTTTTTTAGGAAAAGATATGGACTTACAATCAAATAAAGTTTTCTTAGTACTATTTCAACAAACGGTTCATTTGCTTAATGATTTAAATCATAAATTTACATTGGTGGCAGTATAATGGTGTGTGAGCTTGATTTGCGAGTGTTTGATTGGTTACAGTTATGTGTGTGAGTTTGTGCATATATTATGTGTGTTGTGTGTCTGCATAAGAAGTAGAGAAATATAGTCTTAGTAAGAGAGACTTTCACACCTAGACAATTGTTTGGTCAGTGGTGGGTTAGTAATCGCCAAAGGTGGACATGTTAGTACTGGATTGCATATCATTTAACTCTCTTTAATGTCTTCTTCATCCCTTTAAACTTCCTCTTCATCAATATCCTTAATGTCCTCGTATCAATACGAACGCACTTTGCCCATGAGGAGAATGCACAAACACCTATATTATTTACATAAACAATAAAATTGACACTATTTATATTATAGGAATAGTAAAGTTATTTTGATGCAGTGACATAAAAGTAGATTTACCTGATTACGTCGGCCCCATCCACAAAGGCCCATTGTATATACTCTATTATTTTTGTTGATTCACTCCAATCCTACAAAGAATGAACCTCATTGTAAAATTAAAAGTTGAAATGTTGGAAAGATTACATAATTTAGTAGAAATAAACTTGTTTAAATTATACCATTTAATTGTCATAAGAATATCATAATAAAACTTCTGGGTAAACAATATTTGTGGTGCAATTCGACCCATCTTCCTAAGGAGGAGGATGATTATACGATCCGCAGATGCATCTAGATAAGTGTCACATAAAGGTGTCCATGACTAAAAAGTGTCCGCAAATCAATCCCAACGAACTCGATGATTGTCCTCGGGCTTTATTGATTGTGTCATAGCATAAGTTAATCTGATAGAAACTCGACGCCTTGTCATTCAAAAAGGCAAGTCCAAAGATGTTGGTGTCAATGATATTCTTGGAATGAAGACTAAATTGCCAATTTTATCTCCATTTAATATCCGAGCTTCGATTACCCTCGAGGCACATCTAACAACCATCAATCGCGTGCCATTACAAAGTCCATCTTTCTAAGCAATATTTCGTAACAACATTATCGGGCATCCAACTTTCAACTCCAATTTGAACGGTGGCAACCTCAAGGATTCAAATGAGTTTAAGTACTACTCTTTAGATATCGATTCCTAATGGTACGATCAAGCTCATCACCTTCGTACATTTTATCTACAACTAAAAAGTAATTGTTTCTCCCGAGAGTAATATTTAGTGTTCATAAAGATTTATATCATCGACGCCATCATCATGCGAGCAAATAATTTGTCGCTTCGGTGAGAAAGGTTGAGTCACTATACCAACCACATCCAATTATGGATAGATTCCAAATATCAATTCATTTAGATTATGACATCGGTTTATCAGAGATGGAAGTTGCACAATTTCTTGTGGATCGTCCCAATCTAAAAAATGAAAGTATAATTATTCACAAAATGAGATTTAATTCAAAGTATCATGTTATAAAAATTCAATTCAAGGTTGAATGAAATATTACCTCCATCAACAATTGAGCAAAATTAATATTTCGAACGTCTGTGCGAGTAAATCGCATGTTTAAACCCAGAGTCAAAACACATATATCTTTCCATAGCGAAGACCGTCTCAATGATGCACCCACAATTTACTCGCGGACGCCTTTTAGAATAACAGTAATATTTGTCGAAAGTCTCCACCTAGACAACAAAGGATACCCCAAAAGGTCTTTTATCGTCCTCGATGTCTTGAAGGGTGCGATCGATCGCCTCGACACAAAGATCGATGTCAGACAGAACTTCATCCCATATTATCAGCTTTGTTTTTCTAAACAATTCTAAGATGCATTGATTGTTTAGTGAACCCACATATTGAATTATTTAGGGTTTCCAAAGGAATACAAAATGTAGAATGTGCAGTGCGCCCCCCTACCAATAATAACGATGCAATACCAGATGAAGCCACAGTAACAACATGTCCATAGCTACGCAATTTGGTTGCAATGATATTATACAAAAACGTTTTTCCCGTCCCAGCACCTCCACTCAAAAAGAAAGTAGTTGCTAAGTTTTCACATACTGACGTTGTGACAGCAGTATAAGCAGCAAGTTGTGCATCATTAAGTCTGTCAACATTAATTTGTGCATCGATCACAGTGCTTCATTCTCAAGTTGTTGGTGCTCAAACAGTAATCTATTTCCAACTATTGCATTCCAATTTTTAGTTGGTTGTGGCATGGGTGGAAAGTCAACTAAACTCTTTCCCGACTCATGGAGCAATTGATTTATCAAATATAAGCCATAATCTTCAATATGATCATCAATTGGATTCAAAATACCAAACATAGTACGAATCCTGTGTGTTAAATCATCACATATATGTGCTAAGAATTGCTTCCACAATTCAAATGGATGCAATGGAAAGCATTCCGTTAGAATTATAACAAATAGTCTCCTTAATTGGTATCCCGTTCTCATAATTGCAGCCTCTTGAAGACATTGTATCCATTCTTCATCATCTTTAAGAAGTCCTCTTGCGACACATGCTGACTTGAATGTATCATGCATAACATTATTTACCGAAATATGTGCCAATTCAAATGAAATAGGTCCTCTAACAACAGTTAGAAGCAAACACAAATAAAACCGCTCACCTGAATTAGGGCTAGCAAAGTACATTCTACCAATTGCATAACCCCTTTGTCTTTTGGAGTCCATTTATCGATAGACTTGTCCCAAACAAATTTTTCTCGAAATTCTCGATAAGTTAATACACTGCAGATTCATTTGTAAGCAAACAATCAAAAAAGCCGCTTAGAGTTGTTTTTGATGAGCACCTTTAGAAAGGATCATATCAAAAGATTCAAAGAGGTTAAAGACCACACGATGCATCCTGCAAAATGAAGTGTCAATCTTACAACTGAAGGAATCTCTTCATGTAAAGGATTACCAAACAATCGCCATACGGCTTCTGGAGGTCCAATATACCTAGCATCAAGATATTGTTGGATCTCATTAATTCCTCCAAGTACCATTGTTGCGCGATCATGTCCTTTATAAATATACTTGTGAATGTATTTTACACATCTGACTCCTGCACAAATTTCAACATTGATATGACAATTGAACATTCTTGATAAATACAGATTATGTGGCACAACGTCTCTATTATCAATTTCTTGCCCCTCACGATGTACTTTCCGACCAAGATACGATACGACGATGATATATGATATCCATCGAGTCCATACTTGTTGATTCAACAAATGATCGAGGGTACCGCTTGGTACACATCCTATTTTCCATACATGGTGCTTGTGGATTTCGAGCACCACATGGTCCGTGTACCATGCAACCTATAATTGTTTCAAAAAGCAATGGGTCAGTTTGACAATCCGGAAATTCAAAGACACACTACTCATTCCCACTTGAGCACATGTTTGAATTTTATCTAAACCATGAAGGAACAAAAGTGTACGACGTAAGCGGTAACCCCTTTTTTGGAATTCAATTGTAAAAACATGCGCCACTTTTCTACCAAAGACGTTTGTTTCTATCTCTTTCATCAAAAAAATTCGCTTCAACTCAAAAACACGGGCCACTAAATCAGGACGGTCAGTAGGGATCTGATTTGGCAATAGTGATTTAGTAATTTTAGGCCATTTGGGATTTGCAGTCATAGTTAGAAAAATATATGGCTGTTGATTATACCGAGTGATAGCCATCAATCTTGAAAATTTCAAACATATGTCTTCAGACTACCAAAGGAATGAAGATGGCAAAATCATTCGTTGACCAACTTGTTCAGGACCAAGCTCATCTGCACAAACATCTGTAAGACCTTGGTAAAGTTCTGCACGAAGCTTCGATTGATTCAACTTGTAGTATGTCAACCGATTTTGTTCAAGAATGCCCAAGATCTACTACAAATTCTTGAAATAGTTTTCCGGCTCTCAAAATTGTTGAATACTCAGTGTCACGTTGGAACATACAATAACTGTAATATTGCAATTGTGTCAGTCGAGTAAATGAAGGTCCACCTTGGGAAGCGTTCCACTATTTCAAATCTGGATTCCATCCTAGCTCACCATAAGGGAACAATACCACATAATGCAATGGTAAATAAGCCGGATGACACTCATTAATTTGCATCAAACCATTATCCCCTCTCAAATGTAACATAATATCTCTCATTCCACTTGATTCACTCCATCTCCCTAATAATATTACCGCAATCTCTCACTCGGTTGTTGGGAGATTATATCGACGCTTCATTCATTATAAATCAGTAGTGAAGATAGGTAGGGTAAATTCACCTCGTCAATTCCAATTCACTTAAAATTGTATGAGCCTGCCGAAATTTTATAGGAAATGGATTTACTTGCAATAAACAATCTTGTATGGTTTTCAAAACATCTCTTCTCAAGTTAGGATTTTTGTTGCTGCGAACATCTAAAGCTGAATTAGGATCATAAATGTACAGTTGAGAGTAAATTGGTTCACACCCTGGCTGTGGCATAAGCGATCCTGTTCGATGGCGTAATTCTCCATGGATGGTGAATGTTCTAGGTCCCCTCCCGGGAATTAATCTGTCATCCAAAGTAGCACCAAGACTCGTAAACGCATTAGCTGCATTATACTCTTGTGTGTGCTGACGAAACGATTTTGATTGTTCATCATTGTCGTCATACAATGCTTTAAGCATTAAAGGAGGTGCAATAAGTGGAGGTAGTCTAATTTTTCCTTGTAAACAACATTTACCAAAGAAAGAATTTGATACAAATGATTTTGTTAATTTCTCAGCAAGCCAGTGTAAGGCAAAACAATGAGGACATGTTCGATTCATCAAGCCGAGGGAATGACGATCTGGAATTTCATGGTTTCGAGGATTAAATTCAACATCCATAGTTACACCTTCTACTGTGTAGGCACTACAGATAAAATTATAGATGTCATACAATTTTTAAAAGGAGAACATGAATAAGATAACAAATGTGAGAATAGAAAATTAATACTTATATCGAACACCTGGTGCCTTCATTCATTCGATTACGATTTGTTGGAACATGTTTGTCATATACGATGCCCCTTGGGGAACGTGGGGAGAATGGTTCCAAGACCGCTGTTTGTTGCTTTTGTATAGGTTTTGAGGAGGCAAGTCTTGGAGCATGGTAGTCACAAAGACACCTCGAGATATTTGTTGGTGTGCCTTCTTCAAGATTTTGAGGAGGATTTTCTTGATTCACGATGGCCACAGACAACCACCGTGAAACAATTGTTGTAGTATCTTCATTAAGATTTTGAAATAAGGTGGTTGACGATGACTCTAAAAACATTTGTTGTCACTATACCGCTCTATTACAGGATGTGAAATTTTGGTAGACAAAGTCATTGGTCAAGGCGGGACCTCTTATTTGATTCTCGCTCAAGGCATGCTTTACGACGACGGCTTGGTGGTAAAGAAGGAAAAAATCTAGGTTGACGGGGGCAAAATGTTTTGATCGCTCTCTTTTTCAGAACGCAAGTTGTCCCAATTGACGTTTGAGCACTCATTTTCTTTTCCAAAGATAACACATTTTTGGAGCAAGTCTCAGACATCATGGCAATGTTGATTTTGATACAACATTATAGTTTGGTGCCTAAACCACAAACTCATAAAAAATTAATTATTATTTTGTTGATTTAACGTATATCGTATCGTTTTGCACTTTGTATATATAACAACGTGATGTAACACGACAATAAAGTGTTACATTAACAGAACTATCTACCCAACCATTTATCAACATTATAATTATAATAAAGTATTTGTTTGATGCAAAAATAAAACACCATAGCCCTGCATCCAACACATTGTTCTATAGTAATACGCTCGATCAATAGCATATTGAATTTAACAGCTTGAAAGGTATTTTATAAATAAGATCAAAACTACTTGGAAAGGTTGAGGTTTCACTATTGACCGATGCTTAAAATTATGGAATGTTCAAACAAATTTAGAGTTTAAAAAATCGGACCCAACAAAAGATTAAAATTATATGTCATAACAAAAGCTTAAAGGCTACAAAGCAACAGAATAACACAAAACTTAAAATTTTTTAAATTTAATAACATCCAAATCCATTGTAAAAATAAAGAAAAAAGAATAGGATTAAAAGTGATACCAGTTTGCAATCTGTATTTTTTGTTCCTTGGGTAAAAGAGGTTGATTTTTGTTTCCCCTTAAATTTAGCATTCGCCAAAGCATCAAACTTTTTTTTTCCTTCTGTGTAAGAACACGATAAAAAATAAGTAATATTAAATGAGACAAACCAAAAACATGTTGACAAATCAAACAATCTGCATAAAACAAACTTAAATTTTTTTAAATTCAATACATCCAATTCCATTGTAAAAACAGAGAGAAAATAATATGATTAAAAGTGATACCAGTTGGCAATCTTTATTTTTTCTTCCTTGGGTAGAAGAAGTTGATTTTTGTTTCCCCTTAAATTTGGCATTCGCCAAAGCATCAGACATTTTTTTCTCCTTCTGTGTAAGAAAACGCTACTTAAAAGCAAAAAAAAAGAAGGAAAAAATGAATGAGAAATAGGTATGAGTATACAATACCTCACGTAAACGGAAACAATTTAGTTCATACTCATTTCTAATTACCACTCCTACATTATTATGACGAAGTCTTTGAATCTGTAGACAAAAGAACGTTGAATAGTAAATAAGTTGGTAAAAAGATAAGATAAAAAGTATGAAAATGATGAGTAAGAAATTATTATCATACAGTATTTTCAAGGTGGTCATCCATCTGTCACGACATTAATGAAAATAAATTAAAATAAATAAGTTATTAAAAAATCAATAAGATATATTTAGAGAGAGTTAATAAGGTGATAAACTTACACTACCAAATATAACATCATCCATTGGTCGATAATTGTGCAGTTGAAACGGTTGTACCTACACAGTAAATTTCATAAGCTATGGATAATGGACATCAATTAGTAAGATTCACTAATTCTTAAACGGTTGTACAAAAAACATACTTTCCCACAATTCTTAGTGAATCTATTTTATAGCAATTTTATTATGTGAATTATTAGCCATGTGTAGTGATTCTCATCTCCGCCTCCAAGAAAGGGGGATAATGAAATGATACACAACTCAAACAGTGGAAGTAAAATAGAATTCAACTGAGAAATTCACTATAAATTTGTTCTGTATTCTCCAAGGCATATGGACTGAGCTGAGCTTAAGCAAATTCTTCAAGTCACAAAAATTGGTTGCACTATAACAACCAAACAAAATTGTAAAAAACAGGTAACACTTTCAATCTTCTTTATTACTCGTATAGAAAATACCAATTTCAAGCATGTTTTGCAGCTCCATGATGCCAGATTTAAATGCTAGAAAGGAAAGAATGACCAAAAACAACACAATATAACCATTTGTTTCAATACTTGGATGGGTGACCGACTATCATTATTCTGGGTACTCTTAAGTACTCTTCTTTGTTTAGATTATGGGGATTGCTTCAGTATTTTACAGAAGCAATGCCACTATTAGTAGGATAAAGGAGAAAAACAAAAGCATGATTACATAAATTCTAAATACTCTTAAGACTTAAAATTTTTGACAGAGTTTCCTTCAAAAATAGATATCCATAAAAATCTAAACAAGCCTATAAACCACCAAAACAAAAAAAGGATAGAAAATGGAGAAACAAATCTTGTCCACGTGGAGAAACAAATCTTGTCCACATATAAAACAGTGTTATTTTTTTAATGGAGGACTGGAGATTTTTCATGATATGACGTGGAAAAGAATAATTTAGAACCAATCGAAACAAATCCTGTCATTCTCCATTCCTTCAGCAAAAATAGATTCACTAAGAACAAATTGTCCTGTGGCACCAAAACCATAATTTCCCACAAAATTCAACTAAAAACAGTAAATAGTGTTTACCTATCCAATCTAAAAAAAGCCTTTACGTTGCAAATATGCTTAAAGTTTGCAAATTTTGCAAATATGATTTTTTTTTTTTGTGGGACAGAGGGAAATATGCTTAAAGTTTGCAAATATTCCTTTTTTCCACTCATTGTTTAGAGCTGTGGTCCAATCATTAACCATCTTCAATTAAACAAAATTACGCTAAACAAAATTATTCTTAATTAGTAGAAACATAATGTGATTTTTAAGATAAATGCAAAGAGATTTGTTGAATCGGGGAATAAACTTCCATTGTTGATGGGTACGAAGAAACACTAAAATGCAGCTTAGAATTTGAGAGATCTAGGTAGAATCACACCTATTCCCTTGAATCCACCGCCATTGCAAGAAAAAATAACTTTGAAAGTGAGAGAGCTTATTTCACCGCTTCAAAGACCGAAGATTAGAAGACCCAGAGCTCAGCTATCTCTTTTCTCTTTTCAGTTCAAAGATTGTAAACATGCAGTTGGATATCACATTACCTAGGAGAAAATGAATAAACCTTGAGTATCAAATAAAGATGAGCAAACTTTGAGTATAAAATATGTAGGTATTCAAACCTTTGAGTATTAATAGTGTACAGTTAACATATGAAGTTAAGGACCAAATGGTCAACAACAAAATTTACTAATGCAACCTAATTTGAAATGAGGTTCAAAAATCTTGAAGATGAAACCTTTTTGATTACAAATTTTGATAATTTCTCCAAATGGGCATACATAACTTCATGAAACAGAGAAAACCCAGTTTCTAGATGAAACAACATCAAACAATTTTCATTCACTTTTCAGTTCTTTGAGCTCTCTCAGATTTGAAGACATAAATTCTATAAACCCAAAAAAAAGGAACGAAAAATTTGGCCTGTCTTTTTATATCAAAGACATTTGCTATTTTATTATCGAAGGCATCAACAAAACATAAAATTCCAGTTGATATCTTTGACATGGCAACGTAAGGATTTTTGAAGCCCCTTTTAACATAACCCATTTTCAACAAAACAAAAACAGTGTTGCAACAAAACATTAAAAATTCTCTATTACGATCATCAACAAAAACAGAGAAATCTTGAAGATGAAACCTTTTGATTACAAATTTTGATAATTTCTCCAAATGGGCATACATAACTTCATGAAACAGAGAGAACCCAGTTCAGAGAGAACAGATTTGAAGAAAAATATCAATTTTCATTTAGAAATTTCATTTAGAGAACCCAGTTCAGAGAGAACCCAACATCAAACATATAAAAGAAAAATATCAGTTTTCATTCACTTTTCAGTTCTTTGAGCTTTCTCAGATTTGAAGACTTAAACCCAAAAAAAAGGAACGAAAAATTTGGCCTGTTTTTTTATATCAAAGACATCAACGAAGGAACATTAAAAATTCGATAAAATAGCAAATATCGAAGGCATCAACAAAACATAAATTTGGACTGTTACGATCATCAACAAAAACCATCAACGAAAGGAACATTAAAAATTCGATAAAATAGCAAATATCGAAGGCATGGCAACGTAAGGAACCTCTGCTTAGCAAATATTGAAAGTTTTACTGGGTGCTTACCAAAAACAATCGCCGCTTAGCAACCTCTGCTTGCCATCGCCGCCGCCGCCGCCGCCGCTGCCGCTGAACAGAGAGTGGTGTTGCACCGATCAAGAGCAATCTGCGCACGGGCGGAAGTGAGCACCGATCAGAACATGAACAGAGTGTGGTGTTGCCTAAATCCGAAATAAAGAGACAAAGAGGGGAAGGAAACTAAGTGAGCACTGATCAGAGCAGAGAGTTTTTGGAAGAGTACACGGGAAGGAGACTAATTTTGATTTGGGGGCGTTTTGAAGGGGAGGAGTCAGTAGAGTGTGGGTGGTTTTTGATTTGGGCGGTTAAAGTTTTTTTTTTTTTGTTTGAATTGAAATCTGACCTTTAGATTAAGTCAGATGAAATCTGAGCCTTTGTTGTGGTTTCTCAACTTTTTAAGTAGGAAAGGATTCAAAATTGGTTGTGTTTTATTATATAGATGACAGCATTCAATGGATGGACTATTTTAGAAAATGAGAGAAATGAAGTGATTTATTTACCGTAGGATCGCTGGACCTTCAAGCTCGGACCCTCCTTGTTTTAAGCTAATGACACAATTCTCGTTTGTTTTAATGAAAAGAGGGCTAACTGAGATTATTAAACAAAGGAAAAGATGATAAGGGTTGATCTTTCTTTTCCTTGCGGGGAATTAGGTTGAGGAATGTAGTTTCTACTATGCAATCTCTGCACATTGTTCTCATTATCATTACTAGTATACACAACGGGACATTTCATAGGTAGATGAATAGTGCTCTCACATGAAATGACATAGTGTAATTTTAGTTTGCCTAATACAATTACTTTTTCTTCCGATGAATATTCAATTGATTGGAGGGTTTTACACACTACGCTCATTTTTTGAGCTTTGACTTCCATTATATACTATCAATTTAATACCTATTATATAGTTAAGTTGGTCGTTTAAGAAATAATAGATAGGTAGAATTGATTTAAAGTTGATACCAAGGAAAATTCACAATTCTCCTTAATTATCACTTATCAGAAAGTTGACTGCAATCTGAATTTTAGAACCACCCATGCAGGTTTTAGTAGTTAGACAAGATCTGAAGATGGGATCAGGAAAGATTGCATCTCAATGTGCTCGTAAGATACCTATGACCTATAGAGTGTTCAGTTTACACTTTTGGTGTGACTTTGTATTGATGTAAGACCTCCGTTTCGACACTTTGTTGATACCTTGTCAAATGTTTCTTTTTGACTCTTGCAGATGCTGCAACTGGAATATACTCAGAACTAATGGAAAGGTAACTTGTGGTTGTAGTTTGGTTTCTTACCTTTGCTTTAGCAACAAAACTTGATTTGTCTAAGGTATAAAGTATTTCACTTTTTCTTCTTAGGTTTCCTTTCTCCTTTTCCCTCGTCCTATGTATATGTATTTAGTGTTTGTAGAAACTGAAATTCACCTGTACCAATATAATAATCAGCTCATCCAGAATACATCCTTTAGGAATAGTTACATATCTGCAATGAAACTTTCTGATCAATAGATTCAAATTTCTTAGCCACCCCATTCCTTTTGGAAAAATGAATATTTATAATTGACCCTCTATGGGTAGTGTGTGTGTGTGTATGTGTGTATATATATATATATATATAATATATATATATATATATATAGGGAGGAGAGAGAGAGAGAGAGAGACAGAGAGAGAGAGAGAGAGAGAGAGACAGTTGCTACCTTTCATTAATCCTAGGTATAAAGATTTCATGAATTATTTAGGGAAGATGAAAAAACCTATTTCGTGTTTGATGTGTGCACTACTCTTAGTTCATCTAATTATTTAATATCAATCTCTGAAAAGTGTGTGTCAGTGATTAATTACATTTTTTCCCATGCAGCTATGGAATGATCTTTAATAAAAAGTAGAGACACCTAGAAAGTCTGTTAGATTCTTTTGATTATAATTACAAACACTAATAGTATGAGAAAGACGTATCTTTTTTTTTAATTCTAGAAAATTTGTGAATAATGCAGTCAGCGTTCTGTCTTGAGACGATGGGAGAGTTGTGGGCAAGCCAAAATAGTTGTCACGTGCAAGAATCAACAAGAAATGTAAGCAGGTGGTCTAATTTAGACTATGTTCTCACTTAGATATGTAATTAATGCATCCTTCATATTTCAAGAGTTCATCTTTGTTTCCGCATACGGTGGTTTTGCTTGTCCACACTCATCAGGAATAAACTGAAGGAAACAGCTGAGAGCATTGGCCTTCCAACTTTTGTTGTTGCTGATGCAGGACGCACACAGGTATCTTTCCTATGAGAAAATGTGAACTTCATAAATGACCTCAAAATGTGAACTTACATGTTCATTGTTACTTCCAAAATTGAGGACACTAGCTCATTAATGTGCATATCTAACATAATTACAGGATGCAACTTCTTTAAATAACATATTTCAGAAACTTAGATATCTACATGTATTTTAATGATTACATTCATTATGGTCTCTGCATTTGCATCTGTTCTACAAGAGTACGTTTCTTAATATACTCGAAGGTATGCATCCCTTACAACTTGCACGGTTGCACCCAGGCAAATAGAAAGAGAACTCTTGAAAGCATGATAAATGCAGGTAATACTGAAAGATAATTTTAGAAAACTACTTCGGCTCCTTAAGGGAGGCAGTGTAATGTATGTATGAGCCTTTTTTACACTTGTGAGTCTGTGATGGAGGAATCTATAGTCAAATAAGTTTAGTTATGCTTTATTTCATGTTCACAGTGTTAGGTGTTGGGACAATTACAAACAAATTTGAATTTCCTCTTTCTGATCATATATAGATTAAAAACAAATTGCTCAAGTCTCGAGGATAATGAGGTTTTCTGCTTTTCACAGGTTTCCTCTGGGTCAAAGACGGTGCTTGCTATTGGACCTGGTATGCTTTTCTGGAGTCCTCTTCTCTGAATACATTGTTCCTTTTCCTTTCTTTGCTTATTTTAATCTAGTTCCCACTTAATAACAACAATTCATGCCTTTAAAATTCCTTGGACTGTGAAGTTGTTTGTGAACTTAATACAGTGTAACTGAAGTAAATTATTCTTTAACGGCAACGCTCCTCAGTTTATGTGATATTGAAATAAATTGTGAACCAATATATAGTACTTCATAGTGTAGATTTGAAAAATGTCCATTGGTAGGCCAGAAAATATTACTTGGTAATTTAGATTTTAAACAAACTGTTTGCAAGGTTTGTGGCTCCCTATAAAACCTTCCAACCTTTTTAATATTTGCTTATCAACAGAGTTAATTGGACTCATCCTTAAGACCAGGGTTTTAGATATGTTGATTTTTTGGCCTGACAACTTTTTTAGGTGGACCTAGTATACATCATATATTTACCTTTCACTCTTCATCTCCTCCCCTCATCCCCCCACCCCTCCCCACCAACCCACCATGGAATTTTATCCATGGTTTTTTCTTCATGCTTTCGCACTAAGCTCAGAATATTTCTTGCAGTTTTCCATCCTTCATAGCAATTGCATTCCTTGATCTTTAAAAAAAATTGTTTTCCTTATTACAACTATTGTGACTTTTGATGCCGTTATTGTCTCTTATATTTGTCCATAAATTATCTCTGTTGTAAATTGCAACCGTAATCAGTCATCATGAGAAACAATGGTCATTGGTCAAACAAATTGAAAAGGATGCTCGCTTTTAACTTTTTAGTAATGAATATTTGTGCCAGAGCCAGTATTTCCATCATTAATGTTGGCATGGCATTAAAAGGGAGGGGAATGATTGGCAATTCTATGTAGTCATTTAAAGAGTAGAAAACAATTATTCCTGTAGAAACAACATATCCACTTCAGATGCTGAGAAAATAATGACTTCTAATGTGCAACATATATAAAAGGCAATCTATAATTTCACAACCATGGGATCTTCAAAACTGAGAGGAAAGCTCTCCAGTTTTGGTACTAGAAGTGCTGGAAGCCTTGCCAGTGTTTTTTTGCATGAAAAGAAGGTAGCAGTAAGACTAATTTCTTAATATCTAATGGCACACCTTCTTGATTATCTAGTTCATCTTTCTGGATGCATAAGTGTGTGCTCATAGAACTCATGAATATAAAGGAACATATATATTTTAAAGCATTTAGGGTTCTAATAAATCTACTATTTCTTATGTTAAATTTATGGAGTAACTCTTACAGAAGCTCCATGAAGTTCATACTGTTGAATCAATATTATATCTTTTTAGTGTTTACTTTTAACTTCAATTCCAGTTACTTAATTTCAAGCAAAATTGCTTCTGTGATGAGCAGGAAGCAAGTCAGCAGTAGATTCAGTAACAGGGAAACAGCGCCTGCTTTGATGATGTTAAAGAATGGTGTCCGGACATCTAATATCTTTTAGGTCCGAATATGATTTGTGCCTCTCCTGTAGGAGGATCTTTTCCCCCTTCCTGGAACTGATTCCATAGGTGACTTGTTAGACTCCCTTTACGGCTTTACCTGCAAAGATGATCAGTATAGGAAAATTATGTAGCTTAATATATTTCATTAATGCATGGAACTGACGATTTGCTATTCTTGTAATTAAACGAGCATATACATTTTTTAGCATTTTTCCGGTTTCAAAATCAACTTTTGCCTGTTCTGTTTACCTCTGAATACTGACGTTGTGCCTACGCTGTATGTTTCTTCAGATGAATTTGTTCCCTACCATGATTGCATCCTTCTACACAAGAATGGGGGGAATGTTCATAACAGTTGGATACTTCAGATTATCTTGGAACTTGGGAGTGTCACACTTTTTTTTCTTCTTCTTTTTGGTGCATGGGAGGATTATCACACACAATTACAGACAACACGTTTGTGTGTACGGACAGATTTTGTAGGCTGCTATTTTTTTTAATGTACAGCGATGCCCCTGAAACCGTAATAGTTTCTTCTTTACTGAGCACACCATGGAATGCTAATAAATATTTGTTCATTTTTTAGGATTCGTATGATCAAGACACTAGGCAGAAACCAGGATTCTAACCAAAATGCAGCTGTACAAACACATTTGCCATAACAAGCATGACAAACAGAACCTACATCCTCATCAGAGTCGATGTACATAATTAAGCCATTGATCCTTAAATTTTGGTTAAGCTAAAGTAGAGATAAAACTGTGTTATATGTTAATCTGTACATAATTAAATTTACTCAAAACAGTTTGTTAGTAAAATGGTAACACATAAAAATGTGTTATATAGAATGGGTAGAAATCTGAATAGTGGAGTGCTTTTGCCCCCAATTTGTTTCTGTAACTAGCATAAATTTATGTCATTTAGTTTGTGTACCTACATTCTCTTTTTTTTATTTTTTTTGAGTTAAATTAAATAAGTTATTTTAATTTTTGATTTATAACAAACATATATATTTAAATGAATCCGAATTACTACTACTATTAGTGATACTGATAAATTAATTTTAGGAGATGATCTCAAAGTGATACCACCTCATTCTTGAATTATTGTACTTGTACCTTCCTATTTTGGACATATGCTTTTTTAGCATCAGCTAATTTGATAAATTACCCGGAAACTAAACCCCCCGCTAAAACCCTTTCTCTATTCGGTAATCCTATATTCGCAAATCTAAAGTCCAAACCCTACAACAATCCAATGGCTTCTTGGTGTCGCTCAATCTCAAGACCAGCTTTTACCCTTTTCAAATCCACCATTTCCAAACCTTCTGCCGTACCCATATCCTCTTCTCACTTCCCTCGCTCGTCTCCAATTTCAAGGCAAAAACTCCACCCGATAAAATCCATTTATTTATTTTTTAATCAAAATTTGATTTTTGACAGTTAATTTTGAATTTCAGGCCACTGGCTCAGATGGGTGCTCTTCAGTCTTTGCTGCCACTCCACTCAGCTGTCTCTTCGGCTCGATTGACCTCGTGCCTTGGCATAGATTCCAAGGGCTCGAGGTCATTGTCTCAGGGTATGCTCTGCAGTGCAAACCCAGGAGTTTGATAATTTTTAGTGTATCTCTGTAAGCAAACAACTTTTTTGGTTTATTTTCCCTTAAAACTATTTTAAATCCTGGTTTTGCATGCCTTATATTCTCTTTAGTTTATCATGCTATTCATTTCCATTTATTACTTTTTTGAAATGAAATTATGCTTTACTCATTTCAGTTAAACTTTTGTCTGAGGTATGAGATTACTGGTTTTATGTTAATTAAAATATGGTTCTGTGTTCAATAAAGATAATTCCTCACCTTTCCCCCTTCATTTGCAGTAATTTGACTTAATTAGTTAACTATTTCATTTGATGTTTAAATGTGCTTTGGAGCTAATGTATAGTTCTAAAAATGAATAAAAAGTTACACTGAGGTTTGTGTTTGATTTGTAGAAGTCGCAATGGCAGTTCATGAGAGGGTTAAAAAGTATGTAGCCTTGTCCCAGAGTTCTCAAAATTCCTGCCATTGGCCTTACGAGAGTAGAGCTGGTGAAATTAGTAGAAAAGGGCTTAATCATGTAATAAAAAATTGAATATTTATGTATTTTGTATGAATGGATTCTAAGAGAATGGTTAAAATAATGACTCCGTGTTTTGACATACCACTTATTTGTGTAAGAATTATAAATGGCAATATTGTGGGATAAGAAAACTTACCAGCACTAGCCAAGCAAAATTAGATGTTGTGTACATTGTTTCATGCTGGTTTAAAACGTAGCGATTATGGTTGGGTTGAGAAATTTGACCCACCACCTGATGCAAGTGTTGGAGTGGGTGCCCTTAATTCCAAATATTTTTCATTTGGTCTGGTTCAAGTCAGTGAGTGAAGATTGAGTCTTTCCGTCCTCAATCCTTGTTAAATGCCTAGCAAAACTTTCGGATGTATTGCATCACATTGAAGCCTACATCCCAGGTGAAGAGTAGCAAATCTGAGGACATACTTATGCAGAATAGACCCTACTTAGGAATTTATGTTGTTCTACATTCAAAGAAAGGGCTAGTGGTTTAGCCTTTGGGTTTAGTGTTGGAATTGGATAGGGTTTGTTCTAGGACTAATGATTAGGGATTATGGGATTATAAGAAAGTTGATCAGGTTTGATATAGAATTTTACTCAACTCAACTACGCCTTTTATCCTAGTCTAGTTGGGGTAGGCTAACAAGGTTTGATATGAAACTTTAATGAGCACAAAATAAAAGTAGGAAGAATAAGAAAGAAGAAAAAGGTTATGGGCTCAATAGCTGATCAGGTTTGATTGTGGGATTTAATGAACAGAAATAAAAAGAAGAAGGATAAAAACTTTGGGTCTGATTATGGCATTCTAGAAGTCTCATCTAGAGGAATTCATGGAGCCTCATCATTGAAATAAACAAGTAAAGACTTCTAATCCAAAAAAATTAGACTAGATGAAATAAGCTTGAACGTAGATAAACTGGAAGTTCTAAAATACCCTGAATGTGCAGAGATAAAGGTTCTGTTACTGGTTTGGTGTTTCCAGATTTGAATTTTAAGTAACTGAAACCAAATCAAATACTTCTATTTTGAAATAATTGTAAACGGAACTGAACTATAGAATTGATCATTGCCCATATAATTGGTTTGCTTTTGTTTGTTTGATCTGAATTTCATAAAATTCGTGAGTCTCAACTTTCTTAGAGTTACTCATTGGATGTTACAGTGCTTGGCCTGCTTCTTGAACTGTCTAGCTAATGTCTGGATTGCACATTCGGTATGTTATCGGAGCATTGGTTTTGTAATGACCTAATAAAAATGAGCATTGCTTTTGAGAGGTTTTGGTACAAATCTCATGTTTGTACCCCTGTAATATTAGTTATTTTTGGTATATTGTAGTCTATTCGGTCTGTATATTACTACAAGAATAACTAGGGTGTTCTTTTTTCTTCTTACATAGTGTTTTCTATTTCAAGTGGGATTATGACAAATATTAAAAACAATTAAATAGCTCTGTCAATGTCTGGTGTACAGCTTCTGTACTCCTAAGTTTTAAGAAGTCTTCGGCTGTATGTGTCCCAGAGTATTTAGGACTATAATTTTTATGAAATTATGAAACTTAGCTTTGGCCGTGGGTATTCACCGTCTTTTTTCTTTTCAGTTGCTTTCTCTTTCTCCTCTGATGCTTTGTTTAAACAAGTCCAAAGTTACCAGATACTCTTATTGACGTAGTAAACCCTGTATTTGGTACTTACATTCCCAAACATCGACATTCTAAATTTAGCGTACCAAAATATTTCTTTTATATTTTACTTGTAGTTACACAAATATCAATATCCTAACTTATTGAATGCTTAAACATCACATTTTGTACTAAATTAATTATCGAAACTTGTTGATTGAACTAAAATTTCCTATAAAATTTAGTTTTATTGCTTTTAGATTCTAATATAATTCTTAATTATAAGTACTCATACAAAGCTACTCCTGTGTACTGCGTTTTAGTATATTTAGTGCACCATGTGCTTGTATCCATTCCACAAACCGTAGCATACCGCATTCCAGGTAATACTGAAAAAGTCACTAAGCGTCTTATTGAAAGGGAATGTTAAAGATAATAAGATGATCTATGAATGGATTGAAACTGGGAGGTCCTAACCTATCTTGGCAATGCCTACCGACAATTTAATTTCAAGATTAAACCTCTTACTCACTTATGGAAAACACTTTATATTTATTTTTCTTTCCTGGTCTTGACATTAGATCAAGTACCGGTGCATTAGTTGGTGAGTAATTTAAATGTTCTGCTCTGAGAAGCTTTCTTGATTTACCTGCATGACTGCTTATTTGACAATGTTATGTACTTGTATGCTCTGGTGTTGAAATTTCAACTGCACCTGTATGCTTTTTCACTTGATTGATTACTGTATGCCATGTTTGAAAGCCAATAAGCCAGCACAGACCTGGTTTTCCCTCTGCCAGCTCTAGAGCTGATACAACAACTTCTTTGAGATAATATTTCATTATTCTAAACACTACAATTAGTATAAAGCTTTTTGCATCATGTGCACAGGTCCGTTATCTTTATTTTATCTAGGTACGTGAGAAATTTGATTTCGACGACTACAAAGGAATTGATGCAAAAAGGTAAAACAATAAGTGGTTTCATGGAAGTTTTATTTTCAGCAATTCAATCTCTTATAGCGATCTGGATATTTTGGAGAGCCAATGAAAGTCAGACTCAAGATGTCTGTAAATATTAAAAATCTAAACCGCATGTGCAGCTCTAAGTTTGACCTATAGAGAGAGAATGAGCAATTTGTGTACTTACTGATTTGAATCTGTTCCTCCAATCCTGGTCAGAGTCTCAGAGAACCTCAAATCAAAGCATGTTCTTAGTTTAGTTGTATATATTCCATGCTTAATTTGATTGTTTAATATGTCCACCAAATACCAGTTATTCTTACTAGTCGGAATTCCCTTCCTGCTAGAAATTTGGCCCATTACGTGATATTCTTAAATACGTAAATGTTAATTTATTGGCTTGTTACATTGTTTTTCAGAACTCGGATTAAGTGTACCTCGATAACAAGAGACAAGAAGCTGTTGGATTGACAAGAGTCGTGGCGTCTCTTCTAGTGATGATGCTCTTTCCATAATAGTCCCCATGAATTATTTTTGACAATTTTGTATACTGAATGAATACCTTTGGAAACTGTTTTACATTTCTTAACTATTGAATCATTTTCATTAAATTCTCTTGTCAAATATTTCCTGCATTAATAAGTTAGAATTGCATTTGGTTCTGGAAGAATTGCTTGTTTTCTTTCGAAAATAATCCATCTATAGCCCACAAATTTGGAAAGCTTCTTATTAGTTAAAAGCTTATCCGGTCCTCAAAAATTCCGACCATGGATATGGATATGGATATGGATATGGATATGGACGAAGCAAAATAGGCCAACAATATCAATATATATATATAGGCCTCCATCCACAAAGAATCCCATTACGAGAAGAATCCATTTTTATTACCGCCATTGTTCTCTCACCTTTGGATAATTTTTTTTTTTTTTTTTATGTTTAAGTGAAACATGGTAATTTGATCGAAATGGATTCTTTCCACAAAATGGTTCTTTGTGATAAACCCATATATATATATATAGCATGTGTGTATCTATGGATATATACTGTCCTTACCAGTTTCTGCCTCCCTTTTTTTTCATCAACTGTCCTCGTCTTCCTGTCTCTGTTCAAGTTATTCACTAAATTCACAAATGTACGTACGTACGTAAGTAACAAATGTTTTTAATGTCATTATTGAGATAAATATATCTTTGACCGTTCATTGGTTATCGGATGGTTTAGATTTAAATTTTTTAATCTTTCTACTTTTCTTTTAAATTTAGATCAATGCAATAATGTTATATCAAGCCTTTGTCATGAATCGCTTTATATCTAGCGGTGTTCCGTGCTTTCGCCATTACATGTACGATGGGATTTATCTCAAATTTTGGATGGCCTAAATGATTTATTAGTATGAGCAAAAAATTTAAAATTAATTATATTTTGTTAGATAAATATATAAATAAATGTAGAGGATACGTGTAATTGAAGGAAACGTGGAGTGCACGTGAGGAAGTGGAGAGGTTGATGAATGAGAAAGAGTATATGGCGTCGGATGTCTCCTCCTCTCCTATCCTTGAGAAAGGGGCCTTTGCCATTGCGTTGATTGATGTCTCCATTTTATGAATACATTTGCATGTGATGTGCTGTGCCTCTCTCTCTCTCTCTCTCTCTCTCTCTCTCTCTCTCACACACACACACACACTCTTCCCCCGTTATATACATAGTATTTGATATATACTCCATTTTGCATTGCATTTTTACCTTCTTATCGCTCACCTCGATCACTAGTTGAGAATATTTACATGCATGTACTATATATTTTTGGCTACTCGCCTCGATTCTAAATACAATTATATGTCAAGCTGGCAAATATAACACGAGCTTTTCGATGCGGATATGACTGTTTTATAATTTTATTGATTTATATTTGCATTAATAATATTGTCACACGTACATTAGGGCAGGGCAGGCATTTCAAAAAAAGAAAAGAAAATGGAGTCTAAAAAAGTAGAAGAGGCCAAGTCATTTGTCAACATGGGTACCGAGTTGTTAAAGAGTTAAAAGGAGGCAAGACTGTTTACAATGAACATGGAAATATCCCCCGGCCATGCATGGATGATGGAACCCACCCCATCTATATATGCCCTTTAAATACTATTATTAATCGTACGTATCCAATTATATATTCCATTTTACTATATTACAAGGTACGTACTGCATGTGTAGTCTAAGAGACGTTTGAGAGTTATCTATATATTCCTATATATATATATATATATATCTTTGAAATACATTAAAATATATATACTTGATACAGATTTTATTTTACAAAATTAATTTAGAGGGAAATTAAATTGTACAACAATTAATACCTCTTAATTTGATGTCCTACACGGGTGTGCTTTGCACATGTCTTTCAATATGCATGGGATCAAATATTCAATACAAGGAATTAATTAAGTGCATATATATTGTGAGAATTAATGCAAACCCCCCATCCCTATTTGATTATTATTAGTAGTACAATTAATGATTTTAAAATTACTACCCCATTCAATGAATTTTAATAAAGTAGAATATAATAACAATATTCTTGTGTCATATAAAAAATATGATCATTTTGGAAAGGAAAAAATATTTTTTGTATAGGGGTGTTTTGGAAAATTTAGTTTATTGAATGACTTGTGGCATAATATACTCACTTACTTGGCTACTTGTAAATTATAATTTGACTAGCTTGTTGGTATAAGTTATGACAAACAACACTGTATATGTAAATAATATTACATAATCTGTTAAACTAATCAAAACTTTTTTATTTTTTAGATCTCAAATTGTAGAGTTGATACGAATATCTTCTATGGAGCTCTTTTAAGTGGACATAAAAATTGTATACGAGTGTATTTGAATTTTATCTATTTATACTTTTAACCCCATTGAGGGGTCAAAATACAAATAGATGAGATTAAAATACACTCATGTCTAATTTTTATGTCCACGTACTTAGAATTTTTATATTGGATATATGTCATAAAAATATCAATTTACAGACAGTCCTTATAGAATTTATTCCCATAATATTAATCTTGTTGATACCTGCATACCCCTAATTTCACATAGCGATCAATCTAGACCCCTCATTCTCAAGGAAATTCGATCTATCGACTACCATTACAACATTTATATAATTTTGTACGTATTATTATAGATTAATTATAAGCTATAGTGGATTGTTTTTTTTTAAATGTAATATATAATTAAGAATATATGATTTAGAGGGAGATCAGGGAATTAATTAATAATTAGCATGTATGGATGCAAAGAAGAGAGACATGCCGCATGTGACCTCCGTTTAATTTGCTGCACTATACATTAATTTACAAGGTTGATGAACTGTAAACTATGGGATTAATAATTGTTCCAACCACTGCTTTTTTGTGATTATATTGTTTCTTTACCTTTTACATATGTAGGTATCCTCTTTATATATAAGTTACAGTTATATATGTGCTCCGTTTCTCTAGCGAATTATAGAGAGCGAACCGGCTATAGTAAAGATTTTTTTCGTCGTTATAGCATTGAAAGTTAATTTTCTATACTATAACGACGAATTTATTTTAATTATTTCCCCATGGTTATTTGAATATATATATATATATATATATATATATATATATATATATACATAATCGCTTTCTAATGATCTGAAGGGCAATTAAAACAAATTCGGCTATAATAATTGTTTTTTCCGTCGTTATAATAGATAGAAAACTTTCATTCTTGGTTATTTCATTCCGATTTCTTTGGAAAAAACTGAACTATATATATATATATATATATATATATATATATATATAGTAATATCGATGCATTGAGATAATAAAACAAACGTGGTAATGTAGCAGTTAGACATACTGGTATTCACAGATTATTTAATTTAATTTACTAAATAATTAACTAAATTACCATGTATCAGAAATATATACTAACAAATTAAAGAACAAATTCAATATATATATAATATCGGTATGGATAATTCAGTAAAATTTAAGTACATACATGCAGGCCTATGGATCAGCAAAGCCTAGGATCGCACACCTAAGAGCATCTTCATTTGCTCTCTCTCAATATATACATACATATATGATATATACTACTACTACACTAAATAATATTTATATAAAGGTAAATTATAAACGACAAAACATTTACTAAAATTTACCCCATTACCCCAATATATTTCAATGTGTTATGACACTCCCTCAAAGTAGCTAGACGTTAAAATTATAGACTCCATTTCTTTTATGAAAGAAATTAATTTTATAAACATTTTTTAATATTAATTAAAAATAGAGTATATAGTGACTCAATTTAATTAAAATATAATTACATATTCTTTCATCATTGAATAATAATAAGATTCGGGTTAGGGTGAAGTTAACATCAATTTCGCTTTAATAAGTTATATAATTTTTATTGTATTAATTATAAAAATATTATATTGATTGATATAATTTTTATTATATTAATTAATGTAACACTTTCTATATATAACCAATTAATGCAACAAAAAAACTATATGAACTTGCTACAACCTTCCTTAATCGGCTGGATCCAGATAATAACAAATTCAAATTTAAATGAATTCAGATTGAACATTTTAAAGTGAGACTACTCTACATGGTTAATTGTACATTTTAGAGAAATTATAAAATTATCATATAATGTATGAATTGAACTAAATTTAAATATAATTCCAGATATAGCTAAAAATAAATTGTGTGTATGATTAAATATTAAGGTCAATTGTTATTGTAGAATATTACAGTCATATATATATATATATATATATATATATATATATATATATATATATATATATATATATTTGATCAAGTCCGGACTCGACTTGATCAAATCCGGACCCCATTATTTTTATTATTTTTTTTAGTAGTTTAAAAAATAAAGCAAAAAAAAAAAAAAAGGTCCGGATTTTAAACCTGTCCGAGAGTCCGGACAGGATCCGGACTATATATATATATATATATCATTTTTAGAGATTTCAAAATGGAACTTAAGGTTAATAAAAATCTCAAAATATCCTTTTGGAAAAGAAGATTATATAGTATCAAACTTAATGTTTAATTAGCTAGTGATTTATTTTTATTTTTTTAAGTTTTACTTTTTGGGAAGCACAATATTATAATTTATAATAAAAAAACATTATCACACTGTTACAATATCAACTTATCTAAACGAAGAAACAAACTAATTAACTAAAAGAGAAAATTAACACACTTCACATAAACGAAAAAAATAAACTTACCTGAGTGAGTGAGTGAGTGAGTGAGAATCGAACATGCATATGAGATCACCTAAAGTTCATATATAGTAACTCAGTCTTATATAGATTCAGGACCTGATCGCGATCGACTTAATGTATAGTGAGAGTAATTTTAAAAATATCTGATAACAATTTCTTCAAGACATAATAAACTAATATATATATATATATATATATGTATTTCTCATAAATTTTCAATAACTCAAATTTCAATTAACCTACCTAGCTATAGTCCTAATTGGGGTGCGTCTGGTACCGCACTAACGTACAGTACCGTGTTATTATTATTATTTTTTTGATAATTATAATTAAAAATAAAATAAAATTATACAGTACCGCACTAACGTTCGATACATTTTGTACCGGACGCCACCTCAACCCCTATAGTCCTTATGAGGTTACTTGAATTTTGCAAGCCAAAACAAAATAATATGAAGAAGAAAGAAAAAATACCTGAATTACAAAAAAATTGTTTAAGAAATTTGGAAAATTAAACTCAAATTAGGACATTAATTGAAGAGTCTATTATACCACCATCTAAGCTTTAGTCCCCAACTCTCTTTTTTTTTAAAAATAAAATGGGAATTTAAATTTTTGAAAGAAAAAAAAACTACAAAATTCCTCAAGTTCGGATCAGACACACTTAATTAACTCTTGGAAAACTGATTAGAAAAATTATAAAACAACTAATTAACGAAATTAATTTCAACTCTAATTAAACCTCGACTCCACCGGAAATTAATTCTCCTACGCTGCCACGTTCTAGATCATCTGCCGATAGTCGGCCCCAATATGTTGGTGGATCAAGTAATCGTCACCGTTGGATACATCAAACATCATGCTCTGATGCAGAAACTGCTGCTGATGATGCTGCGCCCTCTGCATCTCCTTCTGCCTCCTCAGCTCAAGCACCTTGCGGTGAGAATTCGAATGCTTGGTGAGCACAAATGTTGGGCTTGCGGCCGGCCGGTATTCAGGCACAAGCCGCCCCGACTTATACCGGACCCCACAAGCATTGCAAAGGGTTTTTGGGCCCATAGGCCCGGTCCGCCACTGCGGTGTCTTGTCGGTGGCGCAATGGAGGCACTTTCGCCCGTCGCCGCCGCTCATGGAGCCGCCATTGTCAACGGAGACCTCCTTTTTCTTGGGCATAAAAATGGTGCCCTTCCCGTTTTTCTTGCCGGAGCTCGACGCAATGTCGGACTCCGACTCGGAGGACATGACCGGCGTAGTTGTTGGCGGGAGGACGAGAAGGCGGGATGTCCAGTTGCATGGGGCTGCGCGTGAGCGCTTGCTACGCGCCTTGCCGGGGACTGACACCTCAGGGCGGAATGTGGCGGTGTTTCGGCTGTTTTCAGGCTGGAATTGGTGGTTTTCCGAGGGTTCAAAACCGGTTCGAGCTTTCACTCCTGATATGAGCTGCAGCTTCTGCAAATCCTCACTTGAGAAAGATTCTTCCACAAAATTGGATAGCCACTCCAGCTCAGCCAAATCATCATACTGTCAAATTCAATAACAAATTTACATAATTAATTTTCCATATCAACGTAATATGATAGTAATTCACAAAAGCATGCATAAATATTTTTTGTAACTTATTTTTCTCAATAATTTTTGTTTTGTTGCAGTTTTTAGTAGCTAAAGATTAGTGAATAGTACAACATATGTTAGTGTTATAGAAAAATAAAAAATCTTAGCGTATCATCATATTCAACATGACCCACAAAACCCAAAACTTGAATTAATTGTTGTCATTCCATACGTAATTAATTTTCTCAGCTGCCAAGCAGTACTGAAATAAATATACAGATTTTATTTTTCCACATAAAATAATTAACCAAAAGCCTTTACAAACGTAATTCTTAATTAAGCATGTACTACAAAAGTGTTAAAGCAAAAATGTCAGTTTAAAATAATTTATGCATACAATTTAAGAATAATTATTGAAATGAAATCAAATTGTCACGTGTATATATATATATATATATATATATATATATTTATATATATATATGCATGTAAATTAATGTATGTGATTAATGAATTACGTATATACCGGAATGCAAAGGTCGTTGGAGAATTGAGGGTCAGCCAAATTGCCCGAAAGACGAGGGTCATTGCCGGAAAAAGAGGAGTTGCAGCTGTCAACCACGGTGAGAGCCGAGGTGTCCGTGGAGGTACCGGTAACATTATCCAACGCACCCTCCGTGACAATCACGTCGACGTCGTTTGGGAAGTCTAGGAGGTCTTCAATGATAAAATGGTCGCCGGGTTTGGAATCCGAAAATTGGCGCTGCTTTTCTGGTGTCATAATCAATTGCTGCTGGTTCTGATTGTTGTTGTTGTTGTTGTATAATCCAGATGAGCCAGCTTGGTAGAATTCCTGAGGAATTTCCATTTGGGATAAATAATTGATTTTGATTATATATGGGTAATAATTAATTAAGCAAGGGGTAGGGGAGAGTAGTGTAAGAAAAGAGAGTGAGAACCGAGAGAGAGAGAGAGAGAGAGAGAGTGAGGGGGGTTATGTGGGTGTGGATGAGGAGAGAGAAAAATTGGAAGTGAAAGTTTTGGAAGAGAGAGAGAGAGAGAGAGAGAGAGAGAGGAGAGGAGAAAGGAGAGAGTTAATATTTGCGTTTCAAGGGGACAAGGCAGACACCTTGGCTACAAATTATGGACGATATGATTTTGACTAGGAAAAAACAAAATATAATTAATTATATACGGATTTTTATTTTCTTTTTAATAATAATAAAAAAAAAAGAAGAGGAGATATTTCATGTAATAATATATAGAGGATAATATAATGTAGTAAGTACGAAAACCCTTCCATACTCATTCCATCCCCCTATTTTTTTCATATTAGTCGATTTAATCTCAACCATTGATTCAAATTAATGAACATATATTTGGATTGTTTAGATATAATCTTTAGATTAATTATGGATGGTTCATGGTTGAGATTTCAAGTATCCATGGATGGAATTAATGAGTATGGAGGATCGAGTCAAGAGATTACGTTTATTTTTATCATTTAAATAATTATATATACCACGTAAACTTTTTTATTTTTGTAAACTTTAATTTAATTACTATAAGTTAATTTATTGAGTACTCGTTAGATATATTTTTAATGCATAATTTTCTTACTTTTCAAGTGATGAAGTCAAGATTTCTCATTGTAAGTACAAAAAATTATTCAATTAGCCCTGATATTATAATACATTATGCATAATTATATCTCAATATTTATATATAAAATTTACTGCTATCAGTTTTGGATTTACAAGTTTGTCCTCATGCATCACCACATGATTACTAATTGTGTTAAAATAAAAATATTCACAAGGGTAAAACGGAAATTCAATTGAGTTATTAAAGGAAGGAGATGTTAGGGTAATTACAGAATTATTATTAACATTAATTAATTAAAAAAGAAATTAGTGATGAAAAATTCAATCCCATAGGAACCGATCTACCAACTTTGGCGCTGCGACTCGTGCATTAGCGTCAAGTTTACAGCCCGATTCCTCTGCTTTTATTTTACCTCGGGACTCGCGCTTTTTTAAAAAAATTTATTTACAATAATAATAATAAAAAAATCTCTGATTCTTCCCTTTATTTTATTTTTACACTTGCATTAAAAAATTCATTATTTTATTCATACCCCCACTCGTAAGCACGACGCTTACAGCTCAACTTGATGAAAATGAACGGTCACGATTTTACTAACGTGTTCCCCTCTTCTCAGACCCCCTGCCATTCCGGTTTTCACTTTTTACCCCACCCCCCAAAATATGCCACGTCGGATTCGGGATGTTGACACGTGTCAGGCTGTAATAAGTACGGACAGGGGTAAAGTAAAGTGTGCAAAGAGTGAGTTACATGATAAGCAAAAGCAATCCCTAGGAAAGAGATTGATAAGCTGTTTACTGACTTTACTATTATTACTAGTCCATCTGAACAATCATTCCCTTACTAGGAGGTGATTTTCTTAAAAAAATAATAAATTAATTTTATTTTTAGTGGGCCACAACAAATAAAGTAAGAAAATATTTTTTTCATGGTAATTTATGATCACAATATGCATATATCTAATTTTATTATAAAGTATTACTTGAAAATTTATAAAAATATTGCTAAATATATTATTCTAATAACATCTGTTCCGATATTATGTATCAACTATCTCCTTTTATTTTAGAAAAGATATAACTTTATAAAAACAATAATATAAAATAAAAATATATTCTCAAATTTGTCGTCAAAATTTGATTGTCTTGACACTTACTTAAACTAACAACTAATTATTATATTTAAAAGTATTTATGAAACAAAAATATACCGTTAATAACTTAATATTCACATATTTTACAAAATAATCTCATTGTAGAACGTATAGAATACTCTCCGCTCCATAATATATAAATGTTTTAAAATTTGACACAAATATTATATAGCATTAAATATAGTATCTGTTGGGATATAATTATTTGTCTATATTACCCTTTATGTTGATAAGGAGAGAGAGAGTTAAAAGCATATAGGTATTGAAAGAGTAACGAGGGATAATTTTGGAAAGATTGTAATTAATGCTCTTAGATTTTATAAAATATCAAATAATTTGAGACAAATAAAATCAACTAAAACATCATATATTATGGGATCACGGAGGCAGTATTATTTACTTATAAAAAAAAATTAGTCAAACTACTTAATGTATAATGTTCTTCTAATCATTTTGACTTTCAAACATCACTAATAATAGTACTTGTTAACGCCAAGATCTTCTGCCACGTTCCAATCACGTAAGACGTCCTGATCCTGCACACTAAACACATCGACACCAAAAAGCTTGGCGATACCGAATCAGTCGGGGATAGCTCGAGCGTGAGAGTCGATCTGATGATGATCACAATGTTAACAATGGAGGATAAAATATCTAGTGTCTTGAGAGAGAGAAAATTATCAGTTACCTTTTTCTTGAAGACTTCCTTGCTATGTTATACTCTCAGACCTAGTTTACCGTGTCACCCACTACTGTTAGACACAGCCCCCCATTCCTCAGTGATCTCTGCCGACTGCATGCAGGCTGTCACCTTTTTTCTCCACTGTTTATGCCGCTGGCCGGCTATAATCCCATCCACATTAATGATCTGAAGATTTTTTGGTCAACAGCCTTCCTTTTTCATCATTACAAGTCAAAGATGGAGATATTTAATATCTAATGGGTCAATCCACTGGTCCGACCCAATCTTGTAAAGACTTAAACAGAAATAGGATAGTGACTAGGCCCAATAACATTAAGACCCAATAATGGAGACCCAATAGACTAACCGAATAATTAGGCCCAATCTATTCGGCCCAATATATGAAATATCATAACCCAACATTGCCCCCTAGTTTTTTATTAAATAGAATGTTTAATAAGAAACTATAAGTGGTGCACGATATGATAGGACTTACTAAAGACCTATAATGAAAATAATTGAAATTCACCCGGTGTAATTCGTAAGATAAAATAGAAAGAGACCGGAGGTCCAACATGAAAGGCCCAATTTGAAAAACGCTCGAGACTTAATCCGGACGCTACCCGTTCAAATTCTAAATCATTACCATCATTTAATGTGCATACCTCATGAATCGTGTAAATCGCGCTTAAAAAAGTAATTTTCCCCAATTTTGACAATTTTACCTGCCAATTTAAAATTCCAGACTCTTGAGTTTTCTTCTTCTCTCTCGATCTTTCTTCCATTCTCTATAAGATTTCGACAATGGTGGTCCTCAACTCAAACCAAAACTCTCCTCTTCGTGTGTCCCCAATCAATCTTTGTTCACTTAACCTAGCCCCACTAAAGAAGCTTCGAGCTCAAACCCCCAAACTTCCATTCCCAGTAAAAATCCACCTACGAAACCCCTTCCCAATCCTTCTGCCTTCTTCAGAAGCCAAGAACGTTATGCTCATGCCAACACTCCATCGATTGTTACTGAAATCGATTTGAAAAGGATTCGGAGTCGTTGCCATATCCCGGACACCCATCTAGTAAGAGCTCCCAGGTCCGAGGAACGAATGTATCAACGTCCTGAAGGATGGACGGCTGTTCCGGTGACTATCTTGGAGAAGGGTATCTGATTCTCTCTTCATGCCTTCATAGTAACCCTCCTAGGGTTTATAGGTGTTGGGTTTGCTCAACTAGTGCCAAACTCATACATTCACATCCTAGCGTTCATCGCTTTCTACCATGAGCTAGGCGTCGAACCCACACTTGATTTCTTCTTCACTGTTTACAAGATCGGCCAGTCCAGAGACAAAGGATTCAAGGCCATAAGCAAACAGTCCCCGAAGACAGGAGAGAAGTTCGAGAGACGTTCGTTAGTTTCTACCCTATCTAGCAACAAAGGATGGTTCTTCGTTAAGGGACCAGAGATTACCTCCTTGCCGAATTAGGCCACCGATGAGAAGATTTTTGCCGATTTTGGAGACATTCCTGAGGAGCGTGAGGTCGAAATGATAGAGCTCTTTGACAACTTCCCGAATGAGGAATGGAACTATGGGCTTCTCTCCAAGCAGGCGTGGTTGTATGACTACAAATGTAAGTACTGATTTATTTTACATATATAAATATTTGAAATTTTATGTGATGTGAATTCTGATATATGACTGTTTGCTTTGTGCAGTATCTCTGATCAGACCGAACTCCTCAGAAATAAGAGAGTTTGAAAATTTCTTTTCTGACAAATCAGTGGAAGTTGTTGAATCTCCTCTGATAGAAGCTTCTCCCGAAGAAAACCCAACCACTGCTGAACCTCAAATAAATGAACCCGAATCTGATGAACCTCCCCTACCAGAAGAGACTCTACAACCTCGCCGGAAGAAAAGGGCCATCAGAAAACCCAGATTAATTCCCATTCCAACCTCTTCCGAACCCATCCTAGATTTTGAACCAATCGTTGAGCATGAACCAGTCACCGGCCCAACACCCACTCGAGGAAGTTTGTTTGATCTGCCAGTAGATGATAGGAAAAGGCTTCTTCGAGTTAAGAAATTGAAGACCAAGATCACTCCCCTGACCACCGAGGAGCTTCGAGTGCCTCACCCTTCACCTGATCTCCCTCCAACCATTCCTGTTGAAATTCAAGTATCTGAAGACGAAGAACCAGCTGAGCTCATCCCATCACTGTCTCGAAAACGAAAAAGACCATCTGAAAGTCAGCCGAGTTCAGCCTCTGCCCCATCACCACCACGCGAAACCGTTCCACCTCGGTCTCCTTCACCTGAAAACATACATATGGATCCATCTCCAACTCATGATCAACCCGTGCCCTCTCCACCTCAACCTTCGTCCTACGAGTTTCAAAACGATGCAATGGGGTCGCCGACCTTATGGCCTTGGTTTAATGCCAATTTTTCGTTCCATCTCTTCGAAGCTTTCGTTCGGGAAACTGACAATCACCGATTTGGAAATAGTTCGATGGGAGATCTGATTGACGAAGGGATGAGCTACATAGCGAAGGTAAGTAACAGTTTCCTTAGCTTGTACACTTCTCTTTTTGCTTAAATATTTGAAACTGATGGAATGTTATCGAACATGTACAGGCAAATGCGGTTTTCGGGCGTTTACGTCCCAGGCATATAGAGGATGAAGCTGCAGAGGATGCCGCAAGACAAGAGAATGCCATCCTGACCTCATCATTGGCCCGAGAAAGGAGTCAGTATGGAGAACTTCTTCATACTAACGAGGGTCTTCGGAGAGAGCTGGCTCAAGTCAAAGAGGGTCTCAAGGCGTCCAATGATGAACTGAAGGCCAATAAGGAAGAACTAAAAGCGACCAAGGCCAGCCAGCAAAATATGACCAATATGAACGCCGACCTTGTCGCCAAGAACGAAGTTCAAAGGGTCAAAAATGAAGAGCTAGCCATATCAAATCAAAGCCTGGCAATACAAGTTGACGAGCTTCAGGTGAAGGCCCGTGAAGACAAGGAAAGGCATCTGGCTAGGCGTCGGAAGCTTTAGGATAAGTTAAAGGCTTTAAAGGAGTTAGGTCCTCCTCTAACTGATGACCTTCGTAAGCAAATTCATGAAGAATACCGGCAATCTGACGAATTGAATGCAGAAATCCTGAAAGTGTATTCTGAAGGTTACGACGTTTGCAGAGGTCGGGACAAGGAAAAGTTAAGTGCAACCCAGCTAGATCCGGCCTTGCTCTACTTGTCCGAAGGTGAAGACAATTCTTGAAGATGATACTGCTTTACTCTGACTTTAAGAACTTTGTGAAAATTTCTATGTTTATGTAATAGGATAATATTATGGATGAATGAATTGGTACTTATTAATGAAATTTTAACTTTCTATGTCATGACTTCTGCATAATGCTTTTCTTGTCAATAATTCAACATCAATGGACTTGAAGAATATATAAGGTGCTTTTGAAATTAATTTGAATTGTGAATCAGATAAGGCATATAATAGTTAAGTTAAAGAGTAACACTGAACATAATAAACTGAACTCAATGAATTGAACTGAAGGAACTGAACTCAACACTTGAACAAAATAAAGTAATGCATACTTATCGTTTCCGAAGTGTGAGATAGGTCATGTATAAGGTGAATTCGGCTGATCCTCTTTGCACCATCAAGATCTTGTTTACCACTCGGGGTAAAACAAGTATATAAGGACATTTTTTTACCACTCGCGGTAGAACAATTTCATAAGGACACACCTAACAATAAGGCTACCATCGAATGGCCAGCAAATCCACCCGAACCTCCATACTTCGGTGCATTTTGTTTACCACTCGCGGTAAAGCAAAATTAAAAGGACTATGGAGTTTGTTTACCACTCGCGGTAAATCAAACCCATGAGGACACTCCTACCGAAAAGGCTACAATCGAATGGTCAGCGAGTCCACTTCGTCCTCCTTACTTCGGTGCATTTAGGACCAATAGGAGGAAGATCAATTGTGAAAAAGTGAATCTTTTATTGATGATGATCAAATATTTACAGACTTCCGGTAAACTAACTTGATTTCTACTGAAAATATTTTCGAAATCTACCAGCATGTCAAGTGTTCTTGATTTCTGATCCATCCAATGCCTTCAACCGATAAGTTCCTGGCTTCGGTACCTCAACCATTTCGTACGGTCCTTCCCAGTTCGGCATCAGCTTTCCCATGTTCTGAGGCGTAGATGCTTCGACTTCTCTGAGGACGAAGTCTCCCACTTCAAATCTACGAAGCTTTACCCCCTTGTTGTAATGTTTGGCTACTCTCTCCGCTAATAAGTTTGCTAATTTGATCAAAGCCACCTCTCGACTTCTTCCAGCGGATCCAAGTTGACCTTGACCCTTATCGTCATTGAGATCTCTTTGAACTGACCAACCCGAAGACTTGGAGATCCAATTTTAACTAGGACTAAGGCATCAGTACCATAGGCCAATCTGAAAGGTGAATCCCCTATTGTAGTCCTCGGTGTAGTTCGGTAAGCCCATAATACACTGAGCAGCTCCTCTGGCTATCTTCCTTTAGCTTCGTCCAGTCTGCGCTTGATCCCATTCAGCAGCATTCTGTTGGTCACCTCAACTTGCCCATTTGACTGTGGATGAGACACCGAAGTCTTCTTGTGTTGAACTCCAAGCTCTTTCAGAAATCCTTTAAACTTCGATCCCACGAACTGGCGTCCGTTGTCTGATATTACCACCTTAGGAATTCCAAAACGAAACACCACTGACTCCTTCATAAACTTCAAGCATTCTTGTTCCGTTATCAATCTGAGTGGCTTCGCTTCTACCTATTTAGTCATATAATCGATGGCAACTATGACAAAACTGACTTAACCTTTAGCTTTTGGCAACGGACCCAGTATATCTACCCCCCAGACAGCAAAGGGTATAGGAGATAAGATCGAGTATAGCTCTTCTGGTGGCTGATGTGGGATCGGACTATTGAGCTGACACTTTTCACACTTCTTCACATACTCTGTAGCTTCCTTGAAGATTGTAGGCCTGTAGAAACCCTGTCGAAGTACTTTGTAGGCTAATGACTTAGTAGCCATATGGTCGCCACAGATACCCTCGTGAAGCTCCCGAAGAGCATATTCAGCTTCGAACGGGACCAAACACTTTAGCAATGGTGACGAAAATGCCCTTCGATAAAGATCCCCATCAATAAGAACGAAGTTGGCACTTTTGTACTTGATCTTTTTTGCCAGCATCTGATCCGAAGGAAGGATGCCATCTGTCAGATATTTAATGTAGGGAGTCATCCAACAATCAGAACGTTTAATGCACATCACTGCTTCATGCTGGATACTCGGCTGCTGCAGAACCTCCAAATAGACTGATCCATCAAAAACGTTAGCATCAGTAGTGGCCAGCTTCGATAGTGCATCGGCAATGGAATTGTCGTTACGCTCTATACCCTGAAACTCGTAGGAGACGAAGTACTGAAGTCGGTCTTTCAATTCTGCCAAATACTTGATTATCCTCGCCCCCCGAGCTTCATAATCTTCTGATCCTTGTTTGAAGACCAGCTGAGAGTCACTATAAATGATTAACCTCTGAACCTCCAGACTCTTCACCAATCGGACCCCTGCCAGCACTGCTTCATATTCGGCCTCGTTGTTCGTTGATCTGAACCCAAATCTGATGGCCTGTTGCACTTTGAATCCCTCCGAACTTATCAAGATAATCCCCGCTCCACTGACGTCCGAAGTAGAAGACCCATCTGCATATAAAGTCCAAGAGCTCTGACCATGTTGAAGAACTACAACTGCTCGATCGGACGTCTCAGCTACTGGCAGCTTAGCATCTGCTTCGGAGAACGAACACTCTACCATGAAATCGGCCAAGGCTTGACCTTTGATAGCAGTTCAGGGATGATATTCAATAAAAAATTGAGATAATTCCATGGTCCATGCTGTTAATCTCCCCGAAACTTCTGGTTTGTTCATCACCTTCTTCAATGGTTGATCCGTGTAGACGATCAAGAGCCGACCTTGAAAATATTACCGAAGCTTTCGACTAGCAATTATCAAAGCAAAGGCAAATTTTTCAATGTTCGGGTACCTAGTTTCAGCACCTCTTAGGACATGGCTAACATAATAAACCGGATGCTGCTTCCCCCCTGCTTCCCGAATCAGAACAGCTCCCACCGCCAATGAACTAGCCGCCAGCTATAAATACAATAAAGATAAATATGTCTTTATGCCTTGGAAGGCGTCTTCACACTCCGAAGTCCACTAGAACGTCTTCGCATTCTTCGGTCCCTTCAACGTATCAAAGAAGGGCAAACACCTCTCTGCTAACTTGGACATGAACCTCCTTAAAGCTGCAATCCTACCAGTCAGACGTTAGACGTCTTTGAATGACTGAGGAGTCTTCATGTTTAGAATAGTCTGGATCTTCTCCCGATTCACTTCAATGCCCCTTTGACTAACCAGATAACCTAAGAACTTTCCTGCACCGATCCCGAAGGTACACTTTGCAGGATTGAGCCTCAACTTGTGATGACGGACTATTTGAAAGCATTCCTCTAGATCATCCAAATGCTTCTGAACGATCATGCTCTTCACTATCATGTCATCCACATATACTTCCATGTTCCTTCCTAGCTGCTTCTGGAAGACGAAGTTCATCATTCTCTGGTAAGTGGCTCTAGCATTTATCAAGCCGAAGGTCATCTTCTTATAGGCGTACACCGAACTGTGTATGATGAATGCTATCTTTGAAATGTCCTCCTTGCACATAGAAATTTGGTGATAACCTGAAAAAGCATCCATAAAGCTTAGTAGTGCATACCCCGAAGTCGCATCAATAAGTTGGTCAATGTGGGGCAGAGGATAGAAGTCCTTCGGACAAGCTTTGTTCAGGTCTGTGTAGTCGATACAAACTCGCCATTTCCCGTTCTGTTTCTGCACCAGCACTACATTTGCCATCCACTCCGGATAATCAATCTCAAAGATGAAGTCAGCAGCTATCAGCTTCACAATCTCCTCATCAATGATCCTCTGTCGCTCAGGTGCAAAGATCCGCCTTTTCTGCCGAACTGGCTTCTTTGATGGATACACATTCAGTCGATGCTCGGCAATCTTTCAGCTGATCCCAGGCATGTCTTGCGGCTCCCATGCAAAGATATCCGCATAGCAGCGAAGAAGTTCCATAAGGTTTGTCCGGAGAGGTTCCGGAAAACCTGAACCGATCTTCACTATTTCGTCTTTCTTCCCCAGAACTAGCTCGATCTCCTCCGTCTCTCCTGCAGGAACAACCAATGGCTCCGAACTGCTTTCAGTGAAGGGGTCGATTTCAATTGCCATGGTTTGCTTCTGCTTGCTGACCCCTACTCTCAAGGCGATCACTGCGTTCCTATAATATCGTCTGGCCAAATCTAAGTCCCCTGCTACCTCTCCAACTCCATGGGCCGTTGGGAACTTGATCTTAAAGTGAGGGATGAAAGTCACTACTTGGAGAGCAGTCAAGGTAGGTCGTCCCAATATGGCGTTGTAGGCCGAATCTATATATACAACATAGAATTTACACGTTATTTCTACCTGTTGTGGAGCGATCATCAAGATAACTGGTAGCTCGATAGTCCCTCGCCACTTTTATTTGGGATCGTTCTTTGAAGCCATATAAGGGGGCCTCCTGCCCCACCTCCATCTTTCGCCCATCAAGATGCATCCTCTGATAAGCGTGGACATACAGAATATCAACGGAAGACCCGTTTTCAATCATCATTCGCTTCATATCCACCGAACCCAGTTGTGTTGTGATCACCAAGGCTCCTTCGTGGGGTTCGATGGACTCCGAAGAATAATCAGCATCACTGAAAGATATAGTTGTCCACAGAAGCGATGCAGCAGATCTTCTGGAGAGCAGCACCCGCCACGGACATGACTGAATCCAGATATCCCCTCCTCTTCTTCCCTACCAACTTCCCTGCTGTCCCACCAGTTATTACATCAACGACGTGCCTTGGTGGCTGATTTGGAGCAGGCTGCACAGGTGGAACTATTTGAACCGTTTGAACAGTACGGTCAACATTCTGCTGCTCTTATTGTTGGTCCCTCCCGGCTACATATTGAACTAATAGACCGCTTTGAACCTTCCTCTCCACAAAGTCCTTCAGATTGCAACACTCATTAGTGTCATGACCAGCAGCTTGATGATAGCCATAATATTTCCGAGCATTGCCCTGTCCCAGCTTGAGGACATCACGAGGCGGTTCAAAGAACGGTTGGTTCCTGATCTGATCCAAAATCACCGACTTATCCGTATTCAGTTTGGTGTAAACCTTGTTAACCCTCGGGGTAGGGAGGCGCGATTTATTTTCCGTCATCGCCATGAGTTGTTGTACTTCTTGAGCGCCCTCACGGCCGATCTTTATAACCTCCCCGCCTTCTTCGATGCGCCTTGACCTTAGAGTATCTGCCTCCTTCATTCGGTCCGAAGAAGGACGTTTCAGGTTATTCATAGCCTCCTCCACTACAATATAGCCTTCTGTTTTATCAAAAGCTTCGGCCAAGCTCTTCGAATGGTGAAACATCAGCTTCTTCACCAAACTTCTCGGACTTCACCGAGATCCAAATTTATTCTTAAATAACCGAACGACTTGTAGATCATTGAGGTCTGCCACTTGGCCAACTGCTTCCCTGAACCTCTTCACATACTGACCCAAGGACTCATTAGTAAACTATCGGACCTGTGCCAAAGAACCTGTGGGATTTTCCTCTTCTTCGGTTACTCCCGAAACGAGAATGGAATTTGTCACATAGCTCGGACCACGACGAGACTGAATCTGCGGGTAGAGTCCCCATCCATTGCCTTGCATCCTTCCTTAACGTTGTAACAAATGTATGACACTTGGCAGCATCGGTGAAATCATAATAGTCCATCAGCTGGTCGAACGCCTGGCTATGGTCATAAGGGTCTCCAGACCCATTGTAACTCTCCATATGAGGCAACTTTTTGGTGGTATCTGCCTTCTCCTTAAGAATGTCCGAGGAAAAAGAAGACGCCTTCTTTCCCGGAGTGTCTTTCACCACGTTGAACCTCGGCCCAACTAACTTAGGAGCTCCTTGACTCCTTTACCAAGAAATCCACACCTTACATTTGCGAGGAGACTTCTTTCTCCTGAATAACCTTCGGCTTTTGGACAGATCGACCCATTCCACCCGAATCCACAACCCTCGATGGACTTCTGGATCTACTTCGGCGTGTAATTTTATCCTCATGGTGAGAATATTCACGTTGCTGCTCTCTCCTCCTATTCTCAGGTATATGCTCTCTTGACCGGCTCCTTTGTCTACCACCATCTCGACCTTGAGAACCAACGACAACAAGTGCTTTCTTTGATACCTCAGGAGTTCTGCTTCTTGATCTCCTTCTCTCCTGAGGTCGACCCCGAGACACATACACGGAATGCTCTGGCTCCTTCCCCTACCGATGTTGTACATCTTTATGCCTACTACGCCTTCCGGACTGAACATAAGTGGACGCCTCATCTTTTAGATCTGTCATCCGAAGCATCTGCACAGCTATATCTTCCCTCTGCTTCAGAAGAACCTCTAAAGCTTTATCTGCTTCTTCTGCCATCTTCGTCAACTTGGCAGTTTTGTCATCCCGACCACTTCGGTGATGGGTTTTAGGCGGAGAACCTTCCACCTCCCTCCGATCTTGATCACGGCCTTTATCATCGGCAAACACCAACCTCCGTCTGGCTCCACCATGAGCTCTCGAACGAGAACCCTTGGAAACATGTTTGGAAGCGGTGCTCTCACTCTCACGAGCACTCTTTGAAGGACCCAAACGATCCTTAACAGAAATGTGTTGGACAGATGAGCTCACAGCCCTTGGCTGTCCTTCCGGTGTATCCGCTCTACTTCTCACCATCTTCTTCGACGTAGAACAAATAAAGTTTTGTGATTGAAAACTACAAGACACTAGAACACAGCCCTCCTTCTAGCGCAATGTTAACGCCAAGATCTTCTGCTACGTCCCAATCACGTAAGACGTCCTGATCCTGCTAGCTAAACACACCACACTAAAGCTGGCGACGGCCAATTCGGTCGGGATAGCTTCGGCGTGAGAGTCGGTCTGAGCGATCATAAGGTTAACGATGGAGGATAAAATATCTAGTGTCTTGAGAGAGAGAAAATTATCAGTTACCTTTTTCTTGAAGACTTCCTTTCTATGTTATAGTCTCTCGGACATCTGCACCCACTCACCGCTTCTTGTCGACGACATTACTCTTCGATGATCTCTGCCGATTGCGTGCGCAGTCACCTTTTTTCCTCGATTGTTTATGCCATTGGTAAATTATAATTCTTTCCACATTAATGATCTGCAGACTTTTTGGTCAACAGCCTTCCTTTTTCATCATTACTGAGTCAAAGATGGAGATATTTAATATCTAATTGGTCAATCCAATTGGTCAGACCCAATCTTGTAAAACTTAATGAGAATATAGGATAGTGGTAGGCCAATAATATTAGGACCTAATAATGGAGACTCAATAGACTAACCGAATAATTAGGCCCAATTTATTCGGCCCAATATATAAAATATCATGACGCAACAATACTAATGAATTACAAATGTAACTCTTGTATTTATAATTTACTTCTCTAATTAATGTGCATGGGAATAAAATATAAATCCGTTAGGAAAAAATTTACATTAATAATAATGACCCATAACGTAGTCAAGCCCGGCGAGAATCTGATAATTAACATAGTCAACTCTGCCTTGCAAACTCTCACATGAGAAGCATGAAAGGCTTAGTATGGTTTACCTTCAATTCCCAGTCACACACACACACACACACACACACACACACACATATATATATATATATATATATATATATATATTTTATATATTTATTTATTTTCATTTTCTAATACTAAGATTTAATTATATTAATACACTTATATAACTTTTCTGGATGTTTTATTGGCTATATTAATTAAACTTTAATGACAAGAATTATTATATATGTCCAGATGTGAGCAATATAAATGTTAATACTCAGTTTGTTTCAAATTATAAAATTAATGTCGACTTTTTAAAAGTCGATTTGAACATTTTAAGTAAAAAATTAAAATACATGAATTAGCTTAGTTTATGTCGATATAATTATGAATATCATAAACTCTCTTAAAATTACTATTAGTTATAAACTTTATTATTTTTAGAATTTAAATTAATCATGTTAATTTAAAATTTAAAATGTCCCATATTAACTTTTAAAAAGTCCACAAATAATTTGAAACGAATGTAATATTAGATAAGAGAGAACCGTACCAAATACCAGATGCATCATGTCTCAAATTTCTCAATAATTTTAAACATGTAGCTAGGTATATAATTAGAATTAATAAGAAATATAATTTGAAAACTTTAAAATAAGAAAGAAAAATATCTCATTTGATGATAATTATAGGAAACTAATAAATCCATAATATCTTTTGATATTTTCACACGTAGGTCAACTACTGATCTTTCACTATTTATTAATATTAGTTTGGTTGAAGAGTGAGCTCCACTTGTGAAAATATTAAAAATTGTTGTGAAAATATTAACTTCAATATAAAATTAATATTTTCACAACAGTTTTTAATATTAATTTTTATATCTGTGGCTCATTTTTTTTTTAAAAAAATAAGTTATACGCGTGAAAATATTAAAAATTGTTGTTTATTTACGAGTTCTCTAATTATATTGAACAAAATGAAAAAGAAAAAGAAAAAAAAAAAAAAAAGGAAGTATCTTGGTAATTGCTTGCTCTAGAGGTTTACCATGCAACACTTATGGGAGTAGTACTTTTTTTTCCTCCTAGTTTTTATCTTTTCTTTTTAATAATAGGAGTATTAAAGTTTATCTTTTTTGTATTGGGTCCAAATATCACGTGATTGAGGAAGGCTGGCTGTGTCAGCCGAGCATGTGATTGGGTTGGGTTGGGTTCGTCTCCAAAAGCCATAAGCGATGGTAGTCAATGCCACGTGGCGAGAATCAGATGGCTTATCCGCTTTTTTACTTTGATGGTGATTCCATTCTTTCCGTTAATGGAGCAAGTAGCTCACAATAACGTGAGACCACGTGCCGTTCGGTCACGTGTTGAAGGTTGCGCACGTGCGTGCCTTCTCCTTGTGACAAGTCACATGGGACCGACCGTTCCGTTCTACTTTTGCTTTCCGGTTGGTCTCACTACTCAGTAGCGTATTAGTGCAAAAGAGATGAGAGGATGACGTAATTATGTTTTTTAATATTTATCGAGTGATGGATGTTAAATATTGCAAATATTTGTTACATAATAAAAATAATTATATTAATATATAAAATTAATTTAATAAAAATTATTAAGTTATCAAAGAAAATTTTAGCCGTCAATAAAAATACTTAATTTATAGTTTTGAGAAATAATCAAATTTCAGCTGTCAATAAAATACTTAATTTATACGTACTGTTGTGGTATGATATTCCACAACTTTAAAAATAAATAAATAAATGTTATATACTCTCATATTTTAAAATTATCTTTCCATGTTAGATTTTGTTAAAAGGTCTAGCACTCATTTGTCAATGTTAGTGTATATAAGTTATATATATCCATCAATTTTTATTTTTATTTTTGTTACTAACAATAATTCAAATATTATAGAATTTTCCAAGAAATCTTGCAGTACGTCTTTGGAGATAGAATATGAAGCTTTTGAAATTCTTAAAGGAAAACTACTGCTGCTTTATTTACAAGTAGGAAATTGTTAAATTCATAACTTTTTTTGTTATTTTTACAACAAAAGTGTCGCTGTTAATGTATAGCGACGATAAAAACCGTCGCTGTAGGATCTATAGCGATATTTTTGCTCTGAAAACAACATTTTTTATTATAAATTTAACAATTTTCAACAAATATTATTAAATATAGTAGGCCAAATCTTAGGTTGTACTTGGGTTGCATTATTTGTTTGTTACATTACACTATATAAAAAGATAAAGGTGAAAAGTTGTTACACACCTATAAAGGAAATTTATTATATTGTAGTATAAACTTGTGTTAAAGCCTATAATAATATACCATTTTTTTTGTTTGGGGAGGGGGGGGGGGAGGAGGGGGCGAAGGAGAGAAAATAAAAACAGTGTAAGACGTAAAATGAGCAAATAGTTGAGATTCGACTAATTCATACTGTTCGATTAAAAGTTCGATTCGAAACTGATTTCGAAATATAAATGAGTCAAATATGAGCACATTTTAAAGTTCGATAAATTACTCGAACCTTCTCAAATTTTAATTTTCTAATTATACTCGGATCATATTCGTTGGAAAAGTTCAAACTATTCAGGTTCGATTCGGAATCGTGCTCGACTCGGTAGCTAAATGAGTCTTAATCAAACCTTATTTTATACTCGATAAATTTTATGAACCAAATCTGAGCAACTCAATACTCGGATCGACTCGATTCATTTACACCCTTAAAAACAGGAAGTTCAATTGAAAATTTGAATTTTGCAAAGGCATGGGCTTATGTAGCTCTTTAATAATAGGGTCCTTTACATAAGTATACAACAAATAGAAAGTAATTACAAGAAAAGTGCATCAACTAAATAATTACAAAAAGAATGTAATTATTACAAAAATAGTACAATTCTCATTAATAAGGAAACCTAAAATCAAGGATAACTAATAATTCAAATTCAAATCTTGTCTCTAACAACAATTTCAAATCCATGTTTCAAAATTCAAATCAAAAAGAGAAAATTAAAAATAAAAAATTATGAAGGAGCTAATGTTCATCATCCTCCTCTCTATACCACATCGCCACGTGAGTCTTTATTCAATTTCTTTTGACGATTTGGTTACCCACAAAAATTGAAATGGTTACCTTTATACTAATTTTGACTAAGAATCGCATCACATTTAAAATAAAAATGGTAATCAAATAAAATCTGAATTGGTTACCTTATCAAATGGTTTGGTAACCAACTATATGAAATTTGGTTACCAACCGCATCACATCCAAAATAAATTAATGTAACCGAATAAACTAAATTGGTTACCTTATCGGAAGGTTTAGTAACCAATCGCATAAAATTTGGTTACCTTATCTAAGGAGCTAAGATTTGGTTACCTTAGTATGCCTATTTGGTTACCAACATATTAAGGTTTGATTCTACCTAGAGAGTTGGAGAACGGATCGGTGGTAGAGGGAAGCAAAGGGTGGTGGAGGGCCTCCATCATGGCTAATGTGATGGTCTCCACCGACTACCATCTTGGATCGATCTGGGGAGGAGGAGAAAGGGCGGGAGGAAGCGGAGGAAGAGGAAGAGGAAGGAAGGAAGGAAGGAGGGAGGGAGGGAGGGAGGGGTGGAGTGGAGAAAGGAGGGAGGGATGGCGGTGGGAGGCGGATGGAGGTGGTGGGGGCGTGGGCGGGGAGGAGAAGGAAGCGGAGGAAGGGAAGGAGAGGGTGTGGGCGGGGAGGCGGGAGCTGGGGTGGGGCGGGGTGGGGTGGGGTGGAGAAAGGGGGCGGGAGGAGGGGGTGGCGGTGGGAGGCGGATGAAGGTGGTGGGGTGTGGGGAGGAGAAGGGGGCTAAGCAAGGAGGAGGAGGGATGGCGGTGGGAGGCGGATGGAGGTGGTGGGGCGTGGGCGGGAGAGGAGAAGGGAGGCGGAGGAAGGGGAAGGAGAGGGTGTGGAGATAAAATGGAGGTTGATGAGAGAGAGATAAAATTTAAATCCCTACAAACATGGCCATTATCAATAACTCATTAAATCACTCAACTAAATAAAAGGGATAAGATTGCACTCTTTTTTGTAATTAAATATTGCATATGCACTTTTTTGTAATTATTTTATTTGTAGACTTTTTATGTAATTATTTTTTAAAATGTAATAAAAAATATAATTGTCCCTTAATATTAGGCTATTTAGGGGCCTAAACATCAAGAAGAATAGGCCATGGACTTGAGCTTGTGTGCTCGTAAGTTGGGTTGGGCTATATTTTGAGATTAGTTTGTGAAAAGTGGTGGGAGGAAATTGATTATAAGTAGGAAATCGAAATTTTCACATATATTTTTTATATTTTCAGGTGATTCTATGTCATACTAGCATAAAGTGGGTCTCACATTCGTGTCAAATGAACCATGTGTAAATATAAAAAACACAAAAAAAAATAATGCTCTTCATACAATAATCCTAATCATGGTTATGATTTTGACGAAAATAACTTAATATCACACAAATGGGTAAATATATTTTAAACTAGATGCCACATATAAGTAATATTATAAGTTTTAAATTTTCAAGTTTCAAATATAATATACATGGATTGCTTACGAATATTGTTATTGTATTGTGACAAATTTGAGACTTTCAATAAATCTTCCAACTATAATTGATTAGTTTTTTTGAACACTCTCAAATAATATAATTAATCTTAATGAACTCTAGAATACCAATAACACAATAAGGAATAAAGAAATCACAATAATAAATAGTTTAATCTCGCACAAAATTAGTGAGAAAATGAAGCAAAAACCTCATTGGCATATTGCCTAATTTAATTGTTGTATGAAAAAAACTAGAATTTTAAAGCTTTATAAATTACATGCCTATAAGTTTTAATTATTTATTTAGTTAAAATGAATGTATATTATTTTTAATTCTCTCATAACTGATTCAACTACTAAGGGTATAAATTAATGAATTGAGTCGAGTCGAGTATTGAGGTGTTCAGATTTGATTCACATAATTTATTGAGTATAAAATAAAGTTTGATTGAAACTCGTTTAACTATTAAACAAGTCTGATTCGAATTCGAATTTTTTAATTTGAGTATTAATTTAAAATTTTTAAAAAATTTGAGTAATTAATAATAAAAAAATATAATTTAAAAAAGTTTGAGTAATTTATGGAACTATAAAATTTATAGAATGGAGCCAAATGGTTAAAAAATTTCACTCCATTTTCATGACTGCAAATGGTTGAACGGAGAAAACATATACGTAGGTACAAAATGGAGAAAGCTCTAAATAAATAAATAAAAACCCTAGAAACTCCAAACCAGATCAAATTAGCGAAGCCGCATAAATACGATGGAGAAGAACAACGATCGGTATAAACTAACGAAGATGCTGAATTTAATGGTGACAGAGCCCTACTACCTCTTCCATTTCCTCACTTTCTTCTCCTACATCCCTATTAGATTTTCCGCTTCCCAAGTCTTCTCCTCCGATTTCAACTCTCATCTTTTTCAGCGAGTATGTATATAAGCCATACCTCCCTCTCTCTTTTCATACACACGTTATTAATTTGTGTTTAGCTAGTTACTGGTTATTAATTATTTTGTTTTGTGTTTATAGGAAATTCAAGCGTTGCTAGCATTTTGTGTGTTGGCTGTTGTCAAGGTATGGATTTTTTTATACTGTATATCCCAAATTCATGAACTGAAATTACCGTATTATTGGTCTTTTTTATTTAAAGATCACACTTATTTCTCAAGTATTTACTTGTGAAAAGCTCAAGTTACTTAGAAGTTAGAATTTTGATATCTCAGAATTGATGTACTAAATAAACTACAATAATATCTGGATCAATCAAGTCTTGTTAACTGCTATGTGATATCATTTACTTTTCCGAGCACATGTGGAAATGTGAATAGAATAAGAAACTTAAGAAAAATCTGTTTTTTTTTCTCTGGAATGAAAAGAATTGGCCTTGGATTTGCCAATTAACATATTACATATGAGTCACTAACTCATGTTTGGAATAATAATTTGTACATTATCCATCTTTTTACGAAGTTCGTACATTGTTGGCTACTTGGCTTTTCATAAAGTAGATGCTAGTTCTGAGTTTTTCCTTATTCCAATCATGTGTTTGTTTGTGATAGATGGTGAAAGAAGAAACATGGGAGGCCTTCATTGCAGATACTTTGTTCTATGCAGAGGTCTGCTCCGGTGTACCATTTATTGCTATTTCTTGCTTGGGGTCATTGTTATCTAACTTATCATAATTGCATGCAATATGTGCAGCATATTATTTGTATGCCCATTATAACAGGACATATTATGTCTAAAGTTCTTTGTGCCTTATTCTTGTAACACTTGGAAGTAGGTCCATTATTTCGTGATACTTAAAATGCACATCACTCACCTTTCATTTAGTCCTGTCCACAGGTTTCTTAGTTGTTCCTTTCATTTTGCAATTCTTCCTTCTTCTTTTTTTAATTTTCCTTTTCCCTATTTGTAATTGATTGATAGTGACTTGGCAATTTTTTAGATTGTTGGAAATTTATTATACTAGGATTGGAAGTTTGTGTTGCAAACTTGCAGTGATATAGCACATAGCTTAATCACTTTACCTGTTATAATTTTCACTATATTATTATTACTAATGCTCTGTACATACCAAAATGAGAATCCACTTTGAATGTCAAAATCTTTCAACTTAGTTTTGACTTTAACATAATCATGGCCTAGATCACAACTTACTTCTAATAAAACGAGATAATAATTTTGAAAGTTAACTCTCATTTTTGGACAGAGGGGTGATGATATGCGGGGTTAACAGAAAGGTAACTTACAATATGTTAATTTGTTGCATGCATAACTGAGGGTGTATTTGATACTACTGAAAAATTAAGTTCCAAAACGTTTGTTTGTTGGATTATTATTTCTAATTATTTTAAGTGATGACATAACATTTAAGGCAAATTACAATACTGTGAAACAATCTTCCAGTGAACCAATACAATGACAAGTAACAGAAGTAAAAGTTTAATAACGTTGAGTTATGCATGCCATCCTTTACGATTTCGAGTTGCGTAGTTGAACCTTTTTTGATTAACCAAGTTTGAAGTTCATATGACACCCTACTGAAATAACTATGACATTTCCAAATGCAAGTAAATATTGCAGAAACAACTTTTGCCCGACAAATATTTTTGCTAGAATTTTTTATTGTAAAATAAGTCTTTTAGATCAACTTTATTTAATAAACAATTAAACATGCTCCCATATAATGTGTAGTTCTCTTTGATTTTATTCAGTTACTTTCATGTATGTACTTTTTTCTCTTTTTCTGACTTGATATAGAGCTTTTCCAGGTATTCCTTGTCGCCATTGCTTTAGTCATGGATTATCATCTTGCTCTTTGGTACATGTTCGCCTTTTTAGGTAGGTCTTGTTATTGTGTGTATGTTCTGAAGTTTGTAATCAGGGAAACCTGTTGTACATGATAAGGAGTTAGAATAAAATATAGTTATTCATGTACAAATGCAATGTGATTTTTATAGCAAAATGCCTTAAGTTGTTAAGGCTGACCTGGGATGGTTATTGATGAACCTTTTGTTTTTCATCTGATAAAGTATGGTTTCTTAAAGACTTCAGTTATTTTTACCATTATATGCTGTCAAAGTTGTTTTAAAACTTTGTTTCAGTCACCTTCAGTTCATGTTTTCTATATCACACTATCACTTTCGATGCTTCTGTTATGTAACAACAATTAGAATCAATAACTATATGTAGCAAGGCATTAAAAGATCTAATCACAATAACTTTATAATTTTACCGAGTCATTTTGGCCGATCATTTTAGTTAGTCACGAGTCAATTCCGAGTCAATCATTCAAAACTCTCCATTTCTTTGATACAATATATAAACTGTTCGTATCCCGTGAAATATATACAATAATTGGATATGTATACATGCATAATTTGAATATCATTTCTGGGAACTAATGGACCTATTAATTGTTATCTACTAGTTTAAAATTTATCTATACATACACAAGTATTTCCATACATGAAGTTTTGGGTACCTCATATCCTTAGACTAAAGTTTTTAGATCCTTGCAGTTTCATTTCTTCTGCATGAAATCAAGTAAATATACATTATATATATGTATATATATTAAGTTGTTGGCAAATGAATTCATTTTCTTTCATAAACTTGCCCTACACGGGTACCGTGCTTTTTGACTTCTAAAAACACAACAACATCATCAACATGACATTGAAAGCATGCACTAATACCTCTTAGTATTCATTGGTGAGTCTAGTTATAATAGAAATGTTGATTTTGCTTCTGATACATTCTTTTTCGTGTTGTTCCCCTGCAGTTATATATATCTTGGCTCAACAACCTGCATACCTAGGTTTAGGTAATAATTGAGTTTTGTTTTCCCCCTCCCTCCATTTTTTCACCTACTTCTTTTCAAGTTCTTAAGAAACAAGTTGAACATAACCCTCCGAAAGTAGAAAGTTCTCTATAGAAGCCGCTTAGAGACTTAAATGACTGGAATAAAGTGAACATCTTAGCTTAATATTTTTCTTACTCGTTTTTAGGTACTTCAAATCAATTGACACCTTTGCAGTTGGAAACTATTCTGACTGAAGGGCGTACATCAAGATTTTGGCTGGTTGGTTTCATGGAACTTGTTCTATCTTTCAGTACATCTCATGAAATCACAAAATAAGCTTTCTAAATAAACATAGATTTTTGAAGTTACTAACTTGTCAATCATAAATGTGTAGGAAACCTAGCAAACATGAAACATCCATTAAATTTAATTTATAAATGTGCAGTACTTTATACCACCTTTACATGTATTCAAAATCAAATGATTAAGTGGGTGGTGGGGATTTATTAGGTAAACATCTTGCTAACTGACCACATCAAGGATGGTCTCCTTGGTGGTTTGCTTGTGTTCTTTTAGTTTCAATCCAGTACTTTTGGAACTCAAAATGTTCATTAATATTATTTTGCACTAGTGGAAACATGATGAAACTTAGCAAGCTATGCCCGCAATGTTTACATCTTTTATAATTGTTTATAGTGTAGTTTTTATTTTTTGTTCATGTGTCAGTGATGCAATTGGTTTTGGCAGGTAGAATTTCGCACGTTGTCTTCATCAAATTGCATACGCACCAGTCGAATTTTTCCTGAACTCTCAATTACGTGAGTTCTTTTGTGCTTTAATTGTTGAACTTGTGTTGTAAAATATAATTATGGTTGTTGTGCCATATCATAAAATATTGTTCTGCATCATACTCTTGTATTGTTCTTTTTATTTCTTACTTTTGCTTCAGTTTACTTGGCATATTAAGTGGTTTTCTCCTTTTCCACAAAGGTTCTCAAACAAAAATCTTTCTTTCGGGATAGTTGATATCGGCCTCTTTCCAAACACTGCACAAAAATTTGGAATCTCTCTAGGTGAGAACTATTCTAATTCCTCTGTCATGTCTTGCATCTTATAATTACTTGTCCTTGTTTAGTATCAAACTGTTGTCATATCAATTGATTCAATTTCAGTTTTGCCTTCGTGTCTCTTAGTTTGTCAAATGGCTGATACATTTGGGGAACTGAATTTACAGGAAGTAATAAGCAACTTCCTACATATATATTATATGAGAATGCAGAAGAGGTTGCACGCTTTCCTGAGGTCAATTTTGAAACAAAAACTTCCACTCCTGCCATAACAAAGGTATAGGACACAAGTAATATACAAACATCTCAGGGTCTTTAGTGTTTTATTAATTCTTATCATCTTTTTTGTTGATGAAACATAACTATGTTTTATTGGTCTGCTATTGAATTAGTATATTCTTCCTATATCAACTCGTTTGTGCTGGCACCCACTTAAACTTGCATCTTGAAGGTGCTTGATTCTCAATGATTATCTAGTGAGCATTTGTTCAATTTGTTGAGTCTCATATTAGTGACTGGTATAGGTTTTCTCTAAGGGTGTCATTAATGAAGGCTTTAAAGAGAAAAGGACTTTAATATTCCCTAGTTTAAGATACAACGTTAAAGTTTAACCAAATATGAATTCTAGAATGAACTTGAGGAATTGAGATTATGAATTTTAGAGCTCTAAAAACCCTGGTGAAAAACCCTTTAAAGTAGGTATTATTGTTAATTCTGAAGAAGGTGATGATCTGCAAATATGTGTTTTGAGCTCTCACATATGGTTTTATTCTTTAACCTATTTCACTTTGCCAAAATCAAGACAAAAAGAAATTCTCGTATTGTGTTTTAAAGGATTCAACTCTCCTTGTATTTGCAGTAACATTAATCAGCTAGGTTTCCCTGATCTCTGATCCCTCACCTCTTTTTGTTTCTCTCCCTCAGAACTTGACTTAGGATCTATTTTCCAGGTTAAGCCACTGCTTAAATTGTGTTTATATATCTTTACCAAGTAGCGGGTTAAATGCTTTCTAAGTCATCAGACATGTATATTACAAAATGGGTCACTAAACTTTTTTCTTATATATCAACTCACCGAACTTTAGTTTACTAACAAAAGTTACAAAAACCGTTAAGTCAAGGTTGACTTATCTAAATGATGATGTGGCAATGGTGACTTGTCTAAAAAAAGCCTATGTATAATTAGTATATGCGACGTGGCCCATGATGATGTGGATTTGAAGAAAATTTTGATGAAAAATAGAAAAAAATATTTTTTAAAGTATAATATAAATTATAAAATTAGCCAAAAAATAAGAAAATAAATAAATAAAAATAATTATTTTTAATAAAATTTAAAAACACAGTTTTTTATTTACAAAAATTAAAACGTATTTTTTTTAATAAAAATAATTGGATTTTTTATTTTATTATTAAAAAATTAAAAAGCGCAGTTTTTTAAATAAAAATAAATATTTTTAATAAAAAAAAAAAATGCAGTTTTTTAATATAAATAATGCAGTTTTTTTTTTAAAAAAAGCGCGTTTTAATAAACGAAAAAACTTTTATTAATTTTTTTTTAAAATGCAGTTTTTTTTATAATGCAGTTTTTTTAAAACACAGTTTTTAAATAAAAATAAATATTTTAATAAAAATAAAAAATGCAGTTTTTTTTAATAAAATAAAAATATAGTTTTTATAATAAAAATAATTAAACGCAGTTTTTTAATAAAAAATTAACAGATTAATTTAAAATATTTTTAATTAAGAGATTTTAATATTTTTAACAGTTTTAAAATTAAAATATTTTACAATTAATCTGTTAAATTTTTTTTATTAAAAAAAATTTCATTTTTTTAATTAAAAAAACTGTTTAAGAGATTAAAAAAGTGCATTTTATAAAAAAAAAAAAAAAAATTCTTTTTTAAAAAAAGCTGTTTTTTAAAGAACTGCATTTTATTATTAAAAAAACTCCATTTTTTATTTTTATTAAAATATTTAATTTTTTTTAAAAAATGCGCTTTTAATTTTTTTTAAAAAAAAAAAAACTCATGCTTTTTAATTTTTATTTATTTATTTTCTTGTTTTTTGGCTAATTTTTATAATTTATATTATACTTTAAAATATTTATTTCCATTTTATCATCAAAATTTCTTCCAAATCCACATAATCACCGCCACATAGGTTTTTTTTAGACAAGTCAATGCCACATCATCACTTCCGTTAAGTCAACCTTGACTTAACGGTTTTTGTAACGCTTTGTTAGTAAATTAAAGTTCAAATGAGTTAACTGTAAAGAAAAAAGTTCTTCGCCGACCCATTTGTAAGTCGGCCTATAAATATACATGTGACCTTGTAAAGCATTTAACCCACCAAGCAGCTGATCCAACAACGAACTTATATGCAACATCACTGTAGTGGACCCAGATGTTCCAATGCTCTTGGACCATAGGAGCATGTGGAGGATCATAATAGTGTTTCCATGTTATTTTGAATTCAATAGCTTGTTTTAGGGCACTAGCTTAGAGTATTTTGAGTGCCAATTCTGAACCTGGAGTCCTGGACAAGCTTCAAGCCTTTTTGACCGGCAATATGAATGCAATGTTCTTAGTAGAGTTGAGATCGAGCAATGTTTATTGTTCATATAATTTTTTGGTTTCTAGGTTTTCAATTATTGGTTCTAGAATTTTTTGAAGCAGTAAATTGTGATGTGCAAAATGCTGTACTTGGGGCCCAACTTCATTCCACAGTCACTATATTGTTTGGGTCCAAGTTTTTGTAATCTTAACTATAATTTTATGCATGCGCGTCAAAACTTTTGACTATTTGCAAGTGCATCATGATTAAGTTATTGACATATTGTTCAATTATTTAATTGGGATTTCATAAAAATAACACCATGTGTGATGTATTGCAGAAACTTCTTTGCCGGCATTTTGAGCTTGACAAACTACTCCTTGATTATGTAAATGGTAAATAGGTAATGACTTGAGCATTATATGTAAGGTACTGGAGACCTTGCTTGCTTCGTATCTTCAGTTGCAATTGACTACATTACATTCTCTTGTAGTTTTAAGATCTAAATTTTCCTGCATCAATTTTTAAGTTTGTTTGGGACTCGCGTTATATAATGCAACCAGTCGGCTTTTGGACCTTAGTTGGTTGGCAAAGGTTGGCTAATATCAATGAGAGGAAATAATTACCCGTTAGAAGTTCTCTGTTTTTGGGTAGAATGAGTTAGAATGGTTATAAAGCTTTTCTTTGAAATATCTCTGTGGCACTGAATATCTAGTAGGGCTAGAAATGTATTCCTGGCCTGCTTTATCAACCTTGGTGATTTGGGATGGAAGCTGACCAACCCCGGAATTGACATAATATACTATTTTGAAGCCGCTTTTAAGCACCCTCACTGTCCAAAGAAAACCCCGAGTATCACCGGACGACCATTTGTTAGTTCATTGGGGGTATTTATCATTTCTGGTTTTTGTAAACAGTGCCTTTTTGAAGATCCTTAAAAACCAGTATGGAATTCAGACGAATGGCCAATATTGATTTACAAGAATTGTTTGTGGGATATATTTTTTTTTGTCAACAACAATGCGGATTACATATAATTTGAAGCAGAGTTTAGTGTATTCTCATCTGAATTTATATTTTGGTGGCCTTTTATTTTAAATAGCAATATGTACGTCTGTTAAGATGGTAATGCAGATGTGTGGGTGGTGCAGAAGGTAGCATCTCGATCTCTTCCTACGTTTTTTCTTTGTAACTGATGGAAACGATGCTTGCGTCTTTGTTTGTTGTGTATGATGTATTATGCATTTTTATATTACAAACGACGTCTCCAATTTCCTTTGGTATACTGCAGCAGATGATGCTTGGGTCTATGATATGTATGAAGTCAGTACGTAGTAAGTATTTAAAATGCTGATATAATAAGTCTTGGCGGACAGGTAAATGTCCAATAATCCTGTCCCCCGTAGAAGGACTCTTGTTTAGGTACAAAAAAAGAAAAGAAAGATAGTTGGTATTTTATTTTTGATCTACATTTAACAATTTTTTCAAAGAAGAAAATACATTTTTGAATAAGTAAGCAACAAACATTACATTAGGGTTTGAGCCTCTTAGTGTTATTACAGTCCATTACAAAGGGGATCAAATGCTAAAAGGTGTAGAATATATAATTGAAGCAGAGTTTAGTGTAATAAATCTCACCTGAATTTACATTTCGGTAGCCTTTGAATATCATTATGTATATCTATGATCTGCTCAAGATTTTAAGCTTGATACGGTAATGCACTGAAAGTTCTCTCTTTCTTCATTTTTCTTTCCAACTGATGCTAGTCTCACGGCATGCACTTTGATTTTATATATTACAAACGTACTCTCCTTTCTCCTCTGGTATTGTGCAGCCTAAATCATGTAACCCCAAAATCTTATTAATCAAAGTGGGGGTGGGGGGATGGAGTACAAGGACACCATCACTTTTTTCTTTTTTTTTATTTATAGGTAAAGTCAAGGGGGCAAAATTTATAAGTTAGTAAACTCAAGAGATAGATTAATAAAAAAGTTAAACTTGATGATGACAAAAGAAAAAATTCAATTATAATCTAATTTTTTAAAGTATGTTTACGGCTTATATAGAGTTACATAGGGACGAGAGCTCAAAGACTTGAAAAGTTGAAATTAAAAAATCTCTTCTGCAATTTTGCTTCACTGTTTGGCCAAGCATTGCGACCACTGCGAGTCAGCGACTTCTCTTCTCTGTCGTGACCTAGTCTTCTCTTCTCATTCTATTGTAGTATCTACCCCTTGCCCTTTGCGCATATGAGATTTAAAAGGTAACAAAATTAAGGCTTTTTTTATTTGATAATTTAAAATTTATAATTTGTTTGAATTTGTTGTTGGTTAGCCATTGGGGACTTGAGGTTAAACCCAATTTAATTTATTTGATGTATTTTTTGTATTGGACTTAATATAGCTAATTAAGATTTTTTTTGTTAGATAATTTAAAGTTTATATTTATTTAAATTTGTTGTGGGTTGTGGGTTGTGGGTTGTGGGTTGGGGTTAAAACTTAAATGAATATGTTGTTATGTACTTTAATTTGTTGTGGGTTGGTTTGTTTCTGGTTCTTGTCCTGAAAGTCTATTCTTTATTAATTTTCAATTAAGTTAACATATATGTTCATGGATTATAAATAATATAAAGGCAATTAATACAAATTCATGTGTAATTGCAGGAAGATCTGACAATGAGCAAGTTGGAGAAGTGCAAACATTCTCTCCTTGTAGTTTAGAGAATTGTAGAGAGCTCGAATGATAATGAGGTATTGCTTTTTGAGTCTCTAAATCTCCATGATGAGTTTTGACAAGTTATTTCAAGATGTGATGAACTAATTAGGTCTTTTTTTTTTGTTTGATAGTTTAAAGTTTATATTTATTTGAATTTGTTGTGGGTTGGGGTTAAAACTTAAATGAATATGTTGTTTTTGTGAATTGTGAGTTGATTTTGACTGTTGTAGCTCGATTTTATTTGAATATAGAAAGCAAATTTGGTTTGAGATTTTGTACATACAGTTAAAATTGTAATTGTTTGAGCAAACATTCAAATTGAACTATGACAAGTGATCCAAGTAAGTTTTTAAATTCTATCTAAATGTTTTTTTATTTTGAAATTTCTTTTTTTATTTTGGGTTATGATTTATATATGAATACTTATTTGTTGTATATTATAGAATTCTATTTATGTTGCATAAAATAATTATTTTGTTTGAGTTTGTTGTGTACTTGTATTTTGATTGATTTAGGCATTTATGACACGTGGTCAAAATTCAAACGTTTCAAAAGTGAATCATTAACATCACAATCTATGTTAGCTAATAAGACTACTCAAAATCTCTCAAATTTTACCCCTATCCAAGAATCTCAAAATTAATATCAATTCTCAATCTCAAGTTGAATTCAATTTAGAAGCTCGAGGAACTTATTGGATCCGGGACTATGACTATCTATAATAGAATATGATGCTAACAAGAGAGATAGTATTCGTCGGGGATATTTGATTAAGGGTCCTTATCAACCAATGTTTCCAAATTCTCTCAAAATAAACAATTATTTACGGAGAGAAATGTAGATTTAATTCCAAATGGTACAAAAAATATGTCAGTTGGTTGGAATATAATAAAAAAAAGGATGCAATATTTTACTTATATTGTTATCTATTCAAAGTTGATATTGGTAGTCAAGGGGGTGAGAATACATATGCCGGTAAGGGATTTAAGAATTGGAGGAAGACGAAATACTTATCTGAACATGTTGGAGAGTCTCCTAATAGTATTCATAGACAATGCATGTTAGTTTGTTAAGATTTGAGGAACGAAAAACAACACATAGATATCAAACTTGACAATATATCAGACCAGGAAAAAAAAGATTATAAACTTCGTTCGCACTCATCTATTAAATGTGTTCGGTTGCTTTTAAGTGAGGGGTTGTCTTTCCGCGGTCATGATGAATCAGATATTTCTAAAAGGCGATGTCTATTTCTTTTGATTTTAAATTTTTTATTCGAAAACAATGATGAAGTGAATAAAGTTGTGTTGAAAAATGCTTTAGGGAACCACAAATTGACAGCACCTTCAATCCAAAAAGACATTTGTAGTGTCGTTGCATTTTTGACCACAAAAGCTATAGTTGCAGAGATTTGGGACAATTTTTTCTCTTTGTTAGTTGACGAGGCTCGTAATTCATCAATTAAATAATAAATGGTCGTTTCTTTACGTTATGTGAACAAATATGGGTGTGTTATTGAGTGTTTTCTTGGCATTGTTCATGTTGCCAATACATGCGCTCAAACACTTAAAAGAGGCTATTGAGTCACTTTTTGCAACACATGGATTGAGAGCATGGCACGTATATGTGAGCAAGGATATGATGGAGCTAGCTAGTAACATGCGAGGGGAATTTAATGGTCTCAAGAGTTCGATTTTGTCAGAGAATAAGTCTGCTTTTTATGTTCATTGTTTCGCTCATCGAACTTTTAATTATAAGAAGCTTAAATCATTCTTTGATTATCTTGTAATTTTGACAAATGTTGTTGGAGTAATGAGTAATGAAAATTGATTTGAATTGATTTGGGGGGATTATGTAATTTGTAATTTAAAATTATTTATTGAGAGATAGTGACTACTCGCTACTGAATCTTTCCTCTATTTTGGACTAATTATTATCTTGAAATTAACAGTTTAGTTGCTCAAATAGTGTCCATGGCAACAAATTAAAATATAAATAAATCGAGCGTTACTCGGCAAATAGCATTACTATTTAAATAGCATTCTTTTATTAAAACTAAATGCGTTTTTGGAGAGACGCGGTGACATTGTATTTACAAAATGTCATCTACAAAATTCATTAGTTTGCAATGACCTTACTGAATCTCACCTTACTCATGTATATATATATATAATGACAAACAATCCCAACAACTCATGATCTGCATCTTATTCAAAATGTTGTAACACAAAACCTTCTAATCAAATTAACCAGAACATAATACTGCTACTATCGGGTTCAAATTGATTATATTCATTGTTAATCACGTTCTCACTAAAACAACTATACACGGTGGTGTCGATCAATGACCTTATCTGCCAAAATGAAATTAGGCATGATATATAAATGGTTGTTGTTCCCATGCATGCCAGATGCTAATTAATTTACGTACCTTGGCTGCAATATTTATTTTGTATTCATTAAATGGTCATTAATTGTTGTATCATCATTTCATGGATTTTAAACTCAGTTCAGTTTCACCTAAGATAAGTAGTAGTATTGTTTTAATTTCTATCTACTGCTAATAAGTTGATGTGGGATGAATATTTGGCCACAAGATTAATTATTTACTCAAAGTTATATATGTTGTTTGTAATTCTGGCCTCATTAAATTAATTTTTTGGATGTCAGCTTTGGTTTTTAATAAATTTTATTTAGCCGATCAAAAAACTTCAAATAATTAATTAACCAAATATATTTATTTTATTTTATTTTGTTAGTAAATTAGTTAAATAACTAAAATACATCAAAGGACATATATATAGTAAACTTTAGGAATGTACTTCCAAATACATACATACTCTTTGTTATTAAGAACAATCTAAGTACTAATTAAGAACATATTAAAGTATCGATCATTGCCTTTTAAAACTAATCATTAATAATAAAGGTTACATATATATGGAATCATAATTAAAAAGCATAAATAAATAAAGATATGCATTTCTTCGATATATACTTAATTAATTAATCATCTTAATTAATTAGAATTAATATTCGTGCATATCCTTCATAATTGCAGGAATACAACTGGAGCTCCTTGCAATTCCACCTTTCTTTGAGACATGATCACCCTTAGTAGGATCCCTAGGGCTAAGAGACTTAGCTCTGGATGAACAGCTCTTCTTCAATATCTCCTTCATAGCTTGAGCTTGAAACAAAACCGGGTGGGTCCTACCAAACCTATTAAACCTAGAACAAGCACTCATATGCTCACTCAAGGCGTCTTCTCTTTTCCCTCCATTTTTCTCCATCTCTTCCTTCACAGCCTCGGAGCAAAGCCCGCATATCAACTTACCGGAGAATTTATCGCGCACTCGGCTAATGTACTCCGGCGTGCACTCCTCACACATCCCACAGCACTCGCACTTTGCGTCCTCGACCAGCTCGGATATCGGTGGGAGGCCGGCTGCTTGTTGTTGCAGAACTTTTATATGGTCGGCCTCTTTGCTTAGCTCCAACGAGATGTCGGATATCGTTCTTTGGAGGCTTTCCATTGAGAGTTTTGGAGGTTTTTGATGACAAGTCATGTTGTTGGTTTTCTTGGTGTATGAACCAAATCTTGTGGATTCTAGTTGGTGCCATCATGTATATATTAGCCATCTCTTAATAGAAGGAAAAATATATATGGTACTATATATATATATATATATATATATATATATATATATATATATATATATATATATATAGAAAGAAGAAGGGGTGAAGAACCTAGAGAAGCTGCTTGTATAGGAAAGTTGGCAAATTGTTTGTTGTGTGTATGAAACAATTTGTGTTCAATATTTCTGATATTTATTGTGCTTCCATCCAACTTTCTAGAAGCATAATATATATATATATATATATATATATATATATATATATATATATATATATAAAAAGTAAATGTATGAAATTAACAGAAGAGAGAGAAAGAAAAAACTGAACTTTTAAAGGAAATATATGGATATAAAAAAGTAGTTAGGGTTTGTGGTGAGAATGTACAGTAAACTAAAATTGAATTTATGATGACATTATAAATTATTATAATTAATGATGTGAAATATGCAACTTGCCCTGGATGTTTAAACCCTTTTCTCTTCTCTTTTCTTTTCTTTTTTTGCATGGATTATTTAAAAAGAGACTACTCTAATGTCAGTATTTAATTTGATGGAGACAGATAATCCCCGGCCCTAAACTTAATTTATATGAAGTTGGTGACAGAAAAAAGCCTTTAATTAGGCTACAATATTTAGGGTGTAGGAGGAGAATATCTAGGAACTTAAATTTCCTACGATTCTTTTCGTTAACTCAATTAAAATTTCAATTATATATATATCAACGGTGAAAAATTATGGTTATTATAAATATATTCTCATATAATATATATATATATATATATATATATATATATATATATATATATATATATATATATATATATATATATATATATATATATATATATAAAAAAAACCCTCGATCATTTTCACGAGAAAGTATAATCCAATTAACCACTTATTCAGCTCTTTGTTTGACATCTTTACTTTCTGTTTGTAGAATATGATACCATGGATATATGACCGTTCAATACTTGCTTGTCACTAAAAGACTAAAACACAAAGATTAAAGAACACTATCATCATCACGAGAAACCAAACTAAACCAACCATGTAATACTGTGCAACAAATAGTATAATTTATATGCAAGAGAGATTTACATATATATATATATATATATATATATATATATATATAAAACTTTATAAAAGACAAGTTCACAAGTATCCTGGAGGAGGAGCTAGGAGAGATGCAAAAAGTGCATGGCTCCACAATATTTTATAGGTTAAAAACTAATATACTAGGACAAGATGTATATATATCTACATGCATAACTACCTACTACCTTCATTAGAAATTATTGTATATTGTAATTTTTTTAACTAATTTTCTAATTTTTAATTAGTTTTAGGATTTTAATGTCTTATTTTAGGCTTATATTTTTTGGTTTCCAGTTGGAGGTTGAGTCATATATAGTAGGTTATCATATATATATATATTATTTAAGAATATTGTTACTATATATATATATATTATAGTTGCATTTGGATATATAATTCCTCAAGTTTTTCCTCCTTAATGTGACTGTGGTTTACTAATATTGTGGTTAATTTATTGATGTTAATTATAAAATTAATTCGTACTTGTAATAATATTTCTCCATAAACCAATAATTTATTTCATTTTATTACCTTTTCATATCTTTTACTGAATACAATACAATTATTTTGAGATTCTTAATTTCCCCTATTTTATTTACTTGTGGATTAATGTTCATTTTGCATTCAAGGCCTCTCTAAATAATCAAAACATTTTCAAATTCATATATATATATATATATATATATATATGTGTGTGTGTGTGTGTGTGTGTGTGTGTGTGTGTAGCTTTTCCATTCTACTTTAGAAAACTAAAATTAAGGCTATGAATGGAACAAAGTGATTTTTCTCACTAAACTAGAAAGGGCAACAACCCCTTTAAAGCTTTTAAGGCATTAAGGGCCTTTTAATTAATTAGTGTATCAATCATGTTAAGAGAACCTAAATGTGTTGGCACCATGATGAACTAAGTTCATTTCAGAAAACCCCTATTTTGTATTGTCCATTTGTTATGAATATCAATGTGAGTTTGTCATGGGATATCAATGTGGGTTTGATGTAAAAGTTTGGATATCCCTTTTGAATAACTAACTTTTTCAGGAGGAAATCAGGGTTTGATTGTGAATAGGCAGTGATGAGTCCATTAAATTAATTAATTAATTAATTAGCGAGTGATTTTGAGTAGATATCCAAATAATAGAGTTCCATTAATTTCTTAGAACTTCTTTCTAATGGTTCATTTTGCACCTTGCTAGACACTTGTTTATGTTTCTTGCGGGTTCACTACAAATAGATAACTCTATTGATGAAATAATCATATTGAGCCAATTAAGCAAGCACGATTTGCATCACCAAATCAAAGTACTGCTAATAAAATAGCAATATATAAATGTTTTATTAAAAATTCAAATATAATGGTTTGAATTTTGAATGTATATTTAAAGTGTATAAGTTCTTTTGAAAAAATTTATAGCTAGTATTAATTTCTTTACATATTTTGAATCAAATATATCTCCAAGTGAAATTAAAATTAAAATAGCTAAAAACAAATTAGATTATATAGGATCATGATGTATCACAGTTGGAATGTTGAGCACATGACAATTAATGTAACAAAAATATAAAAAAGTTAAAATTGTTAATGTTTTAAAAAAACATCCTCTCCAAAATTAAAACTTTAATTAAATTATAAAAGAGAGGAGAACGAGTTCCAATCAACACCAGAAGATCTTTTGCATTAACTACAAAGATATCCATTGAAACACAAAGTCATACAATTACATGGTAATTGGTAAGTGTAGGGATTATTTCCCTAATCAAGTGCAAAAATATTTTACTTTAATTTTCTCGAACAACATATAAATACTGTAAGTATAATTGTGTATATAATTATATAATATTACAAGTTTACACTATATATTTGACATTTGTAGGGTGAGACAGAGAACGAGTGAATTGCTTTAATTTACGATCAAATTTATAATAATAATAATAATAATAATAATAATAATAATTGCTCCTGGACCGCCCCAGCTGATTAAAATTTGGATACGACTAACTGAAATTGAGATCCTTCTACAAATATTTTAACATTCTTCCGCTCGACTCATATGGTCCAACTGGTTCTCTGGCTCCTTATTTTCTAGGTCAAAATCTAGTCTACTAGGACAAGATATCTACATTCATTTATTACTTATTAGAATTATTATATATATATATATATATATATATATTAGGCTTGATATTTTTAGCCTTTTTAATTGACAGTACTTGAGTGGTAGTAGGTTATCATATATATAATTTAGGGAAGGATATTATTTCTATGTTAGTATATAGTTGCATTTGGATAGGATTTTTTTTGCTCCTTACTGTGGGTGCATGCATGTGGGTTTATAACTAATAGTGTGGTTGGGAGATTATTGATATTAATTATAAAATTAATTCGTACTTGTAATAATTAATATCCCTCCATAAAAGGACCTTGGCTTCCAATAAGGGTATCTATAAATCCCTCTCTATCATATAATCTTGATTTTCATTTTACCTTTTCATATCTTTTATTGAAGACAATTATTTTGATATTCTTTTCCCTATTTTAATTACTTGTCGATAAGGTTCATTTTGGATTCAAGGCCCTCTAGCTAGCTCCTAATAAATTCTAGCATAAATTTACTACTAGTAAACTCTAGGATTTCGATTTCACATATATAGTGGATTATAGAGTTCGTTTATCAAATTCTTTTACATAAATATATAGCTAGATTCCATGCATTATATATGTGTGTGTGTGTGTGTTAGAAAAATAAATTAAGGCTATAAATGGAACAAGTGATTCTTCTCACTAAACTAGAAAGGGCAACAACCCCATTAAAGCTTTTAAGTTTTGAGGCATTAATTAAAGGTCCTTTTATTATATCAATCATGTTAAGAGAACCTAAATTAATCATGTGATGGCACTTGAGGTACCTACGTACTAATTAAGTTCAATGTAGAAAACCCCATTTTGTGTTTTCCATCTTGTGACGATTCCATATTTATTAATTAATCTCATGACACCTAGGCTATATTCAAAGCAGGCCCCGGGCTAGGGCAAGCAGGATTATCGTCCGGGGTCCATAGCCGAGGGTAATTCAATATTTTTTATAAGCTTATATATATGTGTAAAAAAAAAAATTGTCGCCTGTACCTGTTAAAGAAAAGGGAAGGCAATTAATCTTATCATTTTTTATATACTCAATCTCAAGAAGAAAAAAATGTATTGAATAAGGAAGTCTCCTATTAATTATAAAATATAATATAAAATAAATTAATAAATATGGAGAATCAAAACACTCTTAGCCACAAAAAGAAGGAAAAATTATTCGACCCTCTCAGTTCATAACGCAACGCAAGTAATTTTTTTTCGGTGACTCTCCTCTTCTCCAACAGAGTTGAAAAATAAATCATCCACCAGCTAGACCAGTGTCTTTCTTTAAAGGTAATTTTTTTTAAAGATACATATAGAATCTAGATGTATAAATTTTGTAAATTGTAATACATATCTTTATTAATTTTTTCTTATTTATTATTTGATTCAACAGAAAACTTGGCTGGGATTCTTGTTCTTTATAATTGGAAGTTTCAAGTGGAAGAAAATATGCTCTAAATCCAGGTTTTATTGTTCTTTGTTAATTAATTGATAATTTATTTATTTATTTGTTTAATTTGTATAAAGGGTCACACTTGAGAAAATTTGTCCTGAACCTTAGAAAACTCATGATCGGCTCTGGCTATATTTGTTTGTAAGGATTATAATCCCGATATTATAATTCATGGGATTATAATCTCAAGACTATTAATCTTAGGATTATAATCACGGGATTATAATTATAATGTCAAGACTATTAAATCATTTTATAATCTCGAGACTAATAATCTCAAGTCTAAATTTGAAAATAAATAATTAATAGAGTTCCATTTTCTTATAACTTTTTTATAATATATGTATGATTTTTTTTTGCAACTTGCTTGTTGGATGTATATACGAGCAATCAAACACACAAGAATTATGAGGGAAAAAAATATAGTAACTTAATTGCATGAGCTTAGTAATTAGCATGCTAGTTAATTTTAGCAAACTTAGCTTGTTCATGTTTGACAACAGATAATAGAGATTGAGTTCTTTTAGGGTGCATTTTTTGGGGACATTTTTAGCGATTATTATTTTATTTTTTTTGTATTACCTCTTAAAAAATGTATAGTATTTATTTCAACTGAAATTTTTGTAAAAAACAGTGTTTTAGGTGTAAATTGGATACATATAAAAAACAGGGTTGTACAAACTGTACAAATCCTGTTTCTTGTATGTATCCAAATTACACATAAAACACTGTTTTTTATAAAAATTTCAGTTAAAATAAATATTATACATTTTTTAAGAGGTACTACAAAAAAAACCCAAAAAAAAAAATATATCACTAAAAAATATCCACAAAAAATGTACTCCTAAAATTTCTATAGAGATTATATGTTCCTATACAACCAAAGGATCCTGTCAGGGCTTTTCACTTTTGAAAAGCTGGCCAACCTATGTTAGGCAATGCAATTCACCGTTTTAAGGTTTGGTCCTCTTGATTTTGAAGTTTATTCATTATAGGGACATAAATAACCGAGTCGAGATAAGCAGGAGTGACGGATCTAGAAATATTTTTCAGTAGGGCCACATTTTAATTAATTTTTTTATTAAAAAAAACAAAAAAAAAACTTAAAACTAATCATAATAATATTTACAAATTACAATGCTATCCTCCTATACCACATAACTTGAAAATGTTCTAAGATATATATAACTTCATTATCAATAGTTTTAAATATATTATTTTCAATGTAAGGAACCAAACAATCACCCAACTATTTATCGCTCATTTAGTTTCGAAGAGTGATTTTAATAATATTTATCGTTGAAAATATCCTATCCACCGTGGCAGTAACAAATAAATATTCATAATTCAAACTAAAAAATGAATTTCAAAATAAAAAATATTTAGATGCAATTTATGAATTTACTTTGGTTACTTGTCATATTTCAAGTTGATTAGTTCTCTAAATGCTCAAAGCTTAGCTCGAACCAAATTTGTTTTCTATATTCAAACAAAATTATTAATTAATTTCAAAACATAAACTAATTTTGGTATATTTTTATAAGTTCCAAATAACCAGCACCTCCCAAAACAAGGATTGATTTACCGGCTGAAAATCCAAACCTTTGGAGACCTTCATAAGTGGTCTCAATTGCAAGTGGTAAACTGGCATCTTGAACAAAATCCAGATTTTTAGGTTTCAGAGCCAACAATTTCTCCTCAACAGCTGTGTACTCTGCCAAAGAACCAAGCTATTCAGGTTCATCCAATGCTTTCTCACTTATATCTCCATATATATACTTCATCACCTTCCTTTTAGATTTTTTACTTGGCTTCCAACCTTTACCACCACACCAGCAACATCATAACCTAGAACAGTCTACAACCAAAGCAACCCTTTATAAAGACAAAACTAATAATCAATAATACTGAATAATGCAAAACTAGTTAAAGCAAGTCTGTCTGATCCACACCACATAGACAAGCTAAAATGTAATAAAATAAAACTCTAGTAAAAGGCTAAAAACATTTAGATAAATAGGTTATTAATTATTACTATGATTTCCTTCTCCCGTATATTTAGATCAGTAAAGTTTATAAGTTTCCCATTATAAAATAAGGCAAAATCATTATAAGTTATCACAATAAAATACAAAAACTACTCAACCAAAAAGATTTCATTTTCAATTGAAGATCAAGCAATTCAAAAATAAAAACCAAATCAGACCAAACAAACAGTAATCACAGTCAACCAAATCAATAACAAAAAAATTCAAACTTTAATCAAACAATCTCTGACACAGTTCACACGTTGATGATTCGATGAACATTCAAAACCAAAAACTATACGAAAATACAAAGAGAGAATCAAAACCCAAAAATCTAAAAACTAGATCAAAAAGTTAGAATCAAAAGTACCCGATGGACGAGAGAGGGTTATAAAAAGTTTGAATGAATGCAGATTGACCACAAGAGGGAGAATCGATTTGGGGGCGATGTTTGTTCCGTTTGGTTATCCTCTCGGTGGCTCTAGCTCCACATTGGTGCCTAATTGGGTTATTTGAGCGAAAGATGGGTACTTCTAAAATGTTGTGTATATTTCTAATATTTCGCCAAGACTTAAAATTAAGAAGAGTTTTGTACTTGTATTTAGAATTGGTTTATAAATTTTTTTTTGCCCCCTCTAAGTTTAATTAACTCTTTCATTAATCGATCTATTCCTTTAAATTTATTAATTTACATATCTGTCCTTACTTCTATACTTATATAAAAAAAACAACAAGGGCAGCTACCTATGCTGCCCCTTAACAGATCTGTCCCTGGAGATAAATATTGAGTTGTTTAGATTTGGTCATAAAATTTATCGAAACTGAAATAAAGTTTGATTTTGATTGAGGCTCGTTTAGCTATTGAGTCGAGCACGATTTCGAATCGAGCTCGAGCAATTCAAACTTTTCAAATGAATATGATTCAAATATTAATAAAAAAATTATAATTTTAAAATATTCAAATAATTTATTGAACTTTGAAATTTATTCATATTTAAATTGTTTATATTTCGAGTCGAACTCAAATTGAGTTTTTAATCAAGTGAATACGAATCAAACCTGAATCGTTTGATTTATTTTATAGCCTTAATTCTTACTCTTTTGGGAATGATTCTAAAATAAATGTGGGAACAACACTCTTTTACTCAATGACGAGTACACACAAATATCACCCCTCAAGTATTTAAATTTCGTGAGCATTTATCTTGCATGTCTACTCCACTGCATGTGGAGTCAATATACTTTCGAATGACCCACATTTATACTTCAATTGGAATCAAATTTGGTGGACCAAAATGACTTACATAGAAATGTTTGGTAGAACCGTTAAGCCCATTAACTAAAAATTGTACCCCTACATGCATCCAAAATCAGTTCCCGGTTTAGGCCACTCCATTAACTGCTAGTTGTCCCTTGGGCTCTTTTTACATATCCTCGAAGACTAAACAAGAACTAGTATCTTTTAAAATTTGGCAATTTTTAGGCCCAACTGACATGAGTTACTGAGTTGGTTATTTTATCACATTTACTAAGTAATATAGTCCATGATTGAGCCTAAACTCTACTAAAGGGGATAAATCAACTTTTGGTACTTGTACTGGAACACGACTTATAATTTAGAACCCGAAGTGAAAAAAGTTACAGACTGGTAATTGTACTCAAAAAATGTTACACTCCGTTAAACATTAAGGACACGACTTACAATTTGATACCCAAAGTGAAAAAAATTACAAACTGACGATTGTACTCGAAAAATGTTACACTCCGTTAAATTTAGATAGTAGGGTTTCATCTTTATTCTGTTTGAAAATTAGAATTCTCTTTTTATGTCCTTTTTCTCTCATTCTTCTTGTCTCGATTCTCCATTGATTACTGGTTCCCATATATTTATTAAAGGGATTTCAGTGTTTAATTGAAAGGATGAGCTCGTCTTAGAGTGGAATCGTAGATGAAATCGGGGAAGAAGATTGTAGTTCATGCAATAAAAATGAATGGATTACACCAGAGTTCCCAAGTTGGTGCCACTGTGGAGCAATGGTGCGAATGTGAGAGGTAAGAAAAGATGGAACAAAACATTGAGGATCTTTTTCGCGTCGACTTCGCTTCTCTCTCTGTATGTTTGTCTCTCCCGTTGGATCAATTTTAACGATTATTTAAAAATGGGTTAAGTTCAGATGACCACCTGGGGTTTAAGTGGGATTGGGTTTAAGCGGTTTCCCACTTAACCACCTGTAGTCAGTAAAGCTATATTTAAACTCCTGACTTTTTAAGTTGAAGTGAAAAAATGTTTTCCGTCTTAACTCCGTTACTTAAATTGGCTAAAGACTTAATTACCCTTCATATATATATATATATATATATATATATATATATATATATATATATATATTGAAAAAGATGAGATGAGATGGGTTTTGTTTCATTTTAGTTTTGGAGGTAGCCAAGAACACCGGGCACGATTGCTTATAGAATCATCAGAACACACATAGTCAAATAAATACTAGGCGTCTCACGACCCAACCAACGAAAGCAAACCACTCAATTTGCTTCACCAAATTGGACCTTCGGTGGCCATACATTCCACAATCCGGACCTTGCCTCCACATTAATTGGGGAGTTTGTATGCATAAAAGAAATACGGATGAAGCCGATTACAATCATTCGACCAAATTCACGTAAATTTATACAATTAATTCTCCAAGAACCCATCCCTCCATCCCCTTGCCTTCCAAAAAAAAACACGAAGGAAAAACCACACACTGATGAACATATTCAACGGTGAAGGCATTGTTTTCATTAATCGGGTTTTGACATGCCCTTATGTAAGAAAATTGCAAAAATAACTTCTTATGCGAACAACTTTTTCAACTAAGTATCATATATATTTTTCAACTAAAGATCATGTATGAAGGTGCATTCCACACCATCCATGATTAATAGCAACACCATTTTTTCTCGATTGGTAATTTTGGCCCCAACTATGAGAATTTGAACCAGCGACATTCAAAACCTTCACATTTGGACCACTGCGGCATTTGCCCATACACTTGCACCCAACAACAGAACCTTCACCGCCTATCGCTTTCTGAAATTCTTTCAAAATTATACACGTTTATTAATTGAGGGATAAAAAGAAATACTAAAAGCAATAAAACCTAAAGGAAAACAAATTAATTCCCCCGCATCATTCTTCCTCTTCCCAAGTTGAAATGTGTGGAAAGAGTGACAAACCCAAACCAAGAACATATGCTGTTAAAGCCAGCTGTATTAGGAGGTTCATATGTGGATGCTTTCCTGAGGAATTTGCTCAAGTTTTTATAGAAACAGAGGAATCCCAAATTCAGTCATGCAAGTTAAACTTTCAACACTTACTTTTGATTGCATAACAACCCAAATCGTTCTGATTGCCTCCTAAAAATTTGGCAACAATAGTACCAACATCCTCCAAACTAACACCTATACACAAAGGATTACCCGGCGTCCTAACATAATCATCACCATTATCATCTAGTACTACAGCTTGACTGCCATCAATAACATTCAAAACGATCGTATGATTTGTGAAGGTCAAGCCCATACACTTGAACCCAAATCGCATGCTGATGAAAAAATCAACTGAAAAAAATACCAAATCGCAAAAACTTAGAAATCATCCGAGGTCAAGCCCTTACCGAATTGAAGTGTGATTTGTGAAGGTTTCGATTTTCAAGGGTCACGAACTAAGGCCATCCAACTTAGGGGATCAAGAGATTCTGAACGAGGACTCTCAAATCAAGAAGAAATAGTGGGCTTCGATGTTCTTCTGATTTCGATTTTGATTTCTGTTTCAACTTCGTTGCTCTTCAGATTTGGAGAAGTTTTGTGAAAATTCGAATGGGGAAGGAACTCGGCTTGTTAGATCTATTGAGAGCACTCAAAGTGAGGAGAGAGAATGTCTTGAAGGAAGAAGAAGGGGGTATTTCAGACATTTACCAGTCTTTTTTTGCCTGTTACATTCCTTTTCACGCGTTTTTGGCGTTTGACATACACACACTATTAAGTTGGATGGAAAAGGTAACGTTTTCACTTTAACTCAAAAAGTCAGGAGTTTAAATATAGCTTTATTGACTACAGGTGGTTAAGTGGGAAACCGCTTAAACCCCAGGTGGTCATCTGAACTTAACCCTTTAAAAATTGGAAAGTACAAGCACCAGATTTCAATATTTTTTGAGTACAATCACCAGTTTGTAACTTTTTTCACTTCGGGTACCAAATTGTAAGTCGTGTCCCTAATGTTTAACGGAGTGTAACATTTTTCGAGTACAATCACCAGTTTATAACTTTTTTCACTTTGGGTACCAAATTATAATTCGTGTCCCAGTACAGGTACCAAAAGTTGATTTATCCCTCTACTAAAGTGTCATTCCAAAACTACACATTAGAAGTTGGAGAATGATATTGAGACCGATTTGTATCTATATCAAAATACTAAATTGGAAACTGATATTTTTACATGATTTTTTTGATATTTCCACATAAAAATTGTTGTTATAGATCTTATATTGCGACGGTTTTTACCGTCGCTATACATCTATATCGACATTTTTCATGTAGAAATATCAATTTCCTACTAAATTACCTCCACTTTAAAATTAACATGTGGTTTCATGATACAATTGTGGTTGACTCTATGCCAGAGGTCTGGGTCAGAAAAATTGTTGTTGGTCTGCCCAATTCATTAAAATTAGGATAGAAACAATTGAGTTAAAATCCATTTAAGGATATAACATTCCTCGGCTCGACTCTAGTCATTTGGTCCAACTCTCAAATATGCCTGAGCCCATTAGTAATGGATGGCCCCAACCCAAGACTTATGAGATTAAACAATTTATTTAAGTTGAATAAGCTTGAATATTGAATCTTTCTTGAATATTAATAACTTATCACGACTTTTAGATAATACCAAAATAAATTAATTGGTATTCTCGAGAGTTGATTGAACTTTATTTTGAACTCAAATTTGAATCTAAATCATTACACTAATTTTTGTTAACAAATTATAATATGATTTTGTGAGTGCCTTAAATAATTTCTCAAGTTTCATTTGTGTCTAACATCTCTAGTGTGTGTTTTTTTGTAAGTGCTTGCTTCCTTTTAAGTGTACAAAAAATAAAGGGCAAAACTAATGATTTAATCATTGTAGTCGGCAAGTTTTACTTAATACATTACTAAACTTTTAATTTTTTAAATTACCTCATTGAACTAATTATTATTTTCAAAGTAGGTCATTCTGTGAACTCTTGACTGACGGGTGTTAAATTTTTTCCTGCATGAACGTTAAAAAGAAAAGGGAAAAAAAGAAAATGACATGGCCTATTCTTAATTTATTTCTTTCTCCTCTCCTCTAACTTTCCCTTCTTCAAATATACTTCATTGTCTTTGAGTCCTTTGGTCCAAAAATTTAGACAGAATATTTACCCAAAATAATGTTAAGGTTAACCATCTTCTTCTATTGCCGCCTCCACCACCATCTTCTTCTATTGCCGCCTCCTGTTAGAGTTTATGCCCTAGAGACCAATTATTTGATATAATTGCTTAACGTTTTGATATTATATTTGATTGAATAAATGAATGATTTTATTATGGTTTTATTTACTGCGTTATATAATTGTTAACATAATAAAATTCCTTAGAATAGTGATATAAATTATATAGTTTCAAGTATGTGACTTGAACATGAGATTATATAATTACAATTAGTATCATTGTTCTTAAATGTCCTAGTCGAAAGGTCATTGTTGATGGGACAACATTGATGCATTGAGACTAGTATGTGGATCGATGATGACCAAATCTCATTGGTCGTAAATATATGAGATATTAAGTCGATGCGTAGGTATATGTTAAAAAACGATGTCTTTGGACGGACCCACCATGAGAGAATTCTATGTGGAGCATTATGCGAAGTGTCATTAGAAATTCTCATAGTGATAATGATGTAATGGTCCTCCGACCTGAAATGACTATATTACTACACGGGAATTTATGTACTTTGATATCATCAAATGTCACCTTTAATAGGGTGGACTATAAAGGTGATTATTGGGTACATCATGAATCGTGTGAGGAATATGAGTGATCTAGATGGAATTTAACCCTCCTATATATTAGGGATGATATCCATAGGCCTCTTGATTGAGTAGGACTATGAAATGCATGGCCATGCTCAAATAGTGATTTGTTTCATATATTCTGCTCATTGATCAAGAAAACACAGATTAAATTATGAAGAGTATGAAACATTCCATGACTCGAGTTTAATCTGGGATATTAAGGTTAAAAGGATTAAATTACATTGAAACATTGGTCACGAAAAGGTTGTATCGAATCATCAATCTTATTATTACTTGGATAGCAGTGATGCATTACTAGATGCCGCTCACTGTTTATAATTTTATAATATGATTTTAAAATTATTGCCAATGTAATAATAACCTATAGGGTCACACACATAGAACGTAATTTAAAATGGAATTAATTTAAATTTCAAGGATTTAAATATATTAATATGATTAATAGTATTTAAATCACGAATTTAAATTAAAAAGGATAATTTGTATATATGTATATTAATTAAGTAAGACTTAATTAAGATATATATATATATATATATATATACATTTTTGATTAATCCCTTTTTAACTACTATATATATGATATAGTAGCCACTTAGAATAATATCATAACATCATAACCCAATCGCTCTTAGAAAGAGACTAGAGAAAGCAGATTCTAAAATCCATTCCTTTTGGTGGCTAATCTGTGAGTTTAGTTTCTTTCGCAGATCGTCTGACGGTTCGCATGAGCGTTCGTTTGGATCTTAAGTAGAGGTGCAATTCGTTTGGATTGCGTTGGATATTCGAGCGCATCAATTTCAGAAGCATTTTCATATTCGGTATAATTTCTAACCACTGAATTAATTATTTTCTCATGGATCCTGTTTAGGGTTTCGAAAATTGCTTTAAATTGTTCTATTTTCGCTGTGCGTTTCTGTGTCGAAACCCTACACCTCCGCCACCATTTTCTTCCCCCACCGCCACCATCTTTTTCCACCGCTGCCACTACCGCCACTACCACCATCTTCTTCCTCTGCCACAACAATCACCGTCTTCTTCTCGCGTTGTCACCACCGCTTCATCCTCCTCTACTAACAATCACTCCATCCCCCTCTATATATATGTCTACATATCTTTCTCTCTCTATATATATAAATATATGTGTGTTCATACCTCTCCCTCATGCGTTCTCAGGATGTCAAAATCAACTTCGTATTTGACTCGGCGAGGGCAAGAATTGATTGCAAAAAATAGTTAAAATCATCACTACTAGAAATTTGACCTATAGCGACGCGTTATAGCGATGATGGTCGGGAAACCGAGCAAATCATGATAGGGTATCTATAGTAGTGATGGTCACTACGGCCGCCGTCGATATGGCTTTAAAGGTAGTTTATTTTGAGGGTCATAGTCTCATAGAGCTTTTTTTTTCCGGCACGCACAAATCCCTCATATTTATCCCGCAAATATTATATCAACATTTTCCCCCAAATCAAATCAACATCAACTCTCTTCTCACTCACTCGATCAGCCCTCTCTCTCCTGGTTCTCGTTTCCCTCCTTGCTGCTCGTTACCCTTTCTTACTCGATCGCGTCTCATCTCTGCCCTTTGATTGTTCACTAATCTGATTGGCCATCATGTGGGCGCACATCACATTTAGGGTTCCGGAGGATCTGTTTTAGACGATCGAAGAGCCGAGCAACGCCAAATTTTTCTCATTCATCGGTATTTGCCTCTCTATCGCCTCATTCTTGCTCCGGTCGTTATCGGGCATGTGAGATGCGAGTAAACTTTAAATTTAATCGATCTTTTATGATTTAAATCGAACATAGAATTTTTAGAGTGAAGCTTATTAGATTCTCTTGTTTAGTGATAAAAAGATGATTTATTGCCTCATATTTTTTTGAAATTTGGTTAGGGTTTTGTAATAGATTAATCATGTCATGCAAGTGTAGTTCTATCCTTTTTTAGAATGTAATAATTTCATAGTGATTCTCTTATTGATTTTTATTTTCTTAAAGTTGTGTTCTATCCTTTTTCAAAAGGTAAGAATTTGGTGTTCTCCAATATAAGTTTGGATTTTAGTTATTTTTAGCTAAAATATGTTTAGAATCAGACCTTTTTAGTTATCTGAATCATTATTGTACTGTAAATGTTTTGACTTACACTACCAAACCATCACCATTGCTTCTGATTTTTTTCTTAATTAGTTTTGAGGCTACCTATATTTCATAAATGCTTTACACCAGTGTAAGATTAATATTTAAAATTGACATCATGCTTTACACCAGTGTAAAATTAATATTTACCGATGGCTTTTATTGCGACGGTCGGCGACCGTCGCTATAGGCTGATTTTCTAGTAGTGCAACTTCATATTTGGATTAGCTTTAGAGAAGGTATATTTTTAAAAACTAATTTGACAGAATAAGGACAAGGGCAAGAGACCCAGATGCAAAAAATTATAGCATTCCTTTCATAGAAGAAACAAAATTTGTAGCAACGTCTGTGTGTTTTACAGATCTTACCCATATTGTAGCAACAATAAACATTATTAATCCCAAATTGTTTTGTTCAAATAGGTACATGATATTCCTTTCTTTCTCCTCTTCTTGTCTCTCCACACCTCTACAGTACCAAACCATCCTCCCCAGATCTCTATTCACACCCCAATCTCTCACATGGACTAAAGATTCCCAAACTCTAAACCTCTAGAAAATGAAGAATGGACAAACCAAAATACCCTCTCCTTACAATTACACCACATAGATTCTCTCACTTCCTTCAACAATGTCAACGCCACTCCAGATGCCCTCTTCACCCTCTGCCTCCACCACGACGCCGCCAAAGCTAAAACCTCTCGTCGTCATCAACCACTGCACATGCATGGCAGCCTTCCCCGCCCCAAAATAGGTATCTGACACCCATTCTGAGTCGCCAAATACATGGTACATAAAGCAAACTACAACTTCAATAATACAAAATGTAGTGTGAAATCGACAATACATCTTGTGAGTTTAAATACAAATATTGTCTTCTAGACAATATCCACACTCAAATAAGTCCTCATTACAATTATTCAAACACTATTTTATAGAAATAGTGAGGATTTGCTAAAAACATCTTCCTAGAACCATCACTCCATTACCCAGGCTAGATCCTGCTTTATGTTCTCACCTCCACGAGAAGAAAAATGGAACAAAAAGGAAAGGGTGAGCTCAACTAGCCCGATAAAGAATATTATGACTAAGATAATATACAAAAAATTATCGTTAGTCTTCAACGAGAAAAAAATCGATAGAATATAATAGACAACAAGTTTTAGATCAACAAATATGCGCGAAAACAACAAATCCATTAGAAGAGTCACGTAGAGAATGAGTTCTACTATCTTCTAAGGTTTAAAAGTCCATCGTCGATATTTTATCATCATGTAACATCAATCAATATACATCTTTAATCAAATATTCATCTTTTGCTACTGGGCGAAGATATTCATTTATATCACCAGTTGGTCATGTTCATCTCAACACTGTTCATCTTTGCACTTTCTGGGCCAAAGATATTCATCGATTAATCATTCATCTTTACACTACGAGCCAAAGATATTCATAATATCATCATTTAGGGTGAGGATGATGAAAAATATTTTAAAAAAAAAGCGAATCCGATGAGATAGAAGGACAAATATTAGGGATTAGTATAACGCGGTTTATCCAAGATCAATAATACTTCATAATAACAAATTTTGAAGCGAAATTCAAAAATAACGATCAAAACATGGATCTGATCAAAGATAGTAGCCAAAATAGACATCTTGGACAAAAAGGAAAATTTTCATTTTTGGTGAATAATCTTAGTATTAAATAATGAATAGTCAATAGTATCGTGAATAGTAACCCCAGAGCACAAAAGTTCCAAATTTGATTAAAAAGTTCACCAATATTTGGCGTAATGATATTGAAGAAAATAATATCATTTAAGAAGAAAATAACATCCTTACCTCAAAATAGCAGTACTTACATTGAATTTTGGGTATAGTCTTGAATGAAACTTGCACATAGTAGCAACTCTCAAACACTCAAAATACTCACAAAATAAACTTGATAATATAGAGAGAAAGAAAAACTTATTTTTGGTGTGATTTTCAATTCTAACTTAGCCTCTATTTATAGGAAAATGTTAGAGCATGAAAGGAGACTAAATAATAAATTAATATTATTTATTTCAACATTTCTCGCATGCTTTGAAATTGTGGGCACCCATATTGGAAGAAATTCATGACCCCCATGTGTGTAATCCACCAACCAAAAGTGGGTCCCACCATAAATTTAATAAAATTATTTTATTTTACGAAACTCCAACAATTCATAGAAAATAGACCGTTTATCGAGAAAATATAAATTTTATGTCCATTACACTTTGAAAAATCAATTCTCTACAACTTTGTAGCTTTGAAAGTTTTCCAAATTTCCAAACAAAAATATCAAAAATCCACAAGCGGATGATTTTTAATACTTCCCTTCCGACAAAATACTGATAAAGTATCTTAGCATTAATTCCTTCAATTATAACCCCCTAAAATAAATAAATCGATCATTTATATCAAATAAATATTTCATTATCATATAAATCAATAATTAATTATTCATAAATAATATTACGAATCCTAATTATAATGACGGTAGTTCCCGGAAAGAGGGGCTTTCGATAAGGATTTCTCCTTCTTGGCGGCGCATGATTAGATGACCTAACCTCTCCTTGTGAGAACTTTCTAGACATTGCCAATAATGTTATCTAATAATATTATTCAAATAATATGAATTATTGATCGATAATGGAAAATATTGTGCGATGACAATTATTGAAACAATAATAATATAAACTAACAACATGACAATTATTGAATCAATAAAATAAAATATTGAGCGATAACTCTTTGTAACAATTATTGAGTAGTGCCTTCTTACGTCGAATCGATAATTCAACAATCTTTATGCTTGTCTGGTATCTTCTTTGTGCGACCACGCGCGTTATTCGTATTTTAACCACGGGTAATCCAATGTGTTACGGTAACAATTACGTAGTTATTTATAAAACTCATACTTTGTCGTTTTCTTTCATCCAACCGTTTTTTTTATATGGGGCCCACAAATGATTACTTGGCATGTCGTCGGAGATTTCCGGATAAAAAGAATATTCCACGACCAAACGAATATTCTCCGACAAAAAGAATATTTTGTAACCAGTTGCTTATTTTGTAAAATTTTCACATTTCACCCATAACCTAAACATTATATCAAATTAACCCTTTATTAATTTAGAATAATGAATAGAGGAAAATTCAATTTATTTATAATAAGTTGGGGTCTTACAACCTCCCCTCCTTATAAAATTTAAGTCCTCGAAATTGGCGTCACGTACACAGTGTTTGAGCAGGTGAGGGTACCTCGCTTTCATTTTGATTCCAACTCCCGGTCATTTCTTGATAGCATGGTTCCTCCACAAAACCTTAACTTGTGGTATAACCTTCGTGCGTAGGACATGCTCTTTCCTATCCAAGATCTTAACTGGTATCTCCTCGTATGTTAAATCTTGGCTATCTCGTCTGGTTCTAACTTCGATAATATGGTTGGGTCTTTCACATATTTACTGAAGCATAGATATATGAAAAAACATTATGAACACGGACATGTTTGGAGGTAATCTGAGTCTATATAGCCCACGTTTCCTATTCGATCAAGAATCTCAAATGGACCAACAAACCTTGGATTGAGCTTTCCTCTTTTCCCAAATCTTGTAACTCCTTTACATGGAGCAACACGTAACAATACATGATCTCGATATTAAACTCCATGTCCTTTCTATGAAGATCGGCATAACTCTTTTTGTCGATCTTGTGAAGTTTGAATACGTTGTCGAATCATTTGGATCTTTTACGTAGTCATGCGTATCAATTACGGTCCCAACAATGTTGCTTCTCCCACCTCGTCCCAACATCTTTGGAGAATGACACTTTCGTCCATCTGACGCCTCAAATGGAGCCATTTTATACTTGCTTGATAAGCTGTTGTTGTAGGAGAATTCCACCGATGGCAAATACTTATCCCACTTCCTTTGAAATCTAGAACCACGAGTCTTAATAGATCTTGAGGGTTTGAATAGTCCTCTCGATTGTCCGTCCGGTTTGAGGATGGTATCTTTGAAGCCAATCGTAAATCCGTGCCCGTAGCTTTACTGAAGCTAACCCAAAATCTTGAAGTGAATCTTGGGTCACGATCCAAAACTATGGATCTTGGCATGCCATGCGATCTCACAATCTCATTCACGCGTACATCTGAGCAAGGCGTTCAAGGAATAAGTCTCACGTATCGGCAAAAAATGGGCGAACTTGGTTAATCTATCAACAATAACCCAAATCGCATCTATACCTTGAGAAACTTTGGGAAGACACATAACGAAATCCATAGTAATGTGTTCCCACTTCCATTCTAGAATCTCAAGTGGTTGCTGATGGACCTTTTGGCACTTGATGCTCGCGCTTTTTACTGCGTTGACAAGTTAAACACCTCGAGATAAACTCATGATCTCTCTCTTCATATTGTTCCACCAAAATGTATGTCGAATATCATGATACATTTTGGTACTCCCGAGATGGATTACAAATGGGGTGTTGTGTGCCTCCATCATGATTCTATGCTTCAAATCGAGTCGTTAGGAATGCAAAATCTAGAGTTGACTCTCAAGTATTCCTTCTTCATCGATTCTTGCTTACAGAATAGCTCCTTCTTGCACTTTTTTCTTCATTTATGCGTCGATTGGTCCGTAGCTTGAGCGACTTTAACTTTATCGATTAAAGTCGGTTCTACTCGTATATTATTAGCATCATCATATGTGGGTCCACAGAGTCTTTAATTCTACCTCCATCCTTTGTAAAGTCATACAAAATGGGCTTTTTATGTTGACAATATCGCTTTTCGTGCTTGCATATGATCTTACACTCGATCGTCGACTCTACGTTCGCTTTTCGAGGATGATATTGAATAGTGTGATCGTAATCTTTCAACAGACTCAAGCCAAGCGTCGTTCTTGCCGCATATTGAGTTCTTTTTTGGGTGAAGAAATATTTGAGGCTTTTATGGTCCGTATAAATCTCCACTTTCTCCCCATACTGAGTAGTGTCTCCATATCTTCAACGCGAATCTGGTTGCTGCCCAACTCTAGATCATGAGTAGGATAATTCTCTCTCATATTCTTTGAGTTGTCGTGAGGCATAGGCTATGACTTTCCCATGTTGCATGAGAACACATCCTAACCCTTTGCACGAAGCATCGTTTGTATATAACAAATCCATCCGAACCGGATGGTATTGCGAAACAGTCTTAAAATGAGTCTCCTCTTGAGCTCTTGGAAACTCTTCTCGCATTCCTCGCTCCATACAAATTTTGTATCTTTTTGAGTCAACTGAGTTAACGAGATAGCGATTCGAAAAAATCCTTCCACGAATCTCCGATAATAACCATTAAGCCCGAGAAAACTTGCGTGCTTGATCACAAACTTGGTTGCTCCCAACTTTGTATTGCTTGATCTTGGTGGGTCAATGAGATACTCCATGTTTTGACACCACGTGCCCAAGGAATGCTACTTCCTCGAGCGAACTTCGCATTTCTTGACTTGGCATAAAGCTTGTTTTCACGAAGTCTTTCAAGTATCGACTTCAAATGGTGCTCATGATCTTCACGGCTTTTGGAATAGATGAGGATGTCATCAATAAAAAACAACAACGGCGATCCAAATATTCCTTGAATACGCGGTTCATCATATCCATGAAAGCGGCGGGAGCATTAGTCGATCAAAAGACATGACTAAGAATTCATAATGCCCGTCTGGGGTTACGAAGGCGGTCTTTGGAATATCCTCGATTTTAATCTTGATGATGATGATATCCGAGCGAAGATCGATCTTTGAAAAGAATTGTGCTCCTTACTGGTAGTCGAACAGGTCATCAATGCGAGGTAGCGGATACCTATTCTTGATGGTGACATGGTTTAATTCTCGGTTAGTCGATACAAAGTCGCATACTCCGTCTTTCTTCTTTACTGAATAAAATAGGAGCACCCCAGGAGGAGATGTCTTGGGGCCAGAATGAAACCGATGTCTAATAATTCTGTAGTTGGACTTTTAACTCACGAAGTTCAATAGGAGCCATTCGATATGGGGTTTTAGAAATGGGTTTTGTGCGGTTCAAGGTCGATAAAGAATTCAACATCACGTTACGGGGTAGGCCAGGAAGTTCTTGAAATACATCGGAAATTCTCTAACCACGAAATATTATTCAAATCGACTTGTCTTTATTCAAATCCATAACATGGGCTAAGAAAGCTTGACATCCGTTTTTCGATAAGCGAATAGCTTTGTGGCTTGATATGACGATGGTGATTTTAGTGGTTTAGTAGTTTGAATTAAGTATGATAGGTTGGTTAGGAATATGAAAACTAACAACCTTACGAAAACAATCAATTTTGGCATGATGGTGGTTAACCAATCAATTCCTAAAATCACATCAAAAGCAAGTATCTTTAAAGAAATAAGATCAGCGGGTAATGTGATAGTGCCAACTTGGATCATGCAAGATTTATAAGCGTAGATGTAACGAAGGTTTCACCCAATGGAGTTTCAACGAGATAAATCAAAGTCTAATTTCTCGTCAAGTTTAAGCGTTGAGCACAAGCGGGAGAGATAAAAGAATGGGTAGAACCGGTTATCTAGTAAGGTATAAACTTCACAAGAATTTAAGATTAGCTTACCGTGTGATCACCTCGTTTGGGTTCCTCACGTTTTGGCGATCGCGACAAACGCTCTTCCGAACCCGCTGATTTAAACTTATCAGGGATGACCCTTGAGTCACCATTCCCATGGAACTTGGTTTTGCTATAGAACAATCCCGAGCTATGTGGCCTTCCTTTCCACAGTTATAACATACCTTGGATTGTTGTGGGCGGTTTGGTGATATGTCCCTCTTCCCGCATTTGTTGTAACATCTAACTGGCGGTCGTTCTCCTCCCCAGAATTTGTTGTTGGTCTTTGGTCTTTGCTTCTTTGATGTCTTCCGTCGTTGTTGAATCTTCTCTTTCGAAAATTTCCACTTGAGTCACCTCTCCTATTATCATAGCCCACGATTACCACCCAGTGGTTCTGCTTTTTTCATATATTTTCCTCCTCATTTGTTATCATCGCTTACGATGGCTTTGCTTCATCCGGGTATGACCACAGTTTGTGGTCCCTCGGTTGAGTATACTCACTATCTCTCTCTAATAATTGAGCCTGTTGACAACATCCGAATCTGAGAGAAAATTTATGAGAGATAAGGTATTGACGAATCTCGGGTTTTAGACCTCTCGAAACATCCAAGCGTCATCGTTCCTCATTTTCTACCAAATGAGGTGCTGAAACACGGATAACTCTCTGCGAACTTAGCCTCGTCTTTGAGACACCGTCATGTTATTACTTTCAAGTCTAATAAACTCTACCTCCTTTATATAGCGAATACTTTACGGAAAGTACTTGTCATTGAAACGATTCTGAAATCTTTCCCAAGACATGTTGAGTGCGGTTGGGTGGAGTGCGCTTTCATGGATTCCCACCGATGTCACTTTCTCCACGGAACATAAAGGTGGCGAATGGAACCTTCTGCTCCTCCGTGCATCCCAAGACATCGAATATCTTGGTAATTTGCTTGACCCATGTTTCCGCCTTAATCGGATCGAGCTTTTCCCAGAAATCTGGTGGTCCCAACTCCTTGAAGCTGCTTGTTTGTGATGAGATAGCGTGCGTTGCCATCATTTCCACCCGTATTTTGTACACGAGTCTCCTCAAATCCGATTTTGCATGAATTGCAAAAAGCTCTAAACATTCCATCGTTCATCGTTTGCTCGGTAGTGTTGTTTACGGGAGGAATATTGCCTTCTGTTGCACGTTCTCTCTGTTTGTGACTAAAGGTTGTTCCACGCGTCATACACTCCATTGTTAACGTTCTCGGCTGACCATTCTTAAATCTTGCCATAAAACAAGGTTAATTAAACAAATTAACATATCATCATAATATCCTATATTATGACCAACCAACAAATAAGCTTAGATAGGACACCTTTAGCGAAGGATTTACTCATCTCTCCCTCTTAGTTCTATTCCCCGATCTTCACTTGAGACCCGTATCCTAAGCTTTGATACCAAGCTGTGGCGCCCCCAAAATAGGTATCTGACACCCATTCACGAGTGCCAAAATACATATACATAAAAGCAAATGACAACTTCATAATCTGAAATGTAAATGTGAAATACGACAATACATCTTATGAGTTTAAATACAAATATTGTCTTCTAGACAATATCCACACGCAAATAAGTCCTCATTACAATTATTCAAACACTATTTTATAGAAATAGTGAGGATCGCTAAAAACATCTTTCTAGAACCATCACTCCATTACCCAGGCTAGATCCTGCTATGTTACTCACCTCACGAGAAGAAAAATGGAACAAAAAAAAAAGGGTGAGCTCAACTAGCCCGATAAAGAATATTATGACTAAGATAATATACAACAAATTATCGTTAGTCTTCAACGAGGAAAAAATCGATAGAATATAATGAGACAACAAGTTTTAGATCAACAAATACAATGGAAGCAACAATCCATTAGAAGAGTCGTAGTAGAGAATGAATTTCTACTATCTTCTAAGATTTAAAAGTCCATCATCAATATTTTATCCTGTAACATCAATCGATATACATCTTTAATCAAATATTCATCTTTACATCTTGAGGCGAAGATATTCATTTATATCACCAGGTTAGTTATGTATTCATCTATTCACTTTATATCACTTTGCTACGGGCCAAAGATATTCATCGATTAATCATTCATCTTTTGCTACTGGGCCCGAAGATATTTAGTAATATCATCATTTAGGGTGAGGATGATGAAAAATATTTTAAAGAAAATGAATCCGATGAGATAGAAGGACAAATATTAGGGATTAGTTTAATGGTTTATCCAAGATCAATAATACTTCATAATAACAAATTTTGAAGCGAAATTCAAAAATAACAATCAAAACATGGATACAATCAAAGATAGTAGCCAAAATAGACATCTTGGACAAAAAGAAAATTTTATTTTTTAATTGAATAGTGTTATTAAATGAATAGTGTAATATATCATGAATAGTAACTCCAACACAAAAAAAGTTCTAAATTTGATTAAAAAGTTCACCAATAATTTGGCATAATGATATTGAAGAAAATAATATCATTTAAGAAGAAAATAACATCCTTACCTCAAAATAGCAGTACTTACATTGAATTTGGGTATAGTCTTGTGAAACTTGCACCGTAGTATAGCAACACTCAAAGTATATTCACAAGAATAAACTCGATAATATATAGAGAAAGAGAAAAAACTGTTTACGGTGTGATTTTCAATTCTAACTTAGCCCTCTATTTATAGGAAAATGTTAGAGCATGCAAAGGAGAGACTAAATAATAAATTAATATTATTATTAAACACATTTCTATATGCTTTGAAAAATTGTGGGCAGCCATATTGGAAGAAATTCAAGCGACCCATGTGTGTTCACCAACCAAAAGTGTGTCCCACCCATAAATTTAATAAAAATTATTTTATTTTCCGAAACTTCAACAATTTATAGAAAATAGACCGTTTATCAGAAAAATACAAATTTTATATCCATTCTACTTTGAAATCAAATTCTCTACAACTTTGTAGCTTTGAAAGTTTTCCAAATTCCTAACAAAAAATATCTGAAATCCACAAACGGATGATTTTTAATACTTCCCTTCCGACAAAATACTGATAAAATATCTCAGCATTAATTCCTTCAATTATAACCCCCTAAAATAAATAAATCCATCATTTATATCAAATAAATATTTCATTATCATATAAATCAATAATTAATTATTCATAAATAATATTACAGAATCATAATTATGACAACCAGGCCGTTCCCAGGAAAGAGGGGGCTTTCCAATAAGGATTTCTCCTTACTGGCGCGCAATTAGATGACATAACCTCTTCTTGACAGAACTTTCTAGACATTGCCAATAATGTTATCTAATAATATTATTCAAATAATATGAATTATTGATCTGATAATGGAAAATACTGTGCAGTGACAATTATTGAAACAATAATAATATAAACTAACAACGCAACAATTATTGAATCAATAAAATATTGAACAGTAACTACTGTAACAATTATTGATTAGTGCCTTCTTACGTACGTGAATCGATAATTTAACAATCTTTATGTGCAATCTGGTATCTTCTTTGTCTGACCCACGCGTATTCTTGTATTTTAACCACGGGTAATCCAATGGTGTTAACGGTAACAATTCTGTGAGTTATTTATAAAAACTCATACTTTGTCGTTTTCTTTCATCTAACCGTTTTTTGTTATGGGGCCCACAAATGACTGCGCCATCGTACGAAGATTTCCGACAATAAGAATATTCCACGACCAAACGAATATTCCCCGACAAAAAGAATATTTTGTAACCAGTTGCTTATTTTGTAAAATTTTCACATTTCACCCATAACCTAAACATTATATCAAATTAACCCTTTATTAATTTAGAATAATGAATAGAGGAAAATTTAATTTATTTATAATAAGTTGGGGTCTTACACTAGCCTTGATCCGGCTTGGGCCTAACACTACATTAATGAAGAACACCAATATTATTATATTAACATTAACATTAACATTAAAAAAAGACATATATTAACATTGACAAGAACTAAAAAATATGAATGACATTTTCATACTTATATTAACATTAACGATATACATATATTAACATTAACATTAACATTAACACTACTAAAAAAACATTAACGATGCGTATATATTAACAATAACTAATCTGCTACATCTTAACATATTAATATATATTAACATACATATATATTAACAGTATATTAATATACATATGTACATATTAATATATTAATTGTTAACAGTACATATATTAACAGTAGCTAATCTGCTACATGAATGACATTTTCGTAGATATATTATTGTGTTGTTGTAGCACTACTGCACTAGCTACTCTACTTGGACCAATATTTTGAGTTAATGTTTTGAATACCTTCTCATCTCATATTTAGTATTGGTAATAAGACAATGACCAACGGGGAAAAAAAAGCTGACACACCTTCTCATCCATCTATCCATCCATCATATCTATCAAAATTTTATTAGAATTCATATTTCAAAAATTAAATAAACTTTCCTATGCCAGTCGTAACAGCTATAATTTTTCTAATGGTTATTTATTTCACTATAAAAATCCCATAATTTACTCCATAAAATTTACAACTCCTCACATCTTTCTCTCTTTATTCTCTAATATAGTAATAACACCATAATTGCAAGCTCAAATTCTTATAATTTATATAATATATATTTACAATTTATTATACACATAAATCATAATATTTATTTTATTAGTACATTCATATTATTACAATGGATTCTTCCAACATTCCACCAGTGTCATCATTTAGTCAAAATGATCCAAATATCATTATGTCTAAAAATGTTGTTCCGGGTTTGAGTACAATATTTCCACGTCTTACCGACGAGCAAAATAAACGTGCAGCGGCTATTTGGGATCATTTCATCGAAGTGTGGATTGCGGAAGGTGTTAAAAAAGCTCAATGCATAATATGTAATAACTTATTTGGGGTTAAAGGAAATAATACATTATTCCGTACTACGAGTCGTGTTTGAAGAAGCATAAAATAATCGATTAAAGCTCTCAATCACAAATTGATCGTTCTGGTCACAATTGGAGTTACTATCAAATATTACAAAAGGAGTGGCAAGCTAAGTTAGTGATCGAGAATGAGCTTCCATTTAATTTTTTTGACGATGCGTGTTGTACCGACTACATTCAAGGCGTATTGCAACCAAAATATAAACAAGTAGAATGACTACTAAACGTGATGCAATGAAATTATATAATAAAGCTAAAAATGAATTAATTGAATATTTTGATAATTTTGACGGTAAAATTTGTTTAACTAGTGATACTTGGTCTGCTAATCATCAACCTGGAATTAGCTATATTTGTATTACAACTCATTGGATAGATTCTGAAATGTTTATGCAAAAAAGAATTATAAGATTTGAATATTTTGAATTACCACATAATGGTCAATCAATATATGCTCAAATTATGTCCATAATTCATATTTTCAAAATTAAAGATAAAATAATGAGTATTAGTTTAGATAATGTAACAAATAATACTAGTTCTATTAATATGTTAAAAAATGATTTAAAGCCTGTTGTAAATGGTGTATTTTTTCATGTTAGATGTGTATGTCATATAATAAATTTGATTGTACAATCCGAATTCACTTATGTGACGCCCCCATAATAGGTACACATTAACCATCTTGTGTCACCAGATACAAGGTACTGAATACAAATACAAACTAATTATACAACAGTCGTGTAAAATACGACAAAACATAAATGGAGAGTTTTAATAAGAATATTGTCATCTAAATAATATCCACACTCAAAGGAGTCCTCAATACATTTATTGTCACACTATTTAACAGAATAATGAGGACTACTAATAATATCATCTGGACCGTCACTCCGTTCCCTGACTAGTCTCGGCTACGTTTTCATTTCCTGAAGAGAACAGTGAAAGAAAGGAGTGAGCTCAACTAGCCCAGTAAGAAATATTATGACTAAGATAATGCAGAATAAATTATCATTAGTCTTCAATAATGATAAACTGATAAAATACAATAGACATCAAGTTTAACTGCAGCGGAATAAGCAATCCATTAGAAGAGTCAAGTAGAGAATGATATCTACTATCTTCTATGATTTAAAATGTTTTCATCAATTTTTATCACGAGACTCGACAATAAATAAACCACATCATCGAGTCATCCTTGCTTTTTGGGCAAGGATATTCATTAAATTATCAATGGTCATGACTATACCGAATAATCCCAGTCATAATCATACCAAAAAATCGTCTGTTAATACACTACAGAGTGCCACACTAAGGACTTTTACCACATCATTTATAACATTACAGTCATGATTATCTTGAATAATCCTCAGTCATAATCATACCAAGTTCATCTATGCACGTAAGCCAAAGATGACTTTCATCACAATATAAGCATGAGGATGATGACAATGACATAATAATTGAATAAAACAAGTTCAAGAATAAATTTTAAAGATTTATAAGTTAATTTATCCCGAACTCAATAATGTCCAAATTATCAACACGATTGCTTTGTGGAGTAAAATTCAAGAATGCTCGTAAGAATATTTCCATGAAAAGATATTGGATGAAGCGCAAATATCAAGGATATTCCACTAATTTCATTGAGTATAGAAGCGAAATTTTAACCAAATGAGTATCATAGAATATATGAAACTGCGATGGATTTTCACCCGCCATGAGGTAATCCACGTAGACAGATCATTTCCATAATTTAATAAGAAATGAATACGAAGGGTCATTCACCATGCATGTGGTAATCCACATGACGAGTTATTCCAACGTAATAATAAAGAATGGAATAACGGAAGAATTCACCATGCATGCGATAGACCCAAGCGAGACATGTTATTCTAACGTAATAATAAATAATGGAACCAGTCGTGCGTAAGCGCACGCATGTGATATTCCAATGTAATAATAAATAATGGAACCAGTCACAAATGAACGCATTACATACGGGATATTCTAACGTAATAATAGAAATGGAATAACAAAAGACTTCACCAGGCATGCGATAGACCACACAGACAAGTTATTCCAACAGAATAATAAATAATGGAATAACAGAAGTTCTCTTCATGAATACGAAAGAAATAATACCCCTTACCTTATAAAGAAGAGTACTCCAATGGGTAGGGCGGGGATATACTTGAAGAAAACTTGCACTACGCTCAAAGCTTCTTAAAACTCTAAAGAAATACGCTCAAGATTATAGAAGAGAATTCTCTGAATTTCTGGTGTGATTTCAATTCTAACTAAGCATCCTATTTATAGGAAAATAGAAAGGATACTATGTAATAAAATATAAAATATATATATATATATATATTATATATATATTATATATTTTATTTAAAATCTAATTAAATAATTAACTTTATAAAAGTATTACATTTTATATAAAAATCTTTTACATTTTTATTACATTAATAATACTTAATAAAACAAAATTTATATATATAATATATATATATAAATTTTGTGACTTCATAAAAAGACACCTCAATATATTTCATAACATTTATCATCATTATTATAATTCATAATATTAATCGACCAGGTCGTTCCCAGGAAAGAGGGGACTTTCCAATAAGGATTTCTCCTATTAGGCCTTGATTAGGTGACCAAACCTCTCCTTGGCGTAACTTCTAGACATCGTTAATATTGCAAATAATAATATTAATAACTTTGTTATCTCAATTATTGATTTAATAATATATAAAATATCGACAATAATTGAATCAAATAACGTGAGATATTATGCAACAATTCTTTGTATCAATAATTGAACAAAAGCGAGTGATTTCTCATGTAAGCATCAATAATTAATACTGAGTGTGCTACTATGCAACCACGCGATTACTTTTACTTTTAACACCGTGTGTTTCAACAGTTAATGGTAAAACTTCCGCCAGTTATTTTCATAAAAATATTTTTATTGTTTTCTCAATCCGACAATAATTACATTTGTAGGGTACACGATGATTGTCTTGGTCGTCGTTTAATATTCCCTGTTAAAACGAATATTCCCCGACCAATCGAATATTATATAACAATTGCATACTTTTTTAAAATTTCTAAATATTACCCACAACTATAACATTATATCAAATTTACTCCATAATATTCAAAAATGATATTTATTGAAAATTCATCTTTATTCATAAAAGTTGGGGTCTTACAACCTCCACTTCTTATGAAATTTCGCCCTCAAAATTAGGGTACATACTTGGTATGTCGAAGAGGTAAGGATACCTTGATTTTATTTCAGATTCTAACTCCCAGGTCATTTCCTCAACATCGTGGTTTCTCCACAAAACCTTGACTTGAGGTATAACCTTAGAGCGTAGAATATGTTCCTTCTTATCCAAGATTTGAACAGGAATATCTTCATACGTTAAATCTTCCACTATTTCATCCGGTTCTAACTCAATAATATGGTTCGGGTCTTTCATATATTTACGTAACATGGATATATGAAAAACGTTATGAACACGAGACATATTTGGCGGTAAAGCGAGTCTATAAGCCACAGTTCCTACTCGATCGAGGATTAAAAATGGGCCAATGAATCAAGGATTGAGCTTTACTCTCTTTCCAAATCTCGTAACTCCTTTCCATGGAGCAACACATAACAACACATTATCTCCAATATCGAATTCCACGTCCTTTAGATGAAGATCAGCATAACTCTTTTGTCGATCTTGTGAGGTTTTTATACGTTGTCGGATCGTTTGAATCTTTTCTGTAGTCATACGTACTAACTCCGGTCCCAACAACGTTGCTTCACCTACCTCACCCCAGCATACTAGAGAACGACAATTTCTTTCATACAACGCTTCGAATGGAGCCATGCCAATACTTGCTTGATAGTTGTTGTTGTAGGAAAAATCCACCAACTGTAAGGACTTGTCCCAACTTCCCTTGAAGTCAAGGACACAGAGTCTTAATAAATCTTCAAGAGTTTGAATAATCCTCTCTGATTGTCCGTCCGTCTGAGGATGATATGCCGAACTAAATCGTAAATTCGTGCCCATAGCTTTTTGCAAACTAACCCAAAATCTTGAAGTGAATCTTGGGTCTCGATCGAAACTATGGATACTTGGCATACCATGCGATCTTACAATCTCGTTTATGTATATCTGAGCAAGATGTTCAAGTGTATAAGTTTCTCGTATTGGTAAGAAATGAGCAGACTTGGTCAATCTATCAACAATGACCCAAATTGCATCTATGCCTTGAGAAAACTTGGGAAGACCAGTAACGAAATCCATGGTAATGTGCTCCCACTTCCATTCTGAATTTTAAGTGGTTGCAATGGACCTTTTGGCACTTGATGCTCCGCCCGACTTCGTTGACAAGTTAGACACCTTGAGATAAACAAATATTTATCTCTCTTCATATTGCTCCACCAAAATGTATGGCGAAGATCACGATACATTTTGGTACTCCCAAGATGGATTACAAACGGTGTGTTGTGCGCCTCCATCATGATTTTATACTTTAAATCAAGGTCGTTAGGAACACAAAGTCCGGAGTTGACTCAAGTATTCCTTCTTCATCGATTCTTGCTTCCTAAGATAAGACCTTCTTGCACTTTCTTCCTCATACGCATCAGCTTCAGGTCTGTAGCTTGAGCAGCTTTAACTTTATCAATTAAAGTCGGTTCTTTTACTCTATCTCCATCCTTTGTAAGTCATACAAAATAGGCCTTTGCGTTGACAATATTGCACTCGTACCCACATATGATCTTCTACTCAATGCGTCAGCTACCACGTTCGCTTTTTCAGGGTGGTATTGGATGGTATGATCATAATCTTTCAACAGTTCAAGCCAACGTCGTTGTTGTAAGACCCCAATTTTTATGAATAAAAGTGAATTTTCTATAAATATCATTTTTAAATATTATGGAATAAATTTGATATAATGTTATAGTTGTGGGTAATATTTATAAATTTTATAAAATACACAAGTTGTTATATAATATTCGATTTGTCAGGGAATATTCATACGACGGCACAATCATTGGTGGACCCCACAACAAAATTATTGTCGGATTGAGAAAACGATAAAAATATTTTTATGAAAATAACGGTGAAAGTTTTACCGTTGATCTTGCTTGAACTACTTTCGGTAGTAAAGTACAAAGAATGTCTGGCGTGGTTGCATAAGTAGCACACCAGGTATTGATTATTAATGCTTATGTGAGAAGTCACTCAGTTTGATTCAATTATTGTCGATATTTTATATGTTATTAAATCAATAATTGAGATGACGAAGTTGTTAATATTATTATTTGCATTATTAACGATGTCTAGAAGTTCTGCCAAGGAGAGGTTTGGTCACCTAATTGTGCGCCAATAGGGAGAAATCCTTATTGGAAAGCCCCCTCTTTCCAGGGAACGACATGGTCGATTAATAGTGTGAATAATAATAATGATGATGACGTTTTGTTTTATTTGTATTATTAACGTAATAAAATAAAAAAACTTTTTATATAAAACAGAATACTTTTATAAAGTTATTCGTTTTATTAGGCTAATAGTAAAATATTTTTATATAAAATAGAATACTTTTATAAAGTTATCTATTTTATTAGACAATAATTAGAATATATTATATTTTATAATGCATAGTATTTTCATAGTGCTTGCATAGTGTTAGCATAGTAAAATCTTTTTAAAAGTTATTCGTTTTATTAGATTATAAATAGAATATATTATATTTTATTTAAAAGATTTTGCTTTAAATATGGACCGTCCGATTAAAGTAAATCAATCTGGACCGTTCATGGATTGGTTACTATTCATTTCATTCTTTTATAAATAGAAGCTCATTCCTTCATTGTTTCTTACGAATTCACTAAAACTCTAGAAAGAGAAACTATAGAGAGAAAGAAGAAAAGTATTCTGCTACATCACTACTCCGATATCAAGTTTTTTTTACGGTAAGGGGTATTATTTCTTTTGTATTCATGAAGAGAACTTCTATTATTCCATCTTTATTATTATGTTGGAATAACCTGTATATGCAGTGTAAGACCCCGAAATTTTTTTAAATAAAAAAGGAATTTCCTTTATTTTGAAATAGTAAGGGTTGATTTGATTAATGTGGATAGTTAAGGGTTAAATACGCAAATATTTCAAAATAAGCAAGTGGTTATAAAATATTCATTTTTGTCTGGGAATATTCGTTTGGTCGTGGAATATTCAAATCATGTCGGGAATATTAAATGCGACGGTACGCAAACCGCATGTGGGCCCCATAACTGAAAAGCGATTGGATGAGGAAAAACGACAAATATAAGTTGGTTAAAAATAACGGCGTAGTTATTCTGAATTTAAGATCATTGGAATACCCTGGTTAAAATATAATGTCTGGCGTGGTTGCATTGACAAGATGACACCTGTATTACGCATGTTGTTGAATTATTGATCCTTATGTAAGATGGCACTACTCAATAATTTTCACGATGATTCTTTGCTCAATAGTTTATTTTATTGATTCAATAATTCTTTGCGTTGGTATTTTATATTATTCTTTGTTTCAATAATTGTCAACGCAAAGATTTTTCCCATTATCGGATCAATAATTCATATTATTTGAATAATATTATTAGATAACATTATTGGCAATGTCTAGAAAGTTACATCTAAGGAGAGGTTTGGTCACCTAATTGCGGCGCCCAAGAAGAGAGATCCTTATTGAAAGCCCCTCTTTCTGAGAACTACTGGTTGTCATAAATGTGATTACTGTAATATTATTTGTGAATAATTAATTATTGATTCATATGATAAGGAAATATTTATTTTATATGAATATAAATGATGGATTTATTTATGTGGTTATTAATGAAGGAATTAATGTTGAGGTGTTTTATCAGTATTTTATCAGATTGGAGGTATTAAAAGATCAAATCGGTGTTATTATAGCTTTATTGTGTGAGTTATAATATTTAATCCGACCGTTGGATCGTTGTAATTTTTGGATATGTTATACATATATAAGTTGAGTATATGTCCACAAATTTTGAACCGTTAAAAATAAACGAATGATTTGTTATAAATTTTAAGAGGTGTTTGATTCGGAAAGTAGGGTTATAATTGATTTTGGTGGAAAATTCTAGAATTGAGTGGGCCCCACTTGTGGTTGGTGAAGAAATGTGCTGAATTTTATTTCAAATGTGGTGGGTGGGAATAGTAGCGTAAAGCCATCGGGTTGCGAGTTAAGTCCGCCTTTGGCGTCTTAACATTTTCCTATAAATAGAGGCTAAGTTAGAATTGAAAATCACACCGAAACAAAGTTTTCTCTCTTTCTCTCTATATTATTGAGCGTATTTTGTGAGTATTTAGATACTTTGAGAGTCTTTCATCAATCTAAGTTTCATTCAAAGATCACTTCCGACCTTTCTTCCGGCAATTGATTCTTTGAGGTAAGGGATGTTATTTTCTTCTCAAATGATATTAATTCTTCATATCATTATCTTTGAAATATTGGTTGGTACTTTTTATCAAATTTGGAACTTTTTCATGCTCTGAGTTACTATTCATGAGTTACTATTCACGAGTTACTATTCATGAGTTACTATTCACGAGTTACTATTCACGAGTACTATTCATGAAAGCGTGAAGATGTTTTTTTGTGGAATTTCTATCTTTTGGTGTGAGTTACTATTCACGTGTACAAAGACTATTCACGTATACTGGCACTATTCACGAATACGGTATTATTCATAGAAAAATGAAAATTTTTCTTTTAAATCTAAAATATCTATTCGGATACTAGCTTTGATTGTATCCATGTTTTGATCATTCTTGAATTTTACACCACTATGATTATTTTTGAGGTATTGTTGGACATGGATAAAACAAAGTACGAATCCTTAATCCTTGATCCTTGTCATTTTGTTTCATTGGATTCGTTCTTTAAAAATATTTTTCATCATCCTCGCCTTAAATGATGATATTATTGAATATCTTTGGCTGTAGTGCAAAGATGAATGATTTCAAGAAGAATATCTTTGGCTGTAGTGCAAAGATGAGCGGTGTTTTAAATGAACATGATCGATGATGAATATCTTTGGCCTTTAGTGCAAAGATGAACAGTGTTGAGATGAACATGATCGATTGATGAATATCTTTGGCTCAGTGGTGCAAAGATGAATATTTGATTTGAGATGAATATTGATTGATGTTACAGGGGATATAAAATATTGATGATGGATTTATTAAATTCATAGATTATAGTAGATTTCATTCTCTACGTAACTCTTACTATGAATTATTATTTCACTACGCGAATATTGATCTCGAAACTTGTTGTCTATTGTATTCTATCGATTTTTCCTGTTGAAGACTAACGATAATTTGTTGTATATTATCTTAGTCATAATATTCTTTATTGGGCTAGTTGAGCTCACCCTTTTCCTTGTTGTTCTATTTTTCTTCTCGGGAGGCGAGAATGTAGCGAGTACTAGTCGGGGTATGGAATGAAGGTTCTAGAGAGTTGTTTAGTAGTCCTCACCATTATTGTAAAATAATGTATCAATAAATGTGATGAGGATTTATTTGAGTATAGATATTGTCTAGAAGATAATATTTGTATTCAAACTCACGCTTTCTTGTTATAATAATAAAGTTGTAGTTGTTTACGTACCATGTATTGGCGACTCGAAATGGGTTGGATGGAATGGACCTATTTTGGGGTCGCCGTGGCATGCGCAGCTACCCTATACTTGGTGAAATTCTTACATATTCCATTCTTTATTATTACATTGGAATATCCTGCATGTTTTACGCCGGACTGGTTCCGCTCTTTATTATTACATTGGAATATCCTGTGCGTGCTTTACTACGGGACCTAGTTCGTCTTTATTATTACATTTGGAATATCACATCATGCTTTCTGTGGGACTGGTTCCGTCTTTATTATTACATTTGGAACATCCTGTTGGTGTGAATTTCACGACTCCCGTCATTTAGTATTATGTTGGAATAACTTTGTCATCTGATACCACATGCATGGTGATTTACATTGTATTCCATTCTTTATTATTACATTGGAATATCACAGCCGGTTCGTATTCGCTTTGACACAGTTCCTTTATTTATTATTACGATGGAATAACCTATCTGTCTGATCAATCTTATTATGCATGGTGATTTCTTTTTTATTCCATTCTTTATTATACTCGGTTGGTTAAAGTTTTGACTTCTACACTCCATGAAATTAGTGGAATATTCTTGATATTTAAGCTTCATCCAAAGATCTTTTCATGAAAATATTCTTACGAGCATTCTTGGTCAAGAGAATCCATAGCCATAATCATATCAAAACCGTCCCATCAATGCACTACGGGCCAACGAGGACTTTTTCCACATCATTTGTAACATTACGGTCATGATTATACCGAATAATCCCTGGTCATAATCATACCAAGTCCATCTATGCACTACATGCCATAGATGACTTTCAACATAATATAAACATGAGGATGATGACAATCATATAAGAATTCAATAAAACAAGTTCAAGAATTAATTTATCTAGGAACCAATAACGTCCAAATTGTCAACATGATACTTATTTGTAGAGTAAAATTCAAGAATGCTCAGAAGAATATTTCCATGAAAAGATACTGGATGAAGCGTAAATATCAAAGATATTCTACTAATTTCATGGAGTATAGAAGTCAAAGCTTTAACCAACTGAGTATAATAAATAATGAAATAACAAAAGAAATCACCATGCATGCGGATTAGATGACAAGTTATTCCAATGTAATAATAAATAATCGAACCGTGTCAAAGCGTATCACGACCGACAAGATATTCAAATGTAATAATAAAGAATGGAATAACAACGAAATCACCATGCATGTGGTACTTGATGACGAGTTATTCCAATGTAATAATAAATAATGAACCGAGTCCAACAGAAAACGCACAAACATGATATTTTTCAATGTAATAATAAAGATTTTAACTAGGTCCGGCGTAAAACGCATGCATGGATATTCCAATGAATAATAAATAATGGAATAATAGAAGAATTTCACCATGTATGCGATTGCTTGTATAGGCAGTTATGCCAACATAATGATAAAGAATGGAATAACGAAGAATTTCACCAAGTATAGGTATGAAATCATGATATCGAAGTTATTCCAACAGAATAAATAAAATGGAATAACAGAAGTTCTATTCATGAATACGAAAGAAATAATACCCCTTACGAGTACAACAAATAATATCCCTTACTTTTGAAATAAGAGTATTCCAATTTGGTAGAAATGAAGATATACTCAAGAAAACACATACTACACTCAAAGCTTTCTTAAACTCTAAAGAAATACGCTCAAGATTATATAAGAAGAATTCTCTCTATAGTTTCTCTCTCTAGAGTTTCAGTGAATTCGTAAGAAATAATGAAGGAATGAGCTTCTATTTATAGGAGAATGAATCTGCATAAGAACTAATTCATGAGCAATCTATTCTAGATTGATTTACTTTTAAGCAGACAAATCGTATTGATTTAATAAAATATTCTAATAAAATAAAATCTTTTAAATAAAATATAATATATTATATTTATAATCTAATAAAATAAATAACTTTATAAAAGTATTCTGTTTTATATAAAAAGATATTACTATGCAAAACACTATGCATAATAGAATATAATATATTCTATTTATAGTCTAATAAAACGAATAACTTTATAAAAGTATTCTGTTTTATATAAAAAGCTTTTTCTGTTTTATTACATTAATAATACCAATAAAACAAAACTGAGTGACTTATCAAGTAAGCATTAATAATCAATACCGTGTGCTACTATGCAACCACGCATATTACTGTACTTTTACTACCGAGTAGTTCAACAGTTTTAACGGTAAAACTTCCGTCCTTATTCTCATAAAAATATTTTTGTCGTTTTCTCAATCCGACAATAATTCTGTTGTGAGGTTCACCAATGATTGTACCATCGTCATGCGGATATTCCCAACAAAAAGAATATTCTCCACCAATCGAATATTATATAACAACTTGCATACATTACAAAAAATTTATAAATACTACCCACAACTATAACATTATATCAAATCTGTACTATAATATTCAAAAATTATTTCGAGAAAATTAAATATTTATTCATAAAATCTGGTGTCTCACAAAAACTAACATACATACTGATTGGAATATATATATATATATATATATATATATATATATGGAATAGTGTAGTGTGTTATATTGTATTAATTAATTATATAAAGTTGTGATAAAAAGTTTTGCAATAAAATTAACAAAACCAAAAATAAAAATTCTTTTTAGAAGTTATTTTTTCTATTACAGATTAGTTGAATTTCTTTTGAATACTTTATAAATTTGGATACTATATATTTAATTATTTTAAATTTATATAGTACTTATATTAATTTAAATAGGAAAGAAAAATATATTTTTATTTCTCTTAGAGATATGAATGTTTTTAGTTTAGATAGTATTTAATTGATACAAATTTGGATAAGTACTTATGTTATCTCGAACTAAAAATTGATGAAACCAAATTTGTGCTTTTAGTTATATAGTTAATTTATTTAAAACAATCTAAATAGGTATTATAAAACTCAAACTTAATATAGACTTTTTTTTAGCACTATTTCGAAAAGAAAAGGTTCAAGCCACTTAATAGATACTTGGAGTAAGCATTTCACAAACTTGGTACATCAATTTGAAGGTGAATATAAATATATTATTATTTTATAATAATTTTATTCTTAAATAACTATATAGTAGAAATATAGAAAAAATATTACCAAAAATAATAAATAATATTAAAAAGTGCAATATGTATTACAAAATATATTAATGAATTTCCAATTTTATTTTAGATAAGAGATCTATAGCTAATTAGTGCTAAAAAAATCATCACTTATATATTAATTTTTTTTAAATCCCCGTGGACTCATTAGTTTTTTTTTGTTTTTAGAAAATTGATATTTCTACAAGTAAAATTTAATATTTTCACAATATCTATTTTATATAAACTCGACAATATAGTTGGTTAACTATTAGGTCAACCTATATTAATTAGAACCAAATGGATTAGTTAACTATTTTATTTATTTAAGTTGGTTAAAATTTAGAATCATATTTTTTAAAACAAATATAGGTACAAACCGATTAACCATTTTTCGACCCAAATTTCCTCAAATTCAGAAATTTTTGATTCAAAAGAATAATATTGAATGATTATGTATAGACTCACACCCCCCCCCCCACCTCTCCCCCCCCAATTTTTTTTTACTGATTATGTGTACTCCCCCACCCCCACCCCCACCCCACCCCCACCCCACCCCACCTCACCAAAAAAATATATTTACTAATTATGTATACACCCCCACTCCCACCCCCACCCATACCCATACCCATACCCATACCCATACTCATACCCACACCTACACCCACACCCACACACACACTCAAAAAATAAAACATTCAATGATTATTATACCCCCCACCCCTAAAAAATAATAATATTCAGAGTGATTATGTATAAAAAAATAAAATATTTAGTGATTATGTATATACATGATATATTTAATAATATTTTATTTAATTGGATCATAATAAAGGTAATTTTGAAATTTAAAATATGTGTCGACCTATATTTGAACCATAAATCAGAAGACTGAACTTTTATGAATAAAAATGAATTTTTTATAAATATCATTTTTGAATATTATGGAATAAATTTGATATAATGTTATAGTTGTGAGTAATATTTATAAATTTTACAAAGTACGCAAGTTGTTATATAATATTCGATTGGTTAGGGAATATTCGTACGACGGCACAATCATTGGTGGATCCCACAACAAAATTATTGTTTGATTGAGAAAACGACAAAAATATTTTTATGAAAATAACGGTGAAAGTTTTACCGTTGATCTTTATTGAACTACTTTCAGTAGTAAAAGTATAATGTCTACGCGTGGTTGCATAGTAGCACACCAGTATTAATTATTAATGCTTATGTGAGAAGTCACTTTCGGTTTGATTCAATTATTGTCGATATTTTATATGTTATTAAATCAATAATTGAGATGACGAAGTTGTTAATATTATTATTTACATTATTAACGATGTCTAAAAGTTCTGCCAAGGAGAGGTTTGGTCTCCTAATTGCGTGCCAATAGGAAGAAATCTTTATTGGAAAGCCCTCTCTTTTCTGGGAACGACCTGGTCGATTAATAGTGTGAATAATAATAATGATGATGACGTTTTATTTTATTCGTATTATCAACGTAATAAAACAGAAAAACTTTTTATATAAAACAGAATACTTTTATAAAGTTATTCGTTTTATTAGGCTAATAGTAAAAAAAATTTATATAAAACATAATACTTTTATAAAGTTATCTTTTTTATTAAACAATAATTAGAATATATTATATTTTATTATGCATAGTGTTTGCATAGTGCTTGTGTGACGCCCCAAAATTAGGTATACATCACCCATCTTGGGTAGTCGATATGGTAGTGTGAAATTTAAATACAACTTACTAATATAATCATGGGTATGCAATACTTACATAAACTGTGAGTTTGAATACAAATATTGTCTACTAGAGATCATACAAACTCAAAAGGAGTCCTCATTAAAATTATTATCACACTATTTCACGTAATAGTGAGGACTACTAATGCTATCCTCTGGACCATTCTCAAGCGTTCCCGACTCGTCGTCCAAATTATATTCTCATTTCACAAGAGAATAAAGTGAAAGAAAGGGTGAGCTCAACTAGCTCAATAAGAAATATTATGACTAAGATAATGCGAGATAAATTATCATTAGCCTCACAACAAATGTTAAACCGATAAAATATAATGAACATCAAGTTTAACTACAATGAACCAAAGAATCCATTAAAAGAGTCAAGTAGAAAATAAAATCTACTATCTTTTATGATTTAAAAGGTTTTTTCATCATCGTTATAAATTTGAGACTCGACTTTAATAAATATTCCACATCATCGAATCACCCCCGCACTACTACGGCCAAGGATATTCTTTAGTATCACGACCACAATTATTCATGCACTTTATGGGCGAAGAATATTTGTGTATTCATTAATGGTCATGATCATGCCAACAACTATCCATCAATGCACTACACGACCATTGAGGATTTTTACCACATCATTTGTAACATTACTATTAATGATGATTACACCGAATAGTCTCTCGTCATAATCATACCAAGTCCATCTATGCACCTTCTGAGCCACGTATGACTTTCAACATAATATAAACATGAGGATGATGACAATGATAGAAGAATTCAATAAAACAAGTTCAAGAATTAATTTATCTAGGAACCAATAACATCCAAACCACAACATGATCTCGCTTTGTAGAGTAAAATTCAAGAATCTTGAGAAGAATATTTCCATGAAAGGATATTGGATGAAGCGCAAATATCGAGGATATTCCACTAATTTCATGGAGTAAAGAAGTCAAAGTTTTAACCAATGGGTATAATAAAGAATGGAATAACAAAAGAAATCACCATGCATGCGATGGGCCATTGCATGCAGAGTTATTCCAACGTAATAATAAATAACGGAACCCGTGTCCCACGTAAAAAGCGCCGTGATAGGATATTCCAACAGAATAATAAAGAATGGAACCAGGTCCGTGTAAAAAACACACGCATGTGGATGTTCCAACAGTAATAATAATAAAAGCGGAACTAGTCCTGTAAAAACACCTTGAGCGAGGATGTTCCAATGTAATAATAGAAGAATGTCACCAAGTATAGGGTAAACCACGTTATACGAGTTATTCCAACAGAATAATAAGCAATGGAATAACAACAGCTTCTCTTCATGAATAAGAAAGAATAACACCCCTTACTTTTGGTAGGAGATTGAATCTGCAAAGAGTGTAAGAACAAAATACTCTTCTTCTTTCTTTCTTATTCTCTCTATACTTTCTCTCTCTATAGCTTGAATGAATTCGTGAAGAATAATGAAGCACTAGGCCTCTATTTATAGAAGATTTCTAGCTTAGCACCTGCCATGTGAAAAGGCAAGTGGCTTGACGACTGGTGATGTGAAAAGAAAAGTGGTTTGACGCCTGTAATGTGAAACGACAAGTGGTTCGACGCCTGTAATATGAAACGGCAAGTGGTTTGACGTCTGGTAAAGGTAATTACTATTGACGAAGAGACTCTTAGATGATGACATATGGGCCCCCCATAAAATAATCAAACTTACCACAAACGTCTCATAACAGACTCTTTATATACATCAAGGATTGAATAAATATTACCACAAATCATTTTATTTTTAATCAACACATATTTAATCTTTCAACAATTATTAATCATTTATAACTTGTCGTCTCAATTATTGATTTAATACTATAACATATTATACAGATGATACTGTGACAATAATTGAATCAATAATATAAGAGATATGATCGCGAAGAATTATCGTAGCAATAATTGAGCATAAATTTGAGTGACTTCTCACGTAAGATCAATAATCAATATCGTGTCTTACTATACAACTACGCTGCATTATCTTGCACTTTTTTTCTACCGGTAGTTCAACAGCTTTTAACAGTAACACCTCTGCCGTTATTTTTATAGAAAGATAATTTTGTCGTTTTCTAACTACGACAATACTTTCGTTAATGGGGTCCACTGATGATTGGTAGTCGTATGAATATTCTCCGACAAAAAAGAATATTCCCTAATTAAACGAATATTTTATAACAATTTGCTCACTTTGCAAAATTTATAAATATTACCCACAACTATAACATTATATCAAATTTATTCCATAATATTCAAAAATAATATTTATAGAAAATTCATTTTTATTTATAAAAGTTGGGGTCTTACAGCTTGCATAGTGTTGTATAGTAAAATCTTTTTAAAAGTTATTCGTTTTATTGGATTATAAATAGAATATATTATATTTTATTTAAAAGATTTTGCTTTAAATATGGACCGTCCGATTAAAGTAAATCAATCTGGACCGTTCATGGATTGGTTACTATTCATTCTATTCTTCTATAAATAGAAGCTCATTCCTTCATTATTTCTTACGAATTCACTGAAACTCTGGAGAGAAAACTATAGAGAGAAAGAAGAAAAGTATTCTGCTACTTCACTACTCCGATATCAAGTTTCTTTTACGGTAAGGGGTATTATTTCTTTTATATTCATGTAGAGAACTTATTATTCCATCTTTATTATTCATTGGAATAACTTTGTATTGTATCTGCCACACCTATACTTGGTGAAATTCTTTTGTATTCCATTCTTTATTATTACATTGGAATATCCTCATGCATGTTTTATGCCGGACACGGTTCCGCTTTTATTATTCTATTGGAATATCTTATTTCAGGCTTTCTGACGGACTGGTTCCGCCTTTATTATTATTCTGTTGGAACATCCTGTTGGTGTGAATTTCACCGACTGGTTAAAATTTTAGTATTCGCTGAATAACTTTTCTACATCTGATACCGCATGCATGGTTATTTCTCATTTCTATTCTATTCTTTATTATTCTATTGGAATATCCCGCTTGTGCATATTATACGCTTTGACACGTTCCGTTATTTATTATTCTGATGGAATAACTTGTCTATGCGAAGTACCGCATGCATGGTGATTTCTTTTGTTATTCCATTCTTTATTATACTCTGTTGGTTAAAGTTTTGACTTCTACACTTCATGAAATTAGTGGAATATTCTTGATATTTGCGCTTTATCCAGTATCTTTTCATGGAAATTTCTTCTGAGCATTCTTGAATTTTACTTTACAAAGAAGTATCATGTTGACAATTTAGACGTTATTAGTTCTTGAATAAATTAATTCTTAAACTTGTTTTATTGAATTCTTATATCATTGTCATCATCCTCGCGTTTATATTATTTTTAAAAGTCATCTGTGGCCTGTAGTGCATAGATGGACTTGGTATAATTATGACCAGGGATTATTCGGTGTAATAATGACCGTAATGTTACAAATGATATGGTAAAAGTCCTCATTGGCCCAAAGTGCATTGATGGACAGTTGTTGGCATGATCATGACCATTGATGAATACACAAATATCCTTGGCCCGTAGTGCATGGATAATTGGTGGTCGTAACTTCTAATGAATATCCTTGGCCGTAGTCTAGGGGATGATGTGGATTATTTATTAAGTCGAGTCTCAAATGATAAAAGTGATGAAAAACCTTTTAAATCATAAAAGATAGTAGATTTTATTCTCTACTTGACTCTTTTAATGGATTGCATGTTCACCGCAGCTTAAACTTGATGTCTATTGTATTTTATCGGTTTAATCTTCGTTGAGGACTAATGATAATTTATTCTGCATTATCTTAGTCATAATATTTCTTACTGAGCTAGTTGAACTCACCCTTTCTTTCACTGTTCTCTTCAGGAAATGAGAACGTAGTCGGGACTAGTCGGGGAACGGAGTGATGGTCCGAGATGGTGTCTTAGTAGTCCTCACTATTCTATTAAATAGTGTGATAATAAATGTAATGAGGACTAAATTGAATGTGGATATTGTCTAGATGACAATATTTGTATTAAAACTCACAACATGTATTTTATCGTATTTTACACGACTGTTGTATAATCAAGTTGTATTTGAATTTAGTACCATGTATTTGGCGACTCAAGATGGGTGATATATACCTATTTTGGGGGCGTCACAGTTGTTGCATGTTGAGTTCCTTTTGAGTGAAGAAATATTTGAGGCTTTTATGATCCGTAAAGATCTCCACTTTCTCCCCATACAAGTAATGCCTCCAAATTTTAAGTCTGAAAAACAACGCCGTACTAACTCTAGATCATGAGTAGGATAATTCCTCTCATATTCTTTGAGTTCTTAGAGGCATAAAGCTATGACTTTCCCATGTTGCATGAGAACACATCCTAACCCTTTGCTCAAGCATCATTTGTAGATGACAAATCCCTCCGAGTCAGATGGTATTGTCAGAACAGGTGCTGAAATGAGTCTTCTATTGAGTTCTTGAAAACCCTTCTCACATTCTTCGCTCCAACTAAACTTTGTATCTTTCAAAGTCAGCTGAGTTAATGGAGTAGCGATTCGAGAAAATCCTTCCACGAATCTCCGATAATAACCAGCTAAACCGATAAAGCTACGTACTTCGGTCACTGATTTAGGTTGTTCCCATCTTTGAATAGCTTCAATCTTTGCTGGGTCAACAGATATTCCATGACTTGATACTACGTGCCCAAGGAATGCTACATCCTTAAGTCAGAACTCGCATTTCTTCAACTTGGCATAAAGATTGTTTTCACGAAGCTTTTGGAGTATCAGCCTCAAGTGTTGCCCATGATCTTCATGGCTTTTGGAATATATGAGAATGTCATCAATAAAGACGACCACAAAGTGATCCAAATATTCCTTGAATACTCGGTTCATCATGTCCATGAAGGCAGCAGGAGCATTAGTCAATCCAAAAGACATGACTAGGAATTCATAATGCCCGTACCGAGTTCTGAAAGCCATCTTTGGAATGTCATCGGTTCTAATCTTCAATTGGTGATATCCGGAACGAAGATCAATCTTTGAAAAAAATTGGCGCCTTGTAACTGGTCAAACAGGTCATTAATGCGAGGCAATGGATATCTATTTTTGATAGTGACATGGTTCAACTCCCGATAATCAATACAAAGTCGCATACTCCCATCTTTCTTCTTCACGAATAGAACAGGAGCACCCCAAGGAGACGTACTAAGACGAATGAAACCGATGTCTAACAATTCCTGCAGCTGGGTCTTTAACTCACGAAGTTCAATAGAGCCATTCGATATGGGGCTTTGGAAATGGGTTTTGTCTTAGGGTTTAAGGTCGATACAAAATTCAATTTCACGCTACTGGGGTAGTAGGGAAGTTCTTACGGGAATACGTCGGAAGATTCATTAACAATAGAAATATCATTCAAAACTGACGTATTTTTGTTTAGATCCGTGACATGAGCTAAGAAAACTTGACATCCGTTTTTCAATAAACGAATAGCTTTATGCCTTGAGATGAAAGTGATGGATTTTAATGGTTTGGTTGCTTGAGTTCGCATAATAGGTTGGTTAGGAATATGAAAGCTAACAACCTTATGAAAACAATCAATTTTTGCATGATGAGTAGTTAACCAATCAATCCTAGAATCATATAAATATGCAAGTATTTTCAATGAAATAAGATCGACGAGTAACGATGCGATTCTGGATTTGAATCAAACAAGACTTATAAACCGTGGATGTAATGAAGGTTTCTCCCAATGGAGTTTTAACATATAAGTCAAAGTCTAATTTCTCCGAGTCAAATTTAAGCGTTGAGCCTAAAATAGGAGAAATAAAGGAATTGGTAGAACCGAGATCAAATAAACTATAAACTTCGCTAGAGTTTATGATTAGCTTACCCGTGATCACCTCGTTTGGATTCCTCAATTTTGAGAGGTTACGACAAACGCTTCTCTCCCTTGAACTACGGTTTTGTCTTGTGCAGGACACCTTGGATGCCTCCATCCCAATTTGGACTTGACTTTGGTGTCTGACGACAAAAAATGGGCTAGGTGACCTTCTTTTCCACAATTATAACATGCTTTGATTACGCATCGATGCGGTTTGGACTTATGTCCTTCCCTCCACATTTGTAACATACTGACCGGAGGTCGTTCTCCTTCTTAACAAATGGTGTTGGTCTTTGACGTCTTTCCATCTTTCTTTGAACCTTCTTTTCTTGAACTTTCCACTCCTATTGTCTTGCCATGATTACCACCGGTGATTATCATTTCGGCATGTTGATTCCTCCACATTTGTTGTCACCGCTTTGATGACTTCTTACCACTGGTATTATCGACTTGTCGGCTGCTCTCTCTTGGTTGGGTTGACTCATTATCGCGCTCCAATAACTGAGCCCTATTCACAACATCTGAATACAAACATAGTTTATGAGAGATAAGGTATTGACGTATCTCGGGTTTCAAACCTCTTAAAAACATCCGCGTCATTCTCTCCTCATTATCAACCAATTGGGATGCAAACCGAGATAACTCGGCAAACTTAGCTTCGTACTGCGCCACGGTCATATTATTTTGCTCAAGCTTGATGAACTCCACCTCCTTCATGTGACGAATACTTTTAGGAAAGTACTTATCATTGAACAATACTTGGAACTTCTCCCAAGACATCTTCAGTGCGGCAGGTTGAGTACGCTTTACAGATTCCCACCAGTAATCTGCCTCTGCACGCAACATGAAGGTGGCAAAGGGAACCTTTTGTTCCTCGGAGCATCCCAAGACATCAAATATCTTGTTGATCTGCTTTATCCACGCTCCGCCTTAAAGTGGTTTTGGCTCTCAAGAAACTCTCCGGTGGTCCCACTCTTTGAATCGCTTAGCGGTGGCCGTCTCGAGAGTTGTCGGTGTTTCCACTGCATTTTGGATAGGGCCGCTCTCTTTGATGTTGCATGAATTGCATAAAGCCTCTGAACATCCCATCGTTCACCATTTCATCGGTGTTATTGTTTTCATGAGGATTATTGTTTTCCAGTTACACATTACCCTGGGCATTGATCGTTGGTGACTCAACGGTCTCATGTGCTTCATTGCTTATCTCAATATTTTCGGATGCCATTTTCAAATACTGCCACAAAACAAGGGTTAATTAACATATCACATATTATCTCTATACTCTCACTGACCAATTAAATACCAAATAAACTTAGGTAGGTCATACTTAGCGAAGAATTCCCCATCTCTCCCTCTAGTTCTTGTCTCACATCTTAGCCAGGATCATATCCTAAGCTCGATACCAATATAACGCCCCCAAAATAGGTACACATCACCCATCTTGGGTGCGTCGGGATACAAGTCTTGAATACAAATACAAACTAATTATACAACAGTCGTGTAAAATACGATAAAACATAAATTGAGAGTTTTAATAAGAATATTTTCATCTAGACAATATCCACACTCAAAGGAGTCCTCAATACATTTATTGTCACACTATTTAACAGAATGGTGAGGACTACTAATACTATCATCTGGACCGTCACTCCGTTCCCCGACTAGTCCCGGCTACGTTCTCATTTCCTGAAGAGAACAGTGAAGGAAAGGGGTGAGCTCAACTAGCCCAATAAGAAATATTATGACTAAGATAATGCAGAGTAAATTACCATTAGTCTTCAATAATGTTAAACTGATAAAATACAATAGACATCAAGTTTAACTGCAGCGGAATAAGCAATCCATTAGAAGAGTCAAGTAGAGCATGATATCTACTATCTTCTATGGTTTAAAATGTTTTCATCAATTTTTATCGCTGAGACTCAGCTTAATAAATAAATCACATCATCGAGTCATCCCTGCTTTACGGGCCAAGGATATTCATTAAATTATCAATGGTCATGACTATACCAAATAATCCTCGGTCATAATCATACCAAAAAGCGTCCCAATATACACTACGCCACTTTGAGAACTTTTACCACATCATTTATAACATTACGGTCATGATTATACCTAATAATCCCTGGTCATAATCATACCAAGTTCATCTATGCACGTAAGCCAAAGATGACTTTCATCACAATATAAGCATGAGGATGATGACAATGACATAATAATTCAATAAAACAAGTTCAAGAATAAATTTTAAAGATTTATAAGTTAATTTATCCTGAACTCAATAATGTCCAAATTGTCGACATGATCTTTGCTTTGTGGAGTAAAATTCAAGAATGCTCGAAGAATATTTCCATGAAAAGATCTTTGGATGAAGCGCAAATATCAAGGATATTCCACTAATTTCATGGAGTATAGAAGTCAAAATTTTAACCAAATGAGTATCATAGAATATATGAAATCTGCAATGGATTTTCACCGCCATGCGGTAATCCACGTGATGCGGATCATTTCCACAATTTAATAAGAAATGAATACTGAAGGTCATTCACCATGCATGTGGTAATCCACGTAGGCGAGTTATTCAACGAAATAATAAAGAATGGAATAACGAAAGAATTCACCATGCATGCGATAGAACGACGCACACGAGGTTATTCTAACGAGAATAATAAATAATGGAACCAAAGTTATGCGTAAATCCACGAATGAGGATATTCCAATGAATAATAAATAATGGAACCGAGTCATATGTAAGCATTGCATGATATTCCAACGAAATAATAGAGAATGGAATAACAAAAGACTTCACCGGCATGCGATAGGCCATGCATGACGGTTATTCCAACATAATAATAAATAATGGAATAACGAAGTTCTCTTCTCTTCATGAATACGAAAAGAAAATAATACCCTACCTTATAAAGAAGAGTACTCAAAGTAGTAGAAGCGGGGATATACTTGAAGAAAACTTGCACTACGCTCAAAGCTTCTTAAAACTCTAAAGAAATACGCTCAAGATTATAGAAGAGAATTCTCTAAATTTATGGTGTGATTTCAATTCTAACTAAGCATCCTATTTATAGAAAAATAGAAAGGATACTATGTAATAAAATATAATATAATATATATATATATATATATTATTTAAAATCTAATAAAACAATTAACTTTATAAAAGTATTCTGTTTTATATAAAAAGCTTTTCTGTTTTATTACATTAATAATACTAATAAAACAAAATTTATATATATAATATATATATATATAAACTTTTGTGACTTCATAGAAAGACGCCTCAATATATTTAACAACATTTATCATCATCATTATAATTCACAATATTAATCGATCAGGTCGTTCCTAGGAAAGAGGGGGCTTTCCAATAAGGATTTCTCCCTATATTGGCGCGCAATTAGGTGACCAAACCTCTCTTTGCGTAACTTACTGAACATCGTTAATATTGTAAATAATAATATTAATAACTTTGTTATCTCAATTATTGATTTAATAATATATAAAATATCGACAATAATTGAATTAAATAACGTGAGATACTATGTCAACAATTCTCAGTAGCAATAATTGAACAAAAGCGAGTGACTTCTCACATAAGCATCAATAATTAATATCGTGCTGCTACTATGCAACCACGCCATTCATCGCACTTTTTTAACACCGGGTGTTTCAACAGATTAATGGTAAAACTTCCGTCGTTATATTTTCATAAAAATATTTTTATCGTTTTCTCAATCCGACAATTTAGTTGTGGGGCCCACATTAATGATTGTGCTGCCGCATTTAATATTCCCTGTTAAAACGAATATTCCCCGACCAATTGAATATTATATAACAACTTGCATACTTTTTAAAATTTCTAAATATTACCCACAACTATAACATTATATCAAATTTACTCCATAATATTCAAAAAGGATATTTATTGAAAATTCATCTTTATTCATAAAAGTTGGGGTCTTACAACTTACTTGCAAGATATAATAAATAAAATTCATCGTATGGTTAGTTTTATATATGGTTCAAATAGAAGAATACAAGATTTTAGAAATTTTTGTCATGCAAGGGGTGAAAAATTTAAAAGAATAAAATTTAATAATAACACTAGATGGAATAGTACATATGATTTATTTAAAGATGTTTATAAACGTCAAAATATACTTATGGAGTTTTATAACACACAAACTGATTATGAAATAACAAATGAAGATTGGAATTTATTATGTTAACTTTTAAATATTCTTAAAGTTTTTAAAAAACACACAAAAATATTAAGTGGTGTTTATTATCCTACAATTCATCATGTTCTGTTTGCATGTTTGGAAATAACAAATATGTTTCAACGATATAAATATGATCATTTATGGACTAACCTTATTTTTAGTATGCAAGATAAATTTAAAAAATATTTTGAAGACATGCCTACAGTTATTACTTGTGCAACGACATTAAACCCCGTAATAAAATTAGAAGGTGTGGAAAGTGTTTCAGAAGATATAGTAGAAAATATAGGTACTGAAAAAATTAATTACATTAAACTAAATTTTAATAATACATTTACTAAATTTTATGAACAATATGAGTCAGTATATTCTACATCTACACGTGCACTGTGACGCCCCCAAAATTAAGTATACATCACCCATTTTGGGTAGTCGATCATAGTACGTGTAATTTAAATACAACTTACTAATATAATTGTCGGTATACAATACGACATAAATCGTGAGTTTGAATACAAATATTGTCTACTAGAGATCATACAAACTCAAAAGGAGTCCTCATTACAATTATTATCACACTATTTCACGAATAGTGAGGACTACTAATCTTATCCTCTCGACCATTACTCCGCTCCCAGGCTAAGTCCCATTATATTCTCATTTCACGAAGAGAAACGTGAAAGAAAGGGTGAGCTCAACTAGCTCGATGAAATATTATGACTAAGATAATGCGAGAATAAATTATCATTAGCTTACAACGATGTTAAACGATAAAATATAATGAACATCAAGTTTAACTACAATGAACCAAAGAATCCATTAAAAGAGTCAAGTAGAAAATAAAATCTACTATCTTTTATGATTTAAAAGGTTTTTTCATCATTTGTTATAAATTTGAGACTCGACTTTAATAAATATTCCACATCATCGAATCACCCCTCGCACTACTGACCAAGGATATTCTTTAGTATCACGACCACAATTATTCATGCACTACTTGGACCAAGAATATTTGTGTATTCATTAATGGTCATGATCATGCCAACAATCGTCCATCAATGCACTACGGACCACCGAGGATTTTACCACATCATTTGTAACATTACGGTTATGATTACAATCAATAGTCTCTCGGTCATAATCATACCAAGTCCATCTATGCACTACAGGCCACAGATGACTTTCAACATAATATAAACATGAGAATGATGACAATGATATAAGAATTCAATAAAACAAGTTCAAGAATTAATTTATCTAGGAACCAATAACATCCAAATCGTCAACATGATCTTGCTTTGTAGAGTAAAATTCAAGAATCTCGAGAAGATTATTTCCATGAAAGGATACTTAGATGAAGCACAAATATCAAGGATATTCCACTAATTTCATGGAGTAAAGAAGTCAAAGTTTTAACCAACCGGGTATAATAAAGAATGGAATAACAAAAGAAATCACCATGCGTGATGATAGACGCATGCTGGCGAGTTATTCAACGAATAATAAATAACGGAACCCGGTCCCAAGTGTAAAGCGCGCAGACGCAGGATATTCCAATGAATAATAAAGAATGGAACCAGGTCCCATGTAAAACACACAGACATGGATGTTCCAACAGAATAATAATAAAGAGCGGAACCGGTCCGTGTAAAACACACGACAGGATGTTCAATGAATAATAATAAAGAAAAGAAACCAGTCCGGTGTAAAACACACGACGGCAGATGTTCCAACAGAATAATAGAAGAATGTCACCAAGTATAGGGTAAACCACGTATAAAGGTTATTCCAATGATAATAATAAGCAATGGAATAACAATGTTCTCTTCATGAATAAGAAAGAATAACACCCCTTACTTTTGGTAGGAGATTGAATCTTTGCGGTGAGTGTAGTAAAAAATACTCTTCTTCTTTCTCTCTTATTCTCTATACTTTCTCTCTATAGCTTGAATGAATTCGTGAAGAATAATGAAGCACTAGGTCTCTATTTATAGAAGATTTCTAGCTTAAGACCGCCCATTGTGAAAAGGCAAGTGGCGGCGGTGATATATGAAAAGAAAAGTGGTTTGGCGCTTTGTAATGTGAAACGACAAGTGGTTCGGCGCTTTTATAATATGAAACGGCAAGTGGTTTGGCGTCTGGTAAAGGTAATTACTATTGACGAAGGTAATTACTATTCACAAAGGTAATTACTATTGTGAAGAGACTCTTAGATGATGACATATGGGCCCCCATAAAATAATCAAACTTACCACAAACGTCTCATAATGGACTCTTTATATACATCAAGGATTGAATAAATATTACCACAAATTATTTTATTTTTAATCAACACATATTTAATTTTTCAACAATTATTAATCATTTATAACTTGTCGTCTCAATTATTGATTTAATACAATAACATATTATACGTGATGATATTTGTGACAATAATTGAATCAATAATATAAGAGATATGATCGTGATTCATTATCGTGATAAATTGAGCATAGTTGAGTGACTTCTCACGTAAGCATCAATAATCAATATCGTGTCTACTATACAACTGACGCAGACATATTCTTTTACTTTTACTATCGGGTAGTTCAACGGTTTTAACTTAGTAACACCTCTGTAGTTATTTTTATAGAAAGATAATTTTGTGCTTTTCTAACTACGACAATACTTCCGTTTGTGGGGTCCACCAATGATTGAGTAGTCGTCATTTAATATTCCCAGACCAAACGAATATTTTAAAACAACTTGCTTACTTTGCAAAATTTATAAATATTACCCACAACTATAACATTATATCAAATTTATTCCATAATATTCAAAAATAATATTTATAGAAAAATTCATCTTTATTTATAAAAGTTGGGGTCTTACAACCTCCCTTCTTATGAAATTTAAGCCCCTCGAAATTAGGGTACGATACTGTATGTCAAGAGGTAAGGATACCTTGATTTCATTTGATTCTAACTCCCAAGTCATTTCCTCAACATCGTGGTTCCTCCACAAAACTTTGACTTGAGGTATAACCTTGGGCGTAGAATATGTTCCTTCTTATCCAAGATTTGAACAGGAACCTCTTCATACGTCAAATCTTCCGCTATTTCGTCTGGTTCTAACTTCAATAATGTGGTTCGGTCTTTCACATATTTACGTAACATGGATATGTGAAAAACGTTATGAACACGAGGACATACTTAGCAGAAAGCGAGTCTATAGGCCACGATTCCTACTCGATCGAGGATTAAAAATGGATCGATGAATCGAGGATTTAGTTTTCCTCTCTTTCCAAATCTTGTAACTCCTTTCCATGGAGCAACTCTTAACAACACATGATCTCCTATATCGAATTCCACGTCCTTTCGATGAAGATCAGCATAACTCTTTTAATGTCGATTTTGTGAGGTTTTTATACGTTGTCGGATCGTTTGAATCTTTTCCGTAGTCATACGTACCAACTCGGTCCCAACAACGTTGCTTCACCCACCTCATCCCAAAGATACCGGAGAACGACACTTTCTTTCATCTGGCAACGCTTGAATGGAGCCATGCCAATACTTGCTTGATAAGCTTGTTGTTAGAAAACTCCACCAATGGTAAGAACTTATCCCAACTTCCTTGAAATCAAGGACACGAGTCTTAATAGATCTTCAAGAGTTTGAATAGTCCTCTCCGATCCGTCGTCAAATCCATCCGAGGATGATATCTTGAGCTAAATCGTAAGTCGTGCCCATAGCTTTTTGTAAACTAACCCAAAATCGTGAAGTGAATCTTGGGTCTCGATCGAAACTATGGATACCTAAGGCATACCATGCAGATCTTACAATCTCGTTTATGTACATTCGAGCAAGGCGTTCAAGTGTATAAGTTTCTCGTGTCGGTAAGAAATGAGCGGACTTGGTCAATCTATCAACAATGACCCAAATCGCATCTATGCCTTGAAAACCTTAGGAAAACCGATAACTTGAAATCTATGGTAATGTGCTCCCACTATTATTCGGAATTTCAAGTGGTTGCAATGGACCTTTTGGTACTTGATGCTCGCTTAACTCGTTGACAAGTTAGACACCTTGAGATAAATAGCGCTATCTCTCTCTTCATATTGCTCCACCAAAATGTATGACGAATATCATGATACATTTTGGTACTCCCGGGATGGATTACAAATGGTGTATATTATACTTTAAATCGTGTCGTTAGAACACAAAGTCCGAGTTGACTCAAAAGTATTCCTTCTTCATCGATTCTTGCTTCCAGGCATAGCACCTTCTTGCACTTTCTTCCTCATACGCATTAGCTCCAGTCCGTAGCTTGAAAGCGACTTTAACTTTATCGATTAAAGTCGGTTCTACTCGTATACTCGCTATAATCACAAGCGTCCACGAGTCTTTAACTCTATCTCCATCCTTTTCAAGTCATACAAAATGGGCCTTTGCGTTGACAATATCGCTTTTCGTGCTTGCATATGATCTTCTTCTACTCAATGCGTCGCCTACCACGTTCGCTTTTTTTAGGATGGTATTGGATGGTATGATCATAATCTTTCAGCAGTTCAAGCCAACGTCGTTGTCGCACGTTGAGTTCTTTTTAGTGAAGAAATATTTGAGACTTTTATGATCCGTAAAGATCTCCACTTTCTCCCCATACAAGTAATGCCTCCAAATTTTAAGTGCAAAAGACAACGGTACAATGCCTCTAGATCATGAGTAGGATAATTACTCTCATATTCTTTGAGTTGTCGTGAGGCATAAAGCTATGACTTTCCCATGTTGCATGAGAACACATCCCAACCCTTTGCTCAAGCATCATCATAGATGACAAATCCTCCGAGGCGAGATGGTATTGTCGAGCAGTCTTTGAAATAAGTCTCCTCTTGAGTTCTTGAAAACTCTTCTCACATTCTTCGCTCAACCGAACTTTGTATCTTTCCGAAGTCAATTTGAGTCGATGGAGTAGCGATTCGAGAAAATCCTTCCACGAATCTCCGATAATAACCAAATTAAACCGAGAAAGCTACGTGCTTGGTCAACGATTTAGGTTGTTCCCACTTTGAATAGCTTCATCTTTCTTTGGGTCAACAGATATTCCATGACTTGATACCACGTGCCCAAGGAATGCTACTTCTTGACGAACTCGCATTTCTTCAACTTGGCATAAAGCTTATATTCACGAAGCTTTTGGAGTGTCGACCTCAAGTGTTGCTCATGATCTTCACGGCTTTTGGAATAAATAAGGATGTCATCAATAAAGCGACCACAAAGTGATCCAAATATTCCTTGAATACTTGGTTCATCATATCCATGAAGGCGGCGGGAGCATTAGTCAATCCAAAGGACATGACTAAGAATTCATAATGCCGTCTGCAGAGTTACGAAAGCCGTCTTTGGAATGTCGTGATTCTAATCTTCAATTGGTGATATCCGGAGCGAAGATCAATATTTGAAAAGAATTTGGCACCTTGCTTGGTGGTCAAACAGTCATCAATACGTGGCAATGGATACCTATTTTTGATGGTGACATGATTCAACTCCAGATAATCAATACAAAGTCGCGTACTCCCATCTTTCTTCTTCACGAATAGAGCAGGGAGCACCCCGAGGAGAAGTACTAGGGCGAATAAAGCCAATGTCTAACAATTCCTGCGGTTGGGTCTTTAACTCCTAAAGTTCAATAGGACCATTCGATATGGGGCTTTGGAAATAGGTTTTATCTGGGGTTCAAGGTCGATACAAAATTCAATTTCACGCTCGGGGTAGGCCGGAAGTTCTTGGGGAATACGTCGGAAATTTATTAACAATAGAAATATCGTTCAAAAACCGACGTATTTTTGTTTAAATCGTGACATGAGCTAAGAAAGCTTGACATCCGTTTTTCAATAAGCGAATAGCTTTATGGCTTGAGATGACCGTGATTGATTTTAATGGTTTGGTCGGCTTGAATTAGCATAATAGGTTGGTTAGGAATAGGAAAGCTAACAACCTTACGAAAACAATCAATTTTGCATGATAAGTAGTTAACCAATCAATCCACAGAATCACGTCAAATGCAAGTATTTTTAATGAAATAAGATCGACAAGTAATGTGAGGTGCCGATTTGAACCAAACAAGACTTATAAGCGAGTGGATGTAATGAAGGTTTCTCCCAAATCTGAGTTTCCACGAGATAAGTCAAAGTCTAATTTCTCCTGAGTCAAATCTAATCGATGAGTGCAAGTAGGAGAAATAAAAGAATGGGTAGAACCCAGGTATCAAATAAAGTATAGACTTCATTAGAGTTTATGATAAGCTTACCCGTGATGACCTCATTCGGGTTCCTTGCTCTCTGGGAGGTCACAACAAATGCTCTCCCTTGCCTTCTGGTTTTGACTTTTACGGGGCTGACTTTAGGTGCCTCCACCTAGCTGAATTTGTCTTGATAAACGACAAAATCGAGCTAAGTGACCTTCTCTTCCACAATTATAACATGCTTTAGACGACATGGCGTTTGTTTGGTGATGTGTCCCTCTCTCTCGCATTTTGAAGCATATGATAGGTGGTCTTTCTCCTTCCTTAACAAAGGGTCTTTGGTCTTGGACGTCTTTCCATCATTGTTGAATCACCTTTTCTTGAAATGTCCATTCTTATTATTTTGGCCACGATTACCACCAAGTGGTTACCATATCGGCTTTATTGTTGATTCCTCCACGCTTGTTGTCACCAACGCTTGACTACTCTCTCGTTGGTATTATAATTTTGTCAATTTGCTCTCTTTTTAGTTGCGTTGACTCGTTATCGCGCTCCACTAATCGAGCCCTATTTACAACATCTCCGAATACAAACACGGTTTATGAGAAATAAGATGTTGGCGTATCTCGACTTTAAACCTCTTAAAAACATTAGCGCCATTCTCTCTTCATTATCCACCAGTGGGACGATGACCGTGATAACTCATGCAAATTTTGCCTCGTATTGCGACACGGTCATATTGTTTTGTTCCAACTTGATAAACTCCACCTCTTTCATGTGGCGAATACTTTCGGAAAGTATTTGTCGTTGAAACAACTCTGGAACTTCTCCCAAGATATCTTGATCTGGCCGGTTGAGTCGTTTCTGGATTTCCCACGATGTCTGCCTCTCCGCAAGCAACATAAAGGCGTGAAAAGGAACCTTTTGCTCTCGGAGCTTCCCAAGACATCAAATATCTTGGTAATCTGCTTTATCCATGCTTCCACCGAAGTGGTTTTGGCTCTCCTTTAAACTCCGGTGGTCCCAGCTCCTTGAATCTGTTTAGCGGTGACCGCTTGAGAGTTTTTCGTGTTTCCACCTACATTTTGACAGAGTCGCTCTCGCTTTCTTTGTTGCATGAATTACATAAAACCTCCGAACATTTGATCATTCATCATTTGGTCGGTCTTTGTTATTTGCATGAGGATTGTCGCCTTCTGATGCACATGATCCTCGATTATTGATATGTGGTGAATCAACGATCGCTTTGTGCTCCATTGCTATTCTCAACATTCTCATATGTCATTTTAGAATCGCCACAAAACAAAAGGTTAATTGACATGTAACATATTATTCCTATATTACGAATGAGACCAATAAAATAGCACATAAACTTAGGTAGGTCATACTAAGCGAAGGTATTCCCGCTCTCCCCTCCTAGTACTATTCTCACATCTTAACCGGGATCATATCCTAAGCTTTGATACCAACTATGGCGCCCCCAAAATTAGGTATACATCACCCATTTTGGGTAGTCGATACATCGTAATCTGAAATTTAAATACAACTTACTAATATAAGCGTAGTATGCAATCTGACATAAAGCGTGAGTTTGAATACAAATATTGTCTACTAGAGATAATACTGAACTCAAAAGGAGTCCTCATTACAATTATTATCACACTATTTCACAGAATAGTGAGGACTACTAATGCTATCCTCTGGACCATTACTCCGTTCCCGACTCGTCCCAGCTATATTCTCATTTCCTGAAGAGAACAGTGAAAGAAAGGGTGAGCTCAACTAGCTAAGTAAGAAATATTATGACTAAGATAATGCAGAATAAATTATCATTAGCTTCTGACAAGATGTTAAGCGATAAAATATAATGAACATCAAGTTTAACTACACATGAACAAAGATCCATTAAAAGAGTCAGTAGAAAATAAAATCTACTATCTTTTATGATTTTAAAAGGTTTTTCATCAACATTATATATTTGAGACTCAACTTTAATAAATATTCAACATCATTGAATCACCCACACTTTTCTGACGAGGATATTCTTTAGTATCACGACCACAATTATTCATGCACTACGGGCGAAGAATATTTGTGTATTCATTAATAATCATGATCATGCCAACAACATCCCATCGATGCACTATGGGTCATTTGAGGATTTTACCACATCATTTGTAACATTACGGTCAAATGATTACAATCAATAGTCTCTGGTCATAATCATACCAAGTCCATCTATGCACTACAGAGCCCACGGATGACTTTCAACATAATATAAACATGAGGATGATGACAATGATATAAGAATTGATAAAACAAGTTCAAGAATTAATTTATCTAGAACCATAACATCAAAATGTCGACATGATCTTTGCTTTGTAGAGTAAAATTCAAGAATCTTGAGAAGAATATTTCCATGAAAGGATCTTTGGATGAAGCGCAAATATCAAGGATATTCCACTAATTTCATGGTGTATAGAAGTCAAAGTTTTAACCAATTTGGGTATAATAAAGAATGGAATAACAAAAGAAATCACCATGCATGCGATAGGCCTTGCAGGCGGAGTTATTCAACGAATAATAAATAACGGAACCCGGTCCGTGTAAAAAAGCATTATGATGGGATATTCCAACGAATAATAAAGAATAGAACCGGGTCGGCGTAAAACACACACACGCATGGATGTTCCAGCGAGAATAATAATAAAAGAACCGGTCCAGTGTAGAACACACAGACGGGATGTTCCAACGAGAATAATAATAAAGATTTTAACCGGTCAGGTGTAAAACACCGAGACAGGATGTTCCAACGAATAATAGAAGAATGTCACCAAGTATAGGGTAAACCATGCATATCGAGTTATTCCAACGAGAATAATAAACAATGGAATAACAACAGTTCTCTTCATTAATAAGAAAGAATAACACCCTTACTTTTAGTAGGAGATTGAATCTTTACTGTAGTAGTGTAGTAACAAAATACTCTTCTTCTTTCTCTCTTATTCTCTCTATACTTTCTCTCTCTATAGCTTGAATGAATTAAGTGAAAATAATGAAGCTTAGGCCTCTATTTATAGAAGATTTCTAGCTTAGCACCGCTACGTATGAAAAAGGCAAGTGGTTTGGCGCTTGTAATGTGAAACGACAAGTGGTTCGGCGCTTTAAATGTGAAACGACAAGTGGTTCGGCCTTTTGTAATGTGAAACGACAAGTGGTTCGGCCGCTTGTAATATGAAACGGCAAGTGGTTTGGCGTCTGGTAAAGGTAATTACTATTGACGAAGGTAATTACTATTCACAATGGTAATTACTATTGATGTGAAGGTAATTACTATTAACGAAGAGACTCTTAGATGATGACATATGGGCCCCTCATAAAATAATCAAACTTACCACAAACGTCTCATAATGAGACTCTTTATATACATCGAGGATTGAATAAATATTACCACAAATCATTTTATTTTTAATCAACACATATTTAATCTTTCAATAATTATTAATCATTTATAACTTGTCGTCTCAATTATTGATTTAATACTATAACATATTATCTGAGATGATCTTTGTGACAATAATTGAATCAATAATATAAGAGATATGATCAAAGAATTCTTGTGTGATAATTGAGCGTAGTTGAGTGACTTCTCACGTAAGCATCAATAATCAATATCGTATACTACTATACAACTACGCGTATTACTGTACTTTTACTACCGGGTAGTTCAACAGTTTTAACGGTAACACCTCTGCCGTTATTTTTATAGAAAGATAATTTTGTCGTTTTCTAACTACGACAATACTTCCGTTATGGGGTCCACCAATGATTGAGTAGTCGTATTTAATATTCCCCGATAAAAAGAATATTCCCTGACCAAACGAATATTTTATAACAACTTGCTTACTTTGCAAAATTTATAAATATTACCCACAACTATAACATTATATCAAATTTATTCCATAATATTCAAAAATAATATTTATAGAAAAATTCATCTTTATTTATAAAAGTTGGGGTCTTACATGCACCACCTCCTGCCCCTTCATCATCTAAGTTTGCATCATTATTAAAATCATTATCAAAAAAACCAAAAACTTCAACACACACAAGCAGTTTAAATGAACTTGGTTTATATTGTAGTACTGATTTTAGATGTTTTATGATCGACCAAGAATTTGAAAATATAGATATACTTGCATTTTGGAAAAAACATAATCGATAATTTCCTACTTTGGCCGCCATAGCCCGTGACTTACTAACTATCCAAGCTAGAACCGTAGCTTCGGAATCTTGTTTTTCTTTATCTGGCAGGGTATTGAATGAAAAAAGAAGTAGGCTTAGTCCGGATTCGTTGGAGATATGCATTTGCTATAGAGATTATCTTGCCGTACAAAGAAGAGTACAAGACGTAATAGACGATCAAGATAGCTCAGAATATCTTGAAGTTGAAACAAGAACTGCCGAAAATACACATCCATGAATATTGAAGATATATTTTTTTTTTGAAGAATTGAAGATTGAAGCAATATTTTTTGAAGATTTGAAGATAAAATTTACGACATTTTGAAGACAAATATTTTTTTGAAGATTCAAACTTTGAAGATATTTTTTAAATATTTGAAAACTTATTTTTAAAAATGTTGAAGCCAAATATTTGTAACCAAGTCATTCTTGATTATTGTTTAAGTTATACTTTTTAAAGTTATAAACTTAAAATAATTAATCAATGATTCAATAAAATATAAATTTTATTATTCATTATTGTAATTTGTAAGTTGTACTAAATAAGTTTTAATAAATACATCAATAAATTTAGTTACTCATGATTAATTTCTCGTGAATACATTTAATTAATAAAATAGTTAATTTATTTAACTACATATGTTTATTCAATTTTCAGTGTATTCACATTTGTTAGGACTTAGCCCTTAGGAGTCTAGAGTCCCCCTTCTTTCTTCCCGTTCTTCTGCTTATTTGTTATCATTCTTTCTCTCTCTCTTAGGGCTTTTCAATTTTCACTACTCCTCTATTAGACTATTACCTCAATTTCTCCATCATTCTCTCTCTAAAAATTGGGGCGTGAATTCATGAAGAACTGAAGATGCACCACGAATTGACGGTGAGATTTTAAAAATTGATCATCAATTATGTTGCAAGCTCACATGTCTGGAAAGCCATGCAAAAGTTAAACCTACAGCTTCAAGCCTTCAATGATCAATCTTGTCGGAGTAAAAATTAGCACCAAAGAGGTATCTAGTATTCCTTCAATTCATTTCCAAAAGACTGAAATTGGGTTGAAGAATTGAGATATTTTGCTGTTAGTGATTGAACTGTTTAGGAAGTTGCGATAGGGAACCAGTGGTTAAGAGGTGATGGCTCCAAGCCTTCAATATATCCAATTCCAACTGGGTTTTCTTTTCCCAACTCTCTCTCTTATCTGACCATTTGATGGCCACTTTTCCTCTGCTTTCTAGGGTTCAATATACCAATTGGCATGGGTTTTAAGCTTAATTTGATATTGGTTTTCTCTATTCAATCCCATTCCTTAACCAACTCAGCAAACTGACCCCCTTCTTATTTATGTGAGTCAATCATCCCCAGAATTCATCTCTCTGTCTCTCTCTCACACACATACAACACTGTACTGCAGTTTCTAATTTGGTTGATATGCAAAGATGAAAATGTTATAGCAATATTATTATGGCTTAAATATGAAATAGTACCCTAAACTATAAGTCATATTCCACTTCGGTGATCCACATTTCAATTTTGTCAATTAGATGATTAAACTATCAAATTTTTTTAATTGCACCAAATTGAACATGCCACGCCAGAAATTACTGACGTGGCTAATTATGTGGGGCCTTAAGAAGCTTATGTGACAAAAAAAACTATTTTTTAATCATTAAATAAATAAATCTGTTTAAATAAAGGGCAAAATGGTCAAAACCAAATTTAAACATTAACTTAAAATCCATTCCAACAGAAAATTCACATCTGCAAACCCACCACAGTCGATCACCACAGTCTTTCTAAAAAACCTTAGCTCAAGATCTGCGAATATTGTAGAGGGTATGTGTGACGCCCCCAAAACAGGTATACATCACCCATCTTGAGTCGCCAAATACATGATAAATAAATCAAATACAAACTTCTTTAATACAACTGTCGTGTAAAAATACGACAAAATATAGCCGAGAGTTTAAACAAGAATATTGCCTTCTAGACAATATCCACTCTCAATGGAGTCCTCATTACAATTATTATCACACTATTTCACAGAATAGTGAGGACTACTAAAACCACTTATCCGGACCATCACTCCATTTTCCAGGCTCGTCCCCAAATATATTCTCATTTCCTGAAGAGAACAGTGAAAGAAAAGGGTGAGCTCAACTAGCCTAGTAAGAAATATTATGACTAAGATAATGCAGAATAAATTATCCTTAGCCTTCAACAGTGTTAAACTGATAAAATACAATAAACATCAAGTTTAACTGCAGCGGAATAAGCAATTCATTAGAAGAGTTAAGTAGAGCATAATGTCTACAATCTCCTCTAGATTAAAAGTTCATCGTTAATATTTCATTCCTGTAATACTCATCAACAGTTCTTTGTTATAGCCAAGACAAAAAGAACTATCATTACCTGTCTTCACCTGAACCACCAAAGATTATAGTTAAATCCACAATTCACTTTTATAATCATGTAAATCAATAGTTTCTCCTTGCCACAAAGGCTTAATAGAACGTTTACTCAATATCCTTACCCCAAAGGCTAAAGATATTCAAATGTAATAAAAATGATCATACCAATCTGTTGTCTACCTTTGCACTACGGGCCAAATTCATATTAAACTCAATAATCAATGATCATGATCATACCAATCATGTCATCGATCTTACTACTACTGACAAAGACATTCAACTGTTAACTAATGCTCATGATCCCGCCAATCACATCATCGAATTATCCATGCACTACGGGCCAAGGATATTTGTTATTATCACCGATGGTTATGATCATGTCATACACATGTCCATCTTTGCACGTAAGCGAAAGATATACAACTATAAAACCAATAATCAATAGTCCATCTTTGCGCGTAAGCCAAAGATATACAATTTGTAAAACCAATAATCAACAGTCCATCTATGCACGTAAGCGAAAAATATACAATCAGAAAACCAATAATCAATAGTCCATCTATGCATATAAGCCAAAGATGACTTTCATCACAATATAAGCATGAGGATGATGACAATGATATAAGTATTAATCAAGCGAAATCAAGGATAAATATTAAAGACTTTAAATTTATCCGAGTTTAAAAATATCCAAATTGTCAACATGATATTGCTTTGTAGAGTAAAATTCAAGAATAATATTCATGTACCAAAAATAATTTGAATGAGAAAAGAAATATATTTTTTAGGGTAAATAGTACCCATGAATAGTACTTTGAATAGTACCCAGAAGACATGAAAAGTACCCCAAATACCCGAGTGAATGATACTAGAGTAAATAGTAATCGGGTGAATAGTAACTCGTGAATAGTACTCCGACACGAAAAGTGCCCCGAATACCCGAGTGAATAATACTAGAGTGAATAGTAACCAGGTGAATAGTAACCCATGAATAGTAACTTGTAACAGAAAAATACCAAAGAAAACGATATTTCATAACGAGTATAAAAGAAATGATATCTCAGATAAGTATAATAGAATATACAAAATTACAAATGGATTTTCACCCGTCATGCGGTAATCCATGTAGACAGATCATTTCCACAATTTAATTAAGAATGAATACAAAGGATCATTCACCATGCATGCGGTAATCCACATAGACAGGTTATTCCAACAGAATAATAAAGAATGGAATAACAGAAGAATTCACCATGCATGTGATAGAATCGCATGCATGAGTTATTCCCAAAGAATAATAAAGAACGGAGAACCAATAATCCAGATGTAAACATATTAATAATAAAATCCGCATGCAGATCCATGATATTCCAAATGAATAATAAAGAATGGAACCAGGTCATGCATAATCCGCACAAACATATTCAAACAGAATAATAAGGAATGGAATAACAACAGAATTCACCAGGCATGCGATAGACCGCATAGAGAGGTTATTCCAACAGAATAATAAAGAATTGAATAACAGAAAAATTTCACTATGCATGCGGAACTTCGCATAGACAGGTTATTCCAACATAATAATAAAGAATGGAATAACAACCCTTACAAGTATTGAAAGAAAATAACTCTCTTCATGAATACGAAAGAATAATACCACTTACCTTAGAAGAAACTGGATACTAGAATAGTGAGGTAGCAAACTTCTCTTCTTCTTTCTCTCAATAATAATTGCTCTATAGCTTTAGTGAATTGGTGAGAAATGAAGGAAGAATGAGCTTATATTTATAGGAAAATATAGTTTCGATAATTACACGTTTTGGGGCTCAAAATATTAAAGTATAATACCTTCCTCTTTTCCTTAATTTTTAATTTAGTCCTGCAAGTATTATCAAACTTGCACCACCTCCCCTAATAGTAAATCATGTGAATCAATAGTAAATCATGTGAATCAATAGTTCTAGACATGTGAAAATACGAATTACAATATAGTACCTCCATCTATACCTCCATTTTTAACTTAGTCATGCAAGTATTATCAATCTTGCACCAACTCCCCTAATAGTAAATGAATGTGAATCAATAGTACACACATGTGAACAAATAGTTATAAGCATGTGAATTAATATCAATTAATTGCTCATTTATCCGGTGAATTACTCGATTGGTCAATATAACCTCCAGATATTAATTATCATCGAAATAAATGTCAATTTTCACTAACACTAATAATTTCCACACAATGGAATTATCAATTTCATCTTTAATCAACACGAACTTATTCATCATTAATATTATAATTCACAATATTTAACAACCAGGTCGTTCCCAGGAAAGAGGAAACTTTCCGATAAGGATTTCTCCTTATTGGCGCGCAATTAGGTGACCAAACCTCTCCTTGATGAAACTTCTAGACATTGTCGATATTGCAAATAATAATATGAATAACTTTATCGTCTCAATTATTGATTTAATAATATAAAATATTATATGAGATGATCTTGTGACAATAATTGAATTAATAATATGAGAGATATGATATGATGTAGCAATAATTGAGTATAAGCGAGTTACTTTTACGTAAGCATCAATAATCAATACCGTGTGCTACTTATGCAACCACGCGTATTCTTACTTTTACTTTACTAAGGGTAGTTCAACGGTTTAACGGTAAAACTTTCGCCGTTATTTTTATGAAATGATAATTCTGTCGTTTTCTTACTACAAAAATACTTCTGTTGTGGGGTCCACCAATGATTGTATCGTCGTACGGATATTCCCCAACAAAAAGAATATTCCCCGACCAAACGAATATTTTATAACCACTTGCTTACTTTGCAAAATTTATAAATATTACCCACAACTACAACATTATATCAAATCCACACCATAATATTAAAAAATATATATACTTCAAGAAATTTAAATCTTTATTCATAAAATTTGGGGTCTCACAGTCTCCCCTCCTTATGAAATTTCTCCCTCAAAATTTACGTACGTACCTGGTATGCCGAAAAGGTGAGGATGCCTTGACTTCATTTCAGATTCTAACTCTTGAGGTATAACCTTTGAGTGTCGAATATGATCATTCTTATCCAAGATTTTAACACGTATCTCCTCATACGTTAAATCTTTTGCTATCTCGTCTAGTTCTAATTTAATAATGTGGTTCGGGTCGTCCACATATTTATGTAACATCGATACGAAAAAATGTTATGAACACGCGACATACTTGGCGGTAAAACGAGTCTATAGGCCACAGTTCCTACTCGATCGAGGATTTCAAATGGGTCAATTAAATCGAGGGTTGAGATTTCCTCTATTCATCGATTCTTGTTTTTAGAATAACGCCCTCTTGAACCTTCTTCTTCACATTCATCAGCTCCAGGTGTGTAGTTTGAGCGGCTTTAACTTAATCACTTAAAGTCGATTCTACTCGTATATTCGTTATCTTCACGTGGGTCCCTAGAGTCTTTAACTCTATCTTCATCATTTGTAAGTTATACGAAATGGGTTTTTGTGTTAACAACGTCGCACTCGTAAACGCATACGATCTTCTACTCAACGCGTCAGCTATCACGTTCGCTCTTCCACAATGATATTGAATGGTATGGTCATAATCTTCAACCGCTCGAGCCAACGTCTTTAGCGTATATTACTTTCATTTTAGGTGAAGAAATATTTAAGGGTTTTAGAAATGGGTTTTATACTAGGGTCAATACAAAATTCGATTTCACGCTCTAGGGGTAGGCTAGGAAGTCTTCAGGGATACGTCAGGAAATTTATTAACGATAGAAATGTCATTCAAAACTGTGAATCTCATCTCAGACTTGGATAGTACGTCAAATTAATGCCTATCAACTTGCCACCGTCATTTACAGCGTCGCCTACGGAAAGTCTGGCTTCGGTACATTCCACACAAGGAAGTCACCAGATAAAGGCTCGGGACTCTTTATTTATGGCTTGATATAATAGTGATTGACTTTAGGGTTTGGTTGCTTGAATTCGCATAATAGGTTGGTTATGAATATGAAAGCTAACAACCTTACGAAAAGCTTGATGAGTAGTTAACCGATCGATTCCTAAAATCACATCAAAGGCAAGTATTTTCAAAGAGATAAGATCGACAGGTGACGTGAAATTATCGATTTGAATCAAACAAGATTTATAAACAGTGGAGGTAACGAAGGTTTCTGCTAACAAAGTTTTAATCGATAAGTCAAAGTCTAACTTCTCTAGAGTTAAATTTAAACGTTGAGCGCAAGCAAGAGAGATAAAAGAATGGGTAGAACCGGTATCTAATCAGGTATAGACTTCGCAAAAAATTATAATTAACTAACCCGTCCTAACTTTGTTCGGGTTACTCGCTTTTTGAGAAGACACGAAAAACGCTCTCTTTGAAACCACCGACTTTGTTCTGTCCGTATCCGCCTTTGGTGTCACCGTCCCAGCTGGACTTGACTTTGGTGCACGACAAAATCGGGATAAGTGACCTTCTTTTCTATAATTGTAACATGCTTTGGATTGCATTACGCAGTTTGGACTGATATGTCCCTCCCCTCCGCATTTGAAGCATATAATTGGTGGTCGTTCTCCTTCCTTGAAATCGGGTGTTGGTGCTGCTGTCTTTCCATCGTTGTTGAACATTCTCTTCTTGAAATTTCCACTTCTATTATCTTGGCCATGATTACCACCGAAGTGGTTACCATTCTTGGCATGATAATTTCTTCCACGATGGTTATCATTGCTCCGATGGTCGTTGCCACCGATATGATTATTATCGTGTTGCTGTCATTATCTTTTGGTTGTGCTGACTCATTATCGCACTCTAATAACTAAGCCCTATTCACAACATCTGAATACAAACACAATTTGTGAAAAATGAGGTATTGACGTATTTCGGGTTTCAAACCTCTTAGAAATATTCGCGTCATTCGCTCCTCATTATCGACCAAATGGGATGCAAACCGGGATAACTCCGCAAATTTAGCCTCGTATTGCGACACGGTCATATTGTTTTGCTCCAACATGATAAACTCCACCTCCTTCATGTGATGAATACTTTCGGGAAAGTACTTGTCGTGGAACAACTCTTGGAACTTCTCCCAAGACATATTGAATGCGTCAGGCTGGGTACGTTTTACAGATTCCCACCAATAATCTGACTCTTCACGCAACATAAAGGTGGCGAAGGGAACCTTTTGCTCCTCTGAGCATTCCAAGACATCAAATATCTTGGTGATCTGCTTTATCCACGTCTCCGCCTTAAGGGGTTCTGGGTTTCCCAAAAACTCCGACGGTCCCAGCTCCTTGAACTGCTTAGCAGTGACCATCCGAGAGTTGCCAGTGTTTCCACCTGAATTTTGCACAGGAGTCTCTCTCGCCTGATGTTGCATGAATTGCATAAAGCCTTTGAGCATCTCATCGTTCATCATCTGATCGGTGTTGTTATTTACCTGAGGATTATTGTCTTCCTGTTGCACATTATCCTGGGTATTGATCGTTGGAGACTCAACGATCTCATGTGCTTCATTGCTGATCTCAACATTTTCAGATGTCATTTTCAAACACTGTCACAAAACAAGAGTTAATTGACATATCACATATTATCTTTATACTCTGACCGAGCAATTAAATACCAAATAAACTTAGGTAGGTCATACTAGCGAAGGAATTCCCTGTCTCTCCCCTCCTAGTTCTTGTCTCACATCTCAGCCAAAGATTATATCCCTAAGCTTTGATACCAACTGTGACGCCCCCAAAACAGGTATACATCACCCATCTTGAGTCACCAAATACATGGTACATAAATCAAATACAAACTTCTTTAATACAACTGTCGTGTAAAAATACGACAAAACATAGCCGAGAGTTTAAACAAGAATATTGTCTTCTAGATAATATTCACTCTCAATGGAGTCCTCATTACAATTATTATCACACTATTTCATAGAATAGTGAGGACTACTAAAGCCACTTATCCTGGACCATCACTCCATTTCCCGACTCGTCCCAGCTATATTCTCATTTCCTGAAGAGAACAGTGAAAGAAAAGGGTGAGCTCAACTAGTCCAGTAAGAAATATTATGACTAAGATAATGCAAAATAAATTATCCTAAGCCTTCAACGGTGTTAAACTGATAAAATACAATAAACATCAAGTTTAACTGCAGCGGAATAAGCAATTCATTAGAAGAGTCAAGTAGAATATAATGTCTACTATCTCCTCTAGATTAAAAGTTTATCGTTAATATTTCATTCTTGTAATACTCATCAACAGTTCTTTGTTATACCCAAGAAAAAAGAACTATCATTACCTGTCTTCACCTGAACCACCAAAGATTATAGTTAAATCCACAATTCATTTTTATAATCATGTAAATCAATAGTTTCTCCTTGCCACAAAGGCTTAATAGAACGTTTACTCAATATCCTTACCCCAAAGGCTAAAGATATTCAAAAGTAATAAAAATGATCATACTAATCTGTTGTCTAGCTTTGCACTACGGGCCAAAGATATTCAACTATAAAACCAATGGTCATGATCATACCAATCAATTGTCTGTCAGTGCACTACGACCAAAGACATTCAACTGTTAACTAATGCTCATGATCCTGCCAATCACATCATCGAATTATCCATGCACTACGGGCCAAGGATATTCGTTATTATCACCAGTAGTTATGATCATGTCATACACTTGTCCATCTTTGCACGTAAGCCAAAGATATACAACTATAAAACCAATAATCAACAGTTCATCTTTTCACGTAAACCAAAAATATACAACTGTAAAACCAATAATCAACAGTCCATCTATGCACGTAAGCCAAAAATATACAATTATAAAACCAATAATCAATAGTCCATCTATACACGTAAGCCAAAGATGACTTTCATCACAATATAAGCATGAGGATGATGACAATGATATAAGCATTAATCAAACGAAATCAAGGATAAATATTAAAGACTTTAAAATTATCCAGAGTTTAAAAATATCCAAATTGTCAACATGATCTTGGCTTTGTGAGAGTAAAATTCAAGAATAATATTCATGTACCAAAAATAATTTGGACAGAAAAGAAATATATTTTTCGGGTAAATAGTACCCCGTGAATAATACTTCGGGAATAGTACCCCGTGAATAGTACCCCGACATGATAAGTACCCTAAATACCCGAGTGAATGATACTAGAGTGAATAGTAATTGGGTGAATAGTAACTCGTGAATAGTACTCCGGCACGAAAAGTGCCGCGAATACCCGAGTGAATAATACTAGAGTGAATAGTAACTCGTAATAGAAAAATACCAAAGAAAACGATATTTCATAACGAGTACAAAAGAAATGATATCCCAGATGAGTATAATAGAATATACAAAACTGCAAATGGAGTTTCACCCGCCATGCGGTAATCCACGTAGACAGATCATTTCCACAATTTAATTAAGAATGAATATAAAGGATCATTCACCATGCATGCGGTAATCCCATAGACGAGTTATTCCAATGAGAATAATAAAGAATGGAATAATAGAAGAATTCACCATGCATGCGATAGAATAATCGCAGACGAGTTATTCCCAACGAAATAATAAAGAATGGAACCGATTTAAATGCGTAATCCGCACGAGACGGGATATTCCAATGAATAATAAAGAATGGAACCAGTCATGCGTAATCCGCATGAAGACGGATATTCCAACATGTAATAAAGAATGAAATAACAACGAAATTCACTGAGGCATGCGATAAACCGCATGAGATGAGGTTATTTCAACAAAATAATAAAGAATGGAATAACAGAAGAATTTCACCATGTATGCGGTATTTCGCATAGACAGGTTATTCCAACATAATAATAAAGAATGGAATAACAACCCTTACGAGTATTGAAAGAAAATAACTCTCTTCATGAATACGAAAGAATAATACCCCTTACCTTAGAAGAAACTGGATACTAGAATAGTGAGGTAGCAGACTTCTCTTCTTCTTTCTCTCTATAATAATTGCTCTATAGCTTTAGTGAATTGGTGAGAAATAAAGGAAGAATGAGCTTCTATTTATAGGAAAATATAGTTTCGATAATTACACGTTTTGGGACTCGAAATATTACAGTATAATACCTTCATCTTTTCCTTCATTTTTAATTTAGTCCTGCAAGTATTATCAAACTTGCACCACCTCCCCTAATAGTAAATCATGTGAATCAATAGTTCAAGACATGTGAAAATACGAATTACAGTATAGTACCTCCATCTATACCCCCATTTTTAACTTAGTCATGCAAGTATTATCAATCTTGCACCAACTCCCCTAATAGTAAATGAATGTGAATCAATAGTACACACATGTGAACAAATAGTTATAAGCATGTGAATTAATATCAATTAATTGCTCATTTATCCGGTGAATTATTCGATTGGTCAATATAACCTCCAGACATTAATTATCATCAAAATAAATGTCGATTTCCACTAATACTAATAATTCCCACACAATGGAATTATCAATTTCATCTTTAATCAACACGAACTTATTCATCATTAATATTATAATTCACAATATTTAACAACCAGGTCGTTCCTAGGAAAGAGGGGGCTTTCTGATAAGGATTTCTCCTTATTGGCGGCGAATTAGGTGACCAAACCTCTCCTTGATGAACTTCTGACATTGTCGATATTACAAATAATAATATGAGTAACTTTGTCATCTCAATTATTGATTTAATAATATAAAATATTATGCGAGATGATCTTTATAACAATAATTGAATCAATAATATGAGAGAGATATGATCGCGAAATTCTTATCGTAGCAATAATTGAGTATAATGAGTGACTTCTTACGTAAGCATAAATAATCGATCTGGTGTCTTTACTATGCAACCACGCGTATTACTGTACTTTTACTACCGGGTAGTTCAACAGTTTAATGGTAAAACTTTAGCCGTTATTTTTATAAAATGATAATTCTGTCGTTTTCTTACTACGACAATACTTCCGTTGTGGGGTCCACCAATATTGTGCCACCGTACGGATATTCCCCAACAAAAAGAATATTCACCGACCAAACAAATATTTTATAACCACTTGCTTACTTTGCAAAATTTATAAATATTACCCACAACTATAACATTATATCAAATCCACACCATAATATAAAAAAAAATATTTCGAGAAATTTAAATCTTTATTCATAAAATTTGGGGTCTCACAGTATGCGTATATATAAGGACCGAGTCATTGATGGAGAAGATAGCTGATAAGATTCACGGCGATTATTCGTTGTCGTCTGCCGACTCCGACACTGAGAAAAAGCCGAAGAAGAAATCGCAGGAGAAGAAGTCGCCGGAGAAGAAGACCCGTCCTCCACGTCCAAAAAAGAAACGTTATCATACTTGACGAAACACCCGTCCAATGCAAATACCGCCGAAGTCGAGCGGGAAGGGACGTCGAGTCGGTTCACCGAAGTGGGGCCAGCCTCTCTCGGCGATCGGAGATGTTGAGAAAGTAAACCAAGATTCGAGCAAATCCGCTTCCCTACATCCACCATACCATCAAAATCGTAGAATTAACGATTTCTTTTGCACCCATCACCAACAAAAACGACAAGGGCTCAAAATGAAGCAGATCCTCCTTCCTTTCTCACCTACAAATTTCAATAAAATCCAAATCAACAAAACCCTAAAAACACAAAATAGTCAGATCAATAGGAGTGGTGAAAAAGAGAGAAGAGGGTAAAATGGTTCAAACACTTAAAACTATAGATATTCTCCTTAAATACTTGTCTCCCACCGGCCACCACCACGGCCACGGCCGTTCTTCTTCCGCGTTGGTTTATCAGCCGAATGAGGAGGTGGGTTCTTGAAAGAACGACGAATAGAGCGGAGAAGAGACAAAAAAGACATAGGAGTGAACTGTAAGACCCCAACTTTTATGAATAAAGATGAATTTTCTATAATTATCATTTTTGAATGAATTTGATATAATGTTATAGTTGTGGATAATATTTATAAATTTTGCAAAGTACGCAAGTTGTTTATAATATTCGATTGGTCGGAGAATATTCGTACGACGGCACAATAATTGGTGGACCCCACAACGGAATTATTATCGGATTGAGAAAATGACAAAAATTATTTTATGAAAATAACGGCGGAAGTTTACCGTTAACTGTTGAAACACCCGGTGTTAAAGCATGAGAATACGGCGTGGTTGCATAAGAAGACACTGTTATTGTTTATTGATGCTTATGTGAAAGTCACCGGTTTTGTTCAATTATTGCTTGAATTGTTGCATAGTATCTCACGTTAATTGATTCAATTATTGTTGATATTTTATATTGAGATGACGAAGTTATTAATATTATTATTTGCAATATTAACGATGTCTGTAAGTTACGCCAAGAGAGGTTTGGTCACCTAATCAAGCTATGATAGGGAGAATCCTTATTGAAAGCCCTCTTTCCTAGGAAACGACACAGTCGATTAATAGTGTGAATAATAATAATGATGATGAAGTTTTATTTTATTAATATTATTAATGTAATAAAAGCGAAAAAGCTTTTATATAAAAGCAGAATACTTTTATAAAGTTATTCGTTTTATTAGGCTAATAATAAAATCTTTTTATATAAAACATAATACTTTTATAAAGTTATTCATTTTATTAGACAATAATTAGAATATATTATATTTTATTATGCATAGTGTTTGCATAGTGCCTGCATAGTGTTTGCATAGTAAAATCTTTTTAAAAGTTATTCGTTTTATTAGATTATAAATAGAATATATTATATTTTATTGTAAACCAATCTGGACCGTCCATTTAAAGTAAATCGATCTGGACCGTTCATGGATTGATTACTATTCAGTCCATTCTTCTATAAATAGAAGTTCATTCCTTCATTATTTCTTACAAATTCACCAAACTCTGAAAGAAAGAAAGCGTAGAGAAATTATTCTTCTATCTTGAGCGTATTTCTTTAGCGTTTAAGAAAGCTTTGAGCGTAGTGCAAGTTTCTTCAAGTATATCCTCGCCCTACCGTTAGAGCACTCTTCTTTATAAGGTAAGGGGTATTATTTTTTTCATATTCATGAAGAGAACTTCAGTTATTCCAGTCTTTATTATTCATTGAAATAACTCAGATATCGCGGCTACCCTATACTTGGTGAACTTCTTCTCATTATTCCATTATTTATTATTCTCATTTGGAATAACTTTGTCTACATCTGAGCACCGCATATGGCGAGAATTCTCGTTGTTATTCCATTCTTTATTATTACGTTAGAATATCCCGCTCACATGCATGCGTTTTATTCTGGTTCCATTTTTATTATTACATTGGAATATCACGTCTGCGTGCGCTTTTCGTCGGACTGGTTCCGTTATTTATTATTCTGTTGGAATAACATGTCTACGCCAAGTACCTGCATGCATGGTGATTTCATTGTTATTCCATTCTTAATTATTCTATTGGAATATTCGCTTATGCGTATTACGCTTTGACCGGGTTCCGATTATTTATTATTCATTTGGAATAACTCATGTCATGCTATTTCTATCGCATACACGGTGATTTTTTTTGTTATTCCATTTTTTATTATACTCAGTTGGTTAAAGTTTTGACTTCTATACTCCATGAAATTAGTGGAATATCCTTGATATTTGCGCTTCATCCAAAGATATCTTTTCATGGAAATATTCTTCCGAGCATTCTTGAATTTTACTCTACAAAGAAGTATCATGTTGACAATTTGGACGTTATTAGTTCTGGATAAATTAATTCTTGAACTTGTTTTATTGAATTCTTATATCATTGTCATCATCCTCATGTTTATATTTTTTTGAAAGTCATCGTGGCTTTGTAGTGCGTAGATGGACTTGGTATGATTATGACCGAGGATTATTCGGTGTAATCATGGTAGTAATGTTACAAATGATGTGATAAAAGTTCTCATTGGCCGTCGTAGTGCATTGATGGACGATTGTTGGCATGATCATGACCATTGATGAATACCACGAATATCTATGGCCCATAGTGCATGGATAATTTGTGGTTGTGATACTTATATGAATATCCTTGGTAGTAGTGCGGGGATGAGGTGAATTATTTATTAAAATGAGTCCCAAATGATAAAAGTGATGAAAAACTTTTTAAATCATAAAAGATAGTAGATTTTATTCTCTACTTGACTCTTTTAATGGATTGTATGTTCCGCTACAGTTAAACTTGATGTCTATTGTATTTTATCGGTTTAACATCATGTTGAAGACTAATGATAATTTATTACGCATTATCTTAGTCATAATATTTCTTCTTTGGCTAGTTGAGCTCACCCTTTCTTTCACCGTTCTCTTCGAAAAATGAGAGCATGAACTTAAGGACTAGTCGGGGAATGGAGTGACGGTCCAGATAATAGTATTAGTAGTCCTCACTATTCTGTTAAATAGTATGATAATAAATGTAATGAGGACTTATTCTGAGAGTGGATATTGTCTAGAAGACAATATTTGTATTAAAACTCACAGCTTTCTTGTTGTATATTAAAGATTGTATTTGTATTATGTACCATGTATTTGGCGACTCAAAATAGGTGATGTATACCTATTTTGGGGGCGTCACATGAACAGAGTGAATACAGGGGCATTTGGGGAAAGAAGTAAGGAAAGGTACGCTTTTGAAGCCAATAGAGAGGTATGGGTTGGCCCGGAATCCATTGCTGAAGTGATTAGATCAATGAGAAAAGAGGGGGAGAGATTCTTCACGGATAACTCGTCGAAGAGGCGTTCAACGTTGATTGGATCTTTGCTTTTGATAGTGAAATCCAGTAGGGTTTGAAGGTTAAGAAGGGTTGATTCTGAAATGAGGTCGCTATGATGGGTTTCGAGGTATGAGACAATTCCGGATATTGTTGCCTCCATGGTTGATTTAGTTATTAATATATGTTATTGTTGTTGTTAATAAGAAATGTTTTGAGTTAAGTTAAATAATTAGACTTGATTTAAATTTGATTTTATCCTAATTAGTTAATTCATTTGATGTATGGGAAATTGTTCTGGTTTTTTTAATTTTGATTATGTTGTTTTACACTTTTGCCCTTTTAAAAATATTAAAATAATAAAATGGGTTAAGTAATTATTTTTTTAATACACATCAGCTTCTTAAGGTCCCACACAATTAGCCACATAAGCAATTTCTGACGTGACATGTTTAATTTGTTGCAATTGGAAAAAATTGATAGTTTAATCATCTAATTGACAAAATTGAAAGGTGGATCACCGAAGTGGAATATGACCTATAGTTTAGGGTACTAATTCATATTTAAGCCTATTATTATTGTCGTCTCAATTAATAATATAACATATTATACAGATGATACTGTGACAATAATTGAATCAATAATATAAGAGATATGATCGCGGAGAATTATTGTAGCAATAATTGAGTATAGCTAAGCGACTTCTCACGTAAGCATCAATAATCAATCTGGTAATGCTACTATGCAACCACGCCAGATTCATCGTACTTTTACTACCGGGTAGTTCAACGCTTTAACGATAACACCTCTGCCGTTATTTTTATAGAAAGATAATTTTGTCGCTTTTTAACTACGACAATACTTCCGCCAGGGGTCCACCATCGATTGAGCCGTCGTTTAATATTCCCCGACAAAAAAGAATATTCCCAGAACCAAAGCGAATATTTTATAATAACTTGCTTACTTTGCAAAAATTTATAAATATTACCCACAACTATAACATTATATCAAATTTATTCCATAATATTCAAAAATAATATTTATAGAAAATTAATCTTTATTTATAAAAGTTTGGGTCTTACAACCTCCCTTCTTATGAAATTTCGCCCTCGAAATTAGGGTATACGATACTGATATGATAAAGAGGTGAGGATACCTTGAATACCTTTATCGTTAAAAATATTAAATTCATCTTCGCAATCCGCCAAAGATATTCATTAACAATTCATCTTTTGCACTACAGGGCCAAAGATATACAACTCAGAAACCAATAATCTTTGAGACGCAACTTAATAGTATCACGACCACGAATTATCTATGCACCAATTTGACCAAGGATATTCGTCTTTTCAATTACTGATCATGATTATACCGAATAATCCTTGGTCATAATCATACCAAGTCTATCAATGCACTACTACCGAAGATGACTTTTACCACATCCATGAATTAATATTTTATTCTTTGAGACTCAAATTTCAATAATTAATTCATATCATCGAATCATCCTCGCACTACGGGCCAAGGATATTCATTAAGATATCCGCGACCACGAATTATCCATGCACTACTACCAAAGATAATCGTGTATTCATTAATATCACGACCACAAATTATCCATGCACTACTACCAAAGATAATCGTGTATTCATTAGTATCACGACCACAAATTATCCATGCACTACTACGAAAGATAATCGTGTATTTATTTACTAAGTTATGATTATACTTAGAATAATCCTCATCATAATCATACCAAGTCCATCTATGCACTACAGCCACGTATGACTTTCAACATAATATAAACACGAGGAGGATAATGATATAAAGAATCAATCAAATGAGATAAAGGATAAATATTAAACATTTATAATATAATTTATCCGAGATTCAAGAATATCCCATGTTATCGATCACTTAATAATCTCATAATCTAATATCATTAATATTATAACAATATTTTAATCACTTCTTAAATTTATAAACAATTTATCTCAATTGTTTACGCTTTACCATATAATGCATTTAATCATTCAAAAATTCCATACTCATACGATATCATCACCAATTATCAAATCCTCATCAAAAAATATGCATATACTCTATATAGGATTCTCTAGCCATAAAATCCTATTTTCAACTTTGTTACTTCACATAACATATTTAACTCATATGTTCAGTAATTAAACTATTTTCATGAAAAATACCAAATCGGTCTCAAAAAATATTTCTTTTCTGGGATTTAGCATAATATAGTCCCATAATGAAAATATATTTTTCTCGAATTTTTAAAATTCATTTACTATTTTTCAAAATCAATTTCTAATTAATTCCTTAAGAAATTTGCTACCTCAAGTTTAACTCCGAAAATTCCCAAATCTTGGCAGGACTTTACACATGTTAATGTGAGCCTCCGATTTAAATTTCATGGTCATCGTGAGTTATAGAACTCCGCTTATAGCATTTTTCGTCAAAAAACTTAAATATTGAAATGGTCATAACTTGCTCATTTTAAGTCTGAATGAGCTCATTTTTGGACACGATGTTCTTTATACCATATACTTTTATGTCCTAAAAGGCCTGAATTTTTCTCACTAATTAAGTGGCCAAAACAGCCCTTACAAAAAACGTGGCAGCGAGCTTTTTTGGACATTTTAAAGTTTTGACTCCTTTGCTAAAATCACCCACGAAAAATCTACAACACCTTTTCATTGATTCCACTTGGATTAGTTAGGTAACTCATAGATCTAACTCTAGGACTTAACCACACTCAAAAATTCAAAATATAATAGGAGATTTGGTCAATTGAATTTCATGTTACGCTTTTCACCAAAATCGGTTTTAACTTCTTGTGATTTTTAAGAAACTTTCATGTTTTCACATACTAACCAACATAACTCATCATAACACTTACTAATACCACGATATACCCATGATTTTCATTAGTCCAATGCTTTTATTATGACTTTCATCATAAACCACGTAAACCTGCTCATTTTAGTTGAAGAAATATTTGAGGGTTTAAGAAATGGGTTTTATATCGGGGTCAATACTAAAATTCGATTTCACGCTCTAAGTAGGCTAAGAAGTTTTCAAGAATACGCCAGAAATTTATTAATAATAGAAATATCATTCAAAATCGTGACTCTCATCCAAGACTTGGATAAGACGTCACATTGATACCAATCGTGACTTCTATCCCTTAACCTGGATAAAGACCTCACAATGATACCTATAAACTTGCCATCTTCATTCACGATGTCGCCACTGAGAAAAGTCCGGCTTTGTGCATTCCACACAAGGAAGTCAACAACGAAAGGTTCGGGGCTCTTTACTTATGGCTTAATATGACAATAATTGACTATAGTAGTTTGGTTACTTGAATTAAATACAACAAGTTGGTTATGAATATAAAAACTAACAACCTTACGAAAAAGCATGATGAGTAGTTAACCAATTGATTCCTAAAATCACATCAAAGGCAAATATTTTCAAAAGATAAGATCGACAATAACGTGAAAATATTTATTTGAATCAAACAAGATTTAAAAATAAGAAGCGAACGAAGGCTCCTACTAACGGTTTCAACCAATAAGTCAAAGTTTAACTTCTTCTGAGTCAAATTTAAACGTTGAACACAACTAGGTGAAATAAAAGAGTGGGTAGAACCGGTATCTAACACGGTATAGACTTCGCAAGAGCTTATGATTAACTTACCCGTGATAATTTTATACGTGTTCCTCGTTACGAGAAAAAAAACGCTCTTTCTTAAACTACTCGGCTTTGGTTTGTGCAGGGACAACCTTTGGTGCCTCCATCCTAGTTGAATTTGTCTTGATGGCGACGACAAAATCGAGCTAAGTGACCTTCTCTTCCACAATTATAACATGCTTTGACGGCATGGCGCATGATTCGATCGATGTGTCCTCTCCTCCGCATTTGAAGCATATGATAGGTGGTCTTTCTCCTTCCTTAACAACGGGTCTTTGGTCTTTGACATCTTTCCATCATTGTTGAATCTCCTTTTCTTGAAATGTCCATTCTTATTGTTTTGGCTTTGATTACCACCGAAGTGGTTACCATATTTGGCTTTGCTGATTCCTCTCACGCTTGTTGTCCACCGCTTGATGACTACTCTCATTGGTATTATAATTTCTTGTACCGCTTCTCTTTTAGTTCGTTGACTAGTTATCGCGCTCCACTAATCGAGCCCTATTTACAACATCCTCAATACAAACACGCTTTATGAGAAATAAGATGTTGACGTATCTCCTGCTTCAAACCTCTTAAAAACATTCGCGCCATTCTCTCTTCATTATCCACCAAGTGGGGCGAATCGTGATAACTCCGCAAATTTTGCCTCGTGATTGCGACACGGTCCATATTGTTTTGTTCCAACTTGATAAACTCCACCTCCTTCATGTGGCGAATACTTTCGTGAAAGTATTTGTCGTTGAACGACTCTGAACTTCTCCCAAGATATCTTGATCAAAATGACAAAGAAGTTGAGTACGTTTCTACCGATTCCCACCAAGAATCTCCTCTCTCCGCAAGAACATAAAAGCGTGAAGGGAACCTTTTGCTCCTCGGAGCATCCCAAGACATCAAATATCTTGGTAATCTGCTTTATCTATGCTTCCGCCGTAAGTGGTTTTGGCTCTCCCTTAAACTCCGGTGGTCACAGCTCCTTGAATTGTTTAATGGTGACCACCTTGAGAGTTTTCCGTGTTTCCACCTACGTTTTGGATGTAAGTCGCTTTACTTTGATGTTGTATGAATTCTAAAACCTCTTAAACGTCACTGCCATTCGTTAATCGATTGATCGGTGTTGTTTGTTTACGGAGGATTATCGCCATCCAACAGACATTGTCCCGATTATCGATCTCGTGGAGAATCAACATCTCTGTGCTCCATTGCTATTCTCAACATTCTCGGATGCCATTTTAAACACCGCCACAAAATAAGGGTTAATTGACATGCAACATATTATCACTATACTCGAATGAGCCAATCAAATACCAAATAAACTTAGGTAGGTCATACTAAATAAGGAATTCCCTGCTCTCCCTCCTAGTTCTAGTCTCACATCTTAGCTGTGGATCATATCCTAAGCTCGATACCAACCGTGACGCCCCCAAAATTAGGTATCGCCACCCATCTTGGTCGCCACTTACATGGTACGTAATTTAAATTCAACTTACTAATATAATTGTAGTGTACAATACGACATAAACGCGTGAGTTTGAATACAAATATTGTCTTACTAGATATTATACAAACTCAAAAGGAGTCCTCATTACAATTATTATCACACTATTTCACGAATAGTGAAGACTACTAATGCTATTCTCTGGACCATTATTCCGCTCCCCGACTCGTCCCAAATTTATATTCTCATTTCAAGAGAATAAAGGTGAAAGAAAGGGTGAGCTCAACTAGCCCAAAGAAGAAATATTATAACTAAGATAATGCGTAATAAATTATCAATAGTCTTCAACAATGTTAAACCGATAAAATACAATATAACAACCAGCTTTAATCTGCGCAATGAATATCGCAATCCATTAAAAGAGTCAAGTAGAAAATAAAGTCTACTATCTTTTAGGTTTTAAAAGGTTTTCATCAATTTTTATCACTAAGACTCGGTTTAATGAATAAACCACAATATCTAATCATCCCCGCATTACCTGGCCAAGGATTTTCATCAAATTATCAATGGTCAAATGACTATACCGAATCACCCCGTCATAATCATACCAAAACTATCCATCACAAAGATTATTCAAGCTCACCGAGGACTTTTGTCACATCATTTATATCAAGCCATGATTATACCGAATGATCTCTGGTCATAATCATACTAAGTTCATCTATGCACGTAAGCCAAAGATAACATAATATAACACGAGGATGATGACAATGACATAATAATTCACTAAAACAAGTTCACGAATTAATTTATTCAGAACTAATAACGTCCAAATTGTCAACATGATCTCGCTTTGTAGAGTAAAATTCAAGAATGATCGTAAGAATATTTCCATGAAAGGATACTTTGGATGAAACGCAAATATCAAGAATATTCTACTAATTTCATGGAGTATAAGTCAAAGTTTTAACCAACCGGGTATAATAAAGAATGGAATAACAAAGGAAATCACCACGCATGCGATTGCCAGATGTATGAGTTATTCCAATGAGAATAATAATAACGGAACGGTGTCGTGAAATTCACACCGACAAGATGTTCCAACAGAATAATAAAGATGGAACCGCATCCGGTAAAAAACACATGATAGGATATTCCAACAGAATGATAAAAAGACGAAACCAGTCCTGTGTAAAACACAGACGGTGATGTTCCAACAGAATAATAAAGATTTTAACCAAGTCCGCAAAACACACGATGTGATGTTCCAATGAATAATAATAAGAATGTCACCAAGTATAGGGTAAACCACGATATCAGATTATGTATATAGTATCTGCCATATCTGAGTTATTCCAATGTAATAATAAAGAATGGAATAACGAGAGGATTTCACCAAGTATAGGGTATCCACAGCGTATCTGAGTTATTCCAATGAATAATTAAGAATGGAATAATGTAATTTCTCTTCATGAATAAGAAAGAATAACACTTCTTACGAATACAACAAATAATATCCTTACCTTAGAAGAACCGAATATTGGAAAAGTGAAGTAGCGAAATACTTTTCTTCTTTCTCTCTATAGTTTCTCTCTAGTTTCAATGAATTCGTAAGAAATAATGAAGGAATGAAATTTTCTATTTATAGAAAAACCGAGGGTGGCTCTTGGTCTGTACGAAGGGTCAAAATGACTTCTTGGTAATATCAAAGACAACTACTATTTGCAAGGGGTAATTAACCCTGGAACAATCAAGAAGGCGCTTAACTCTTGGTAATATTGAAAGGACAACTACTATTTGCGAAGGGTAATTACTTTATCGACGAAGGTAATTACTATTGAAGAAGGTAATTACTATCGATTTGAGGTAAATACTATTGATGAAGGTAATTACTATTCACAAAGGTAATTACTATTCATAAAGGTAAATACTATCGACGAAGGTAAATACTATCGACGAAGGTAATTACTATTCACAAAGGTAAATACTTATCGACGAAAGAGACTCTTAGATGATGACATATGGGCCCCCATAAAATAATCAAACTTACCACAAACGCCCTATAATGTACTTCTTTATATACATCAAGGATTGAATAAATATTACCACAAATCATTTTATTTTTAATCAACACATATTTAATCTTTCAACAATTATTAATCATTTATAACTCATCGTCTCAATTAATAATATAACATATTATACGTATGATAATGTGACAATAATCAATCAATAATATAAGAGATATGATGCAACAATTCTTTGTAGTAATAATTGAGTATAGCTAAGCGACTTCTCACGTAAGCATCAATAATCAATACCGGTGCTACTACGCTTGTCCACGCGCCAGATTCTCGCATATTTTTTACTAACGGGTAGTTCAACAGCGGTTTTAACGGTAACACCTCTGCCGTTATTTTTATAGAAGATAATTTTGTCGCTTTCTAACTATTTACAATACTTCCGCTAATGGGTCCACCATCGATTGAGCCGTCGTCATAATATTCTCCGATAAAAAGAATATTCCCTAACCAAACGAATATTTTATAACAACTTCGCTTACTTTGCAAAATTTATAAATATTACCCACAACTATAACATTATATCAAATTTATTCCATAATATTCAAAATAATATTTATAGAAAATTCATCTTTATTTATAAAAGTTTGGGTCTTACATTTATAATATTTATAATTATATTGACATATATTAAATAAATTTATATCAATTTTAATTTGAATATGTTTGAAAATAATTTTTTAAAATAAGTCAATATTAATTTTATAATTTGAAAATGAAGTAGTAAAATAATGTCAAGATGTGTATTATTGATGAGTTAATTACTTGAAGGTGTGAAATGTCATTTTGTATATATAGAAAACGGTTTTTTTCTCATTTCGTCTTTGGGAGTAAAATCATATATAGGGATTAAAATATAGAGTTAAATAAGGATAATGAATCTATTGAATAATGATTTATTAATGTATTCTCTAAAATTAAGAATAGAGAGTTGATTATGAAAACTGTTCTGAATGCTATAATGTTTTAAGTAAATATTTAATCACCCTCATGAAAATATAAATTACAATGCAATAAAAATAAATAAATAAATAAAATCTACTAGTAATAAACAGGGAACTTCTTCGTTTCTCTCTCACACACACAAGTCTAGATAGTTTTGGAGCCATACTTTTTCATTTCCCTCCGCAGATCCCTCAATTCTCCCCCCAATTCATAAAAAAAACCAGTTTCTTTCCCTTTTCTCTCTCTCTCTCTATAGTATTTATATATACATATATTCATCTCCGATTACCCATAGCTTTCTCTCTCTAAATCTTTTAATTCCAATTTTACCCTTCTGAAAACACTTTCTCCACTAATCGTCATCGAGCAATCCAGAACCTTCATGCAGGTCGTTTTAGGGATTTCACTGCTTGATCGATGATATGCCTCAACTGCGTAGCGGAGTGCGCAGAGGTCGACCAGCGAAGAAACCAATTACTGTGACCGACCCAGACCCTACCGTTAACGTTCCCGTAGCTGAACCGGAGGGGAAGATCAAGAAGAAGGGGGTTAGAACTGTACGGGGTCGTCCGAGGAGAAACGGAACTGGACAGAACGGGAGGAAGAAGGCTGACGAGAATGTGCTGAAAACGACGCCGTTGAGGATAGAGGAAGAGAAAGAAGAGGAAGCTGTTAGGGTTTTGGAAGAGAAAGAAGATATGGATGAATTTGATAGCGGTGGACAGAGTGGTGGAGATAAGGCTCTGGAGGCTGAAGATGAAGGAACTACTACTACAATTCCTGAGAGGGTATTTATATTGCTTTAGATTATTGTTTTTTTCCCTTCATTCTAGTTGTTTAGTTGAATGATATCTGTTTTATGTTAGAAAGGTCCAAACTTTATGTAAATTTGAAAATGTTTTTGTCATCTTTTTATGATTTTAAAAATCAATTTTGTTTGACTTTTAGCAATGGACAGTGACAAGCTGAGAAGGGCGTTTAATTTATGTTTAAATACTTGCTCTAGGAATATACAAGGGCTGTCTTTTGAGAGCACTTGGGTATACTTTAAAGGTATGCATGTAAGTTATAACTATGCAGGAGAAGCTGAATTGTTTTTATTACGTTTTCCTGAATGGTAAATGTGATTTTTCCAGTTGATGCTGTTTAATTTAGATATAGTCTTATTGTCTCTTAAACATTTGAAAAATCTAAATGTTATGGCTTTCAGGGATTAATTTAATCATGGAAGATATGACGTGTTAGTTCTTTTTGTTTTGGGCTGGTAAATTAGGAGCTTCCTGATGGGCACTGTTTTGCCAATTGTATTTTTTTGGATATTCAAGGGTTTGAGTTTTTTTTTTTGGGGCCAAAATATAAGAATTGTAGGAGACAGATAATCTTACACAATTGTTTATTGGTATGTGTGAACTTACTTTACTGGCAACGGGTAGTGCTTTTATGTAACTTTTGTTTCTTTATAACAGGTACAGGTTGGTAATTCCCCGTCATACAGGGTTGAGAAAAAATTGGGCAAAGGAGGATTCGGACAAGTGTATGTTGGTCGTCGAGTTAATGCTCCGATTCCGCACGAACGAATTGGTGCTGGTGCAGTAGAGGTATAGCATTTATATGTTCATGAAATTTTGTTCTCTAAGCATGGTGATCAAATCTTGACTAAATGTAATTTGTTAATATTTAGGTTGCTCTGAAATTTGAGCATAGAAACAGCAAAGGATGCAACTACGGACCACCTTATGAGTGGCAAGTCTACAAGTGAGCAGTTTTGTTTTGTATTCTTGCGTGATGTTGTATGTATTGCGTTTGTAATGTTGTAAGCTATTGGATATCATTGTTCTGTAATTTGATCAATTTGTGGTTTGCCAGTGCACTTGGTGGTAGTCATGGTGTGCCACGTGTGCACTATAAAGGCCGGCAAGGCGATTACTATATAATGGTATATGCATATTCTCTTTTGGTTTCTTATTTTTGCCAAATTTTGGTGTACTTGTAGATTTTTCTCTCTTTTATTGTCCCACAACTGTGAAAGAAACCTGATGACTTTTGCAGGTTATGGATATGCTTGGACCTAGTCTATGGGACGTCTGGAATAGCAATTCTCACACGTAAGTTGCCTTTCAGGATTTATTTTTGAAAATCTTGTTTTGTATTTTTGGGTTTCTCCCAATTAACATTTAAACTGGTGTCTAATTTTATTGTTATTAACTCCAGGATGACTACTGAAATGGTTGCATGTATTGCTATAGAAGCGATCTCCATATTAGAGAAGGTGCACTCTAAAGGGTAATTTTTCTAATTTGCTTATACTCATACACTTTTAAACAGCAAGGAACATGCCTGTCTTTTTTGACGTTGGGCAATATGGCTTCAATTTGTACATACAAGGATATTGCCTATTTGAATGTTGTGCCTATCTATCTAGTGTGTGAAAGCATGGGCGTGAGAGAGTGAGAGAGAGGGAGAGAGACAAAGAGAGAGAGATGACGGTGTAAAATTGTCTCCTCCTTGTGCTATATTTTCTTATAAAATCAGTATGATACTTGAGCTAGAAGTGAAGATTACATGCAGTTAACCGTATACTTCTTAGTCTTATATGTTGGGATATATGATAGTCCATTCCATGCTGCTTTGCCTTTTTAATCTTTTATAATCTCTTTATTTTTAATAAAATAAATCACAACTTTTTTCCCACTATAAACCTTTGTTGCAACTTTAATTTACCATGTTTATTGATATGATTTGACTAACTTCAATTTTGTAGATATGTGCATGGGGATGTAAAACCTGAGAACTTTTTGCTTGGTCCTCCCGGAACACCTGAGGAGAAAAAACTCTTTCTTGTTGACCTTGGATTAGGTAAACTATAAGTCATAAATAATGGTGCCTTGCTGATTGAATACTCCTGGAAAATTTTATTAAAAAAAGAAAAATTGCACAAAAGTAATGATTTCTTCTTATCTGCTTTGATATGGCAGCTACCAAGTGGCGAGATAGCTCAACTGGCTTACATGTTGATTATGATCAGCGCCCAGATGTTTTTAGGTACGGTCATGATGCTATATTCCTTATAATATAATGATTCTTTCTATGTTTGTTTCTTCTATTGTGGGCGCATTGTCATTTGTCAATATATTGTTGGGTGCTTTGACTGCTTTCAACTGAGGCGCACATATTTTTTGTGTTTCAGGGGAACTGTGCGGTATGCCAGTGCGCATGCTCATCTTGGAAGAACTGGGAGTCGGAGAGATGATTTAGAATCTCTTGCTTACACACTCATTTTTCTTCTCCGTGGGCGGCTGCCTTGGCAGGGTTACCAGGTTCGTAGTTTACAAAATTTAATGATGATTTAGTCATGTCATTGCTATTTTATTCCTTACATGGCATTTTATTTAGGGCGAGAATAAAGGATTCCTCGTTTGTAAGAAAAAGATGGCAACTTCTCCAGAAGCTCTTTGTTCCTTTTCTCCCACACCTTTCCGAGAATTTATTGAACATGTAGTAAATTTGAAGTTCGATGAAACGCCCAACTATGCGAAATATGTTTCCCTCTTTGATGGAATAGTTGGTCCAAATCCAAATGTCAGGCCAATTAATACTGAAGGTGCTCAAAAGGTATGCTCTATGCTCCAAGTCATACATTCATGGCCTGAATTCTTGAATAATTTACTAGAATGGTGGTTTTTGAGGCATCCCTTTCTTAAACATATGCATAACATGTCTTGTATATCATGTTGTACATACAAAAGGGATAGAATGTTAATTTTAAGTGTGTTTCTTTCTTGACTCATACATCATATGTAGCTTATATATCAAGTCGGACATAAGAGAGGAAGATTATTAATGGATGAGGATGATGATGACCAACCAAAGAAGAAAATTAGGATGGGAATGCCTGCAACCCAATGGATTAGTATTTACAATGCTCGACACCCTATGAAGCAAAGGTATATACATTTTACACACTTAACCTTTCAGATTTGTGACAAAAGGGTAAAAAAATCATGTTTTTTATCGATGTCATAGATATCACTACAATGTGACGGATGGGAGACTTGGTGAACACGTTGAAAAAGGAAATGATGATGGGTTATTTATAAGCAGTGTGGCATCTTGCACAAATCTATGGGCCCTAATCATGGATGCGGGGACTGGATTTTCTTGTCAAGTTTATGAGTTGTCGCCTCATTTTCTTCATAAGGTTAATTATTCCATTTCTGATATTATTATGTCATGCTTCTAGCACATATTTTTTTATGTCAGGTTAGGAGCTAATATTTTCTTATACTTCTGTTATAGGAATGGATTATGGAACAATGGGAGAAAAATTATTACATTAGTGCAATAGCAGGGGCTAACAATGGGAGTTCACTTGTAGTAATGTCGAAGGGTTAGTTAGATTGTTCTGTGACTCAATATTTTTTTAGCTAAAGCTTTGTTTTTCCAATGTACCTGTTTACTTATTTTTACTATTTTAGATTTTTTTGTGCCTAAAATGGAACGAGAAGCAAAAAGGCCAAATTGTACTTAAAAGAGTTTAGTCCAGTGATAATTAAGTTACCATCTCACCTATTTTTTTCTTCCTAAAATCTAGGTACTCAGTATATGCAGCAGTCCTATAAAGTTAGCGACTCATTTCCGTTTAAGTGGATACATAAGAAGTGGAGAGAGGGTTTCTATGTTACTGCTATGGCAACTTCAGGAAGTCGGTGGGCGATTGTCGTGTCTCGTGGTGCTGGATTTTCTAACCAGGTGTCTTGGGTTCAGAACTCCTTTTCATTAGCGTCGTTCATGCTTGCAAAGTGACTGATATTTTTCTATATGATTACAGGTTGTGGAGCTAGACTTTTTATATCCTAGTGAAGGTATTCATAGGAGATGGGATGCAGGATATCGCATCACATCAACTGCTGCAACTATGGACCAAGCTGCTCTAGTTCTTAGTATACCAAAGAGAAAACCTGCCGATGAGACACAAGAAACACTTCGAACTTCTGCTTTTCCTAGTACACATGTCAAGGTTGATAATTAAATACACGTTATGGAGCTTTTTTATTTGAAATACATGCATAATTTTATTTGTTTTTTTTTCCTGCAGGAAAAATGGGCAAAGACTCTTTATATTGCTTCTGTTTGTTATGGTCGAACTGTTTCATGAGCTGCCACATTTTTGGTCAAGAATGCTTTTTGAAACTCCCAGTCTTATGGGGCACGCACTAGTTCCTAACTTCAGTTTTTGGTAGGAAGCAAAGGACTTCATCTCCTGCAGTCGAACTGAATTGTATGTCACTTTGGCTTTGATGTATGCAAAATTCTAAATCATCATCATGACTTAGAAGATTATTGACACCTGTGCACTGTTTATCAACTGGGTTGAAATGCTTTCAAGCAGTAGTTGACCTTAGAGGGGTACTTTTACGTGCTGGAAAAGTTTGTATAGTATTGAAGAGTAATTACTTAGTCAAAGGCATGTGCAAAAAGGCTATGCTTTTGTTATTAAAATGATGGTATTGGTGGAAATGTGCAATATTAGATTTTTGCCATGGGCTCTGGACATCATAAATCTATCATGTTTCTTGTTTTTGTATCTCTGTTTGTTTTTCCCATGTAGACTTGCATCCTCAAGACTCTTGACCTCTTTTGGCATGTTTGCAACTGAAAGTAGAAGTACTTTTGTATATTAGAGGCAACTATTGTAACAGTATATTATATATAAAGTTTTGGTATTACTCATGATGTTTGCCTTTTGTGTTGTAATGGAACGTTCTTGCACGTCCCAGTGCTGTGCTACCCTACCTTTTTCTCATTTCAGATGGGTTCCTCTCTTGAAAAGGAATACTTTTCTTTTTTCTAATTTTATTATTATTATTCATTTTATTTTTTTTATGGATGTGGACTGGAAACTGTTTCGTTGACCGTTTATCTTGGCCGAGTAACAAGTTTTTAGGTTGAAGAATGTCTATCTGGAAAACAGAAAAAGGTACTGGATGCAATTTGTGTTTAGTTATGAATTCATATTTGTGTACAATTTCATTCTATCAAAGGGTGATTTCTGCCTCTTTCTAAAATCTTGGGCATACTATTAAGTTGGAACCAGTGTACTGAAGAGTATGTAATGCAACCAAATGAAAAAGATACAAGTAAAGCTTATAGGTTTGGTATTAGGAACATGATATTTCTGCATAAGTCATTGTCGCACGATCTGACAATGACGATCTCTTTCAAATGAATAGTGACTGGGTCCAACATCGAAATGAGAGAGACCAGAGACCCATGTAAAAATACCAGTTTTCTTTGTATCATCTGAAATTGTCAAACCATTCCATCCAAAAAAAAATGTTTTACTACTAGGGTTGACAAGTCAGTGAAATTAAAACACTGCATTTCTGCTATTAGAAATTAGAATTAGATCCAAACAGCCTTCTAGTATATAACGATATTTGCAGACATGCAGTTAAGTACATTGTCAGAGACAGCCTTCCGAATGTATGTAGTTCACAAAATTTTGAACATTCCATTTGGCTATTGTTTATATATCTAACTATACCCAGGTATAGAAAAATAACAAAGGCTCAAGAATGAGCTTGAACTTCCTCTGAAAGTGCCTCTTCTGTTATGTGTCAGGCTTGTAGGTCGGCGGCACAATCTCGTTAAACCAACTCTTTCCTAAAGTAAAGGTAGCAGCAGATGTAAGAGTTGAACATTCACACTAAATATTTGAGTACTAAAGAAGAATTGAAGTGCAAGTGGGAGAAAGTTTTGTGATTTCCAAGGAATGTGGTCAGAAGTTATAACAGTTACCTCAGTGTTACTGTGGTTGTATCGAATCAAGAAACTACATCTGCAGCCCCTTATATCATGCAACCTCCTTTTGATATCTACAATGTGAGCATCATAGTACTTTGCCAGATCTCTTCTCTCCTGACAATATAACCAAAAAGAGTCCAAATGTAAGCCAGCTACACTATGGAGCAAGATTACTTTCGGGATATATGAAACTACAGCAGATAAAAGATCAAATTACCTGGAAGCACAACACAAGATCTCCAACCTTCAATATATGACATTCTGAAGGTTCTAAACCAAGAGAGCGTTCACGAACAGACTCTTTCACATTAACCCACTCATCTTCGTCCGATCCAAATCCGACAAATCTAACACAAGCTTCCTGCAACAAAGGGCATATAATCAACATATACATATATATATATATACATATATATATATATATATATAATGGGCAAACCGACAGAGTTAATATTGATTCTTTAAAGAGTAACTGTGACAAATTCCACACCAGAACTGAAAAATTATATGCTGTTGTTTGAGAAAGGAAATGAATATGGATTCAACTGCTGACTGAGAACACTCTCTGAACCTGTCTCAAACACAATGCAGTCCCTTTTAGCAATTACAACCAATTCTCAAACCCAACTAATTTAGATAGGGTGAGGAACAGCTATTTGAAACAGCAGAACAATGCCAAACCAACATTCTCTTTTTTTTTTTTTATAGAAAATGCATGCAAACAGAAAACGACTAAGGCAGTCAAAAGACCAGCACACCATAAAAATAAGAAAGGGATCTGGTTGCAAATAAATGACTTACAAGTTCTCCTGAACTAAGATTTCTGCAAGTTATAAATTCATCGACGTCATACCTGTAAAGCCCAAAAAGACAAATTCTGTAAAAACCTAATTACTGTGAGATCATCAATTTTTTAGTACTACACATGATGTAACACCCCAGTCCCACATCATAATATATGGGATATTTGAATGTGCATATAAGGACTCACGTTGCAATTATTAATACATTCAGTCATAAACTTTTTGGTGAGTCTGTAGTAGGCTAAGATGACTCAAGAAGATATTTAGACAACACATTGTGCCTTATTATGCTATGAATGATGTTGTTACATATGATATCAGAGCCGACTCTCGAAAACTCGGGGATTGGGTTGCCGGAAGTGGGGACACGAAAGCGGACCTAGTAGGCCACTAGTATTATCCCACAATGGCTAGAGAGACAAAATTTATGGGCTTTGTGTGGCTATGAGTTCAGTAACGGGGACATCAGGTATTTAAGTGGGAAATGTTGTATACCCTAGTCCTACATTTTAACATGTAGGATATTTGGATGTGCATATAATGACTCAAACTGCAATTATTAATATCTTCGGTCGTGACCCTTTGGATGAGCCTAAGATGACCAAGAAGATTTTATTAAGATAGTGTATTACGTCTTCTTATGTTATGAATTGATTAAGACTCGGGATTTGACCCGGATTGCTACATATGAAAGCGCACAACAAAGACAACGGATCACTAGGATTAAACAAACAAATTTGAAGCACGTAACTAAACAAGCAGCAAAGACAACGTTCAGGTCATATATATTTCCTTATTATTTATTATTTATGGTTTTTGGGAAATGAGGGAAAGGAGGAAGATGCTGGCCAGCTTAAATGATGGTAAGTTGGCTATAGTTGTCATGGCGACGCTTAGGCAACGCCTTGGTAGCTGATCCAAGTTAAGTGATTAAGTCATTTTTTACTATACTCATCATAACCCACGAACTTGCTATGAGGTGTAATTTTATTATTTATTAGACTTGTAATGGATGATGACTTGGTTGGTTTAATGGTGTTTGTTGTCTTGTTCTACTAGTTTTTAATATGAAGTGTTTTATTTTTGAATCTGGATAGTGAAGAATTCATAGAATTGTGTTTTAATTTGTATATTATAGTGCTAATTATTATGTTTTGGATTTTAATGTATATAGAATTTATTGTTTGGTATACTTTTGATTCTTTGAAGTAAAATAAATAATGTATAAATTGCACATTATTAATGACTTGTCGCCATACGGACGCCGTGACGGGCGCCTTATCGCCTAGACATCTCGTCGTGGCTCTATGACAACTATGAAGTTAACTAACAACCTCAAATCGATTCTCATTAGACTAAAGGGCTGCTGAATCTTACTTTAGATGAGATGTTTAGATGTATAGAGCACTTGGCCACAACAATGTGGATAAGAGAGTGGAAAATAATCAGTTAACCAAAGGGGCGTATATACCATCATACAAATAATAGGAAATTTAATATCACAAGTCCTAGTATTTACTAATTGTAGCATGAAAATATTCAACGAAATCGAAAAGGCTTAAAGGCACAATGCAAATATGCAATAGTGCATAAGTGACCGGTACCGACCGGTACCTTGTGGTACATCACAATACGATTATTAGTTTAACCTACTAACACCAAGGTAGGTAAATCCTCAAAAACCCTAAGATAACATATTTATAGTCTAGAACACTTTCCAACCACAATTAGAAAAGATAAATAACAAAATAACAAAAATGAAATATAATCCAAAGATTGACCAAACTTTGAGCAGCGACCAAACTGCTTTAAACACTTTTTTGGGATTTAAATGGTATCATTTGCATCGTTGGGTGTTGGAATCTGTAGAGCTCAACAAGATCATTGATTTGAAATATTATGGGTCCCCCGTAACTTTTTTTTGGATCAAAAGCTTTAACTCCTATTCCGACTCAACTTAGTCGCCTTTACTAACCTTTCAACTCTACCCATGTATCAACTTATGCATATGGAGTGAAGGTGCTTCCTAAAGAGAGCAACCATATATTTGTTAACAAGTCTTTTGATGAAAGAACTATGCAATATTTCTGATAGCATAAGATGTATTGTTCATAGAATGCCGGTTTGGCTCTTCCTCAAGAAGTTTTATCAGCTAGATAGGTTGTGATATCTTGTGAAAGTAGTCAATAATGTAATAATTAGGGATGTAAAATCACGATCATCTGCTGAGACTTACTATTTCATATCAGCTTCTTTTTTTTATCATCAACAAATGAAATATTCATTCGAATAGAAGGTATCATTACCAAGGGAAAAAGTAAAGTTCCGATCACAAAAAATATTCATCAAGCTGATCATCTACTAAATTATCATAAAACCTAGGAGATGCATATATTATGGACACAACATATATCATTTTCAAGTTGGAAGCATGTCATCCCAACTAAACAACTTTCAATAGATTAAAAGTAGTAGCATCAAACTACGGGAATTACATGGAGGGGAACTGTATAAAAGATGCAACATAGAGATGCAAGATGAACTCTGGTAATTACTAAAATAGCTATGAGAAGTAGCTAAATAATTTCAATAACTTCACTCTTTCTATATAAACATTATATATGCAAGATGAACTTTGATAATTACTAAAATAGCTATGAGAAGTAGCTAAATAATTTCAATAACTACAATATAAACAACACCTTCTTTGATTACTAAGTGTAGGCTTACCATGCCCCATCTTTTGAAGACCTAGCTTCAAATTCTAACTTTGATACATCTAGTTCCTTTTCTCCTGCTTTAGAAACATCTTTTTCAAAAAAAAAAAGTGAAAGAAAACAAAGGAACAATTAATTAACTATCCAAGAAAATAGAAATTTCATCAATTTCTTTAAATATATGTAGGCAGTCAATTGCAAGCGAGAACTGAGTATCTAAAAAAAAATATGCAGAAACAGTTTTTCAAATTCTAGCAGATAGATAACTTAGAAAACAAAATAAGGTCAAAAGGGAAAACCTTGAGCATGTAATAGTACATAAAAGGAAATACAGAGATCAGTTGACAATCAGCAAATACAAAATTATCAACAGATGGGCTGCACCCATAACCATTAATCTATCTGGTATGGGACTAATATCTTTAACCTCCACCTACTGAGGCAACAGATGACTCATGAGTCATGAGCATAAATTAGTTGATGAGGAGAGAACTAGACCATAAGGTCCTCCATTTACGAAATGACTAGAAAATAGATCTAACATGTTGAATAACCTTTTCCAAAAGAGAGAAAAACTAAGGCTTCTTTCTATCAATGGATGTTCTTAATGAACAAACATTTGCAATGACACTATTAACTTCGCACAAATAAAGACAATAACAACAAATGTACTTTTTGATGTTGGAGTACTTTCATTTGGTTTGTCCAAGGGGCGAGCGTCTGGGTTCGACTTATTGGAGCCATTAAGTGAATTATCTTTGGATGGGAAGTCTAGCTGCCTATTCTGGAACCAACTTTGAACCTATAATATAACCACGGATACTGGAGTTAAATAGGCAGTGGTTAGTACAAAGAACAGAAGCAAATCTGAATACAAGGAGAAAAACAAGAATACAGTAGAGTAGGATGAAGTGCAGTAGAACCTCAGTCCACTTCAAAACAGGTTTTTCAGCACGACCACTAGAGCAGCTGTGAAAATGTAACATTAACTTAAAGCTCACTCAAGAGCTTTATGCAAATAACATTATAAACATATTTAAAATCACAAACTATTGATAAGAAATGCAGGATATTATGCTTATGAAGCATATGTAACATAACTCACTTAAAACTTCTTGTTAATTTCTTATAGAATGCAATGTCCATTGAATTCTCTCCAGACTCCCTGAGCAATTTCTCCATTTTCTCGATCTGTTTCAGTTGGGAGAAAAAAAAGTAGAAAATATTTGACCATTGCTCTAAGAAGATGTATGAAAGAAATAAAGAAACAAAACGGATAGTTTCAAGAACCAAGTAATTTCTATAAAAAAATGGACTAAGGGCCATGCAATCTACCTATGGGAGAAATAACAATTTACATCATTCAACAACAAATTATAAACTGAATAAGGAATTTATTTTTATATATATATTTTTACCAATCATGGGTGTCCGAACCTCTAAACGCACTCGATTAATCCCACAGATACACATATCCCCCAGAAGAGCCGTGCACGGGGCAAATCCAAGCATAAACTTGTGTGGATACCCCTTGGAGTTTACAAGATTTGGTAAATAAATAAACAACTCACTACTTGAGTTCTATTCTACTCAAGGCCATAATACTGGCATTGTTCACACAAACAAACATCAGAAAATAAAAATAAATAAATTGGCCATTAACAATAAGCTTACCCTAAAAAGCTGATTTTTTTTTTAAAAAAAAATACTAAAAATGTTCCATGTGATACCCACATTCCCTTCTAATTTGAAGGCAAATTCTAGGGGCTTAATCACCACCAAAGAACCAAGAATTGAACATTTATAAGTTGTAACATAGACCATCAATTAAATATATGATTTTCACATTACTCAAGCTGAAATTAACAATTAGAACAAGGTAGAAAGAACAAGATTAATACCTCAGCTGATGTAAAGCCATAGAAAACCTTTCTGTCTCTTTGCCGAAAACGATCCATGGCAGTCAAGTCTGTTTCCAAAACCCTAATAATACTTTCTGTAATTAAAAATCACAAAACTCAGCGAGGCTGCTGGATAGAGAATCAAATTATATCAACACATTTTGAGGAATAAATTTAATTTTCGCTTACAACGCCTTTTTTACATTTGTTGTTATTTTATGCTACACAGCTTCGATATTTCCGATAGTCCAAGTGGCACAAGCGTGTGATTGAGGGGTAAGAATATATATATATATATATATATATATATATATATATATAGAAGTTTTATCCAAATTTGAAGATACTACCCAAAAAAAAATTAATAAATTAAAATAGATAAAATTATAATAACATCAAACTTATGAAAATTTGTGACGTGACTTTATAATTGGAGATAAAATGTTTGGTTTTAAAATAAAAATCATACACTATCCTCGTATACACAAGACAAAACTATAATTAATGATGTGTAATTAGTATAGGTTTGTGTACTAGTCATGAATCAGTTTTAAATTATTTTAATAAAGTAATTTTATATTTTCAAATATATGTCTGATTTTAGTTAAAATGGTGTTATGAAAATATTTAATGACAAACATATTAAGAAAAAATAAGTAATAACAAATTATGATCGTCATATCACTTTATAGTTTTAGAACAAAAATTGATTACCACATTTGAAATGTATTACTAAAATTGAATTATATTATGCCAAAAAAATGACAAATAAAACTTTCCTTTTGAAAGAGTGTAATTAAGGGGGTGTTTGATAAAAATTGAATGAATCTGAATCTGAATAAAAAAAGTTATTTGATAATTGACATGTCTGAAACCTTTAAATAATAAATTTTTATTATTTTACCCCTATAACAAAATTCAAAATTATTATAAATGACACTAAATCATTCGACCCAAATCGTCTGAATGACTAACCAATTCGACTATTCGGATGATTTTTTCAAAACAAATGTAGCTATTAAACAAACAAATGTACCGCTAAGAACATCTCCAGCAAGATGGACTATACCATAAACTATATTTAGTCCATTCGACATCAATCCAAATGATGATAGAGATGCTGAAAGGAAAAAAAAAAGATGGAGTGGATAAATAAATATAACCTGTAAGACCCCAACTTTTATGAATAAAGATGAATTTTCTATAATTATAATTTTTGAATATTATGGAATGAATTTGATATAATGTTATAGTTGTGGGTAATAGTTATAAATTTTAGAAAGACGCATGAAGTTGTTATATAATATTCGATTGGTCGGGAATATTCGTTTTAACAGAAAAATATTAAATGCGACGACCATAATAATTAGTGGATCCCACAACGGAATTCTTCGGATTGAGAAAAGGACAAAATATTTTATAAAAAATAACGACGGAAGTTTTATCGTTAATCGTTGAAACACCCGTGTTAAAAGTACGAGAATACGCGTGGTTGCATAAGTAGACACCATCAGTATTGATTATTGATGCTTACGTGAGAAGTCACCGGGTTTTTGTTCAATTATTGCTTCAATAATTGTTGCATAAGATCTCACGTTAATTGATTCAATTATTGTCGATATTTTATATATTATTAAATCAATAATTGAGATTTACGAAATTATTAATATTATTATTTGCAATATTAACGATGTTTAGAAGTTCGCCAGGATAGGTTTGGTCACCTAATTGCACAAGACTAATAGGAGAAATCTTTATTGAAAGCCCCTATTTTCCTAAACGACGCCTATTAATAGTGTGAATTATAATAATGATGATGAAGTTTTATTTTATTAGTATTATTAATGTAATAAAACAGTAAAACTTTTATATATAAAACAATACTTTTTATAAAGTTATTCGTTTTATTAGAATATAAATAGAATATATTATATTTTATTATGCATAGTAAAATATTTTTATATAAAATGTAATACTTTTATAAAGTTATTCGCTTTTATTAGAATATAAATAGAATATATTATATTTTATTATCATAGTATTTTTGTAGTAAAATATTTTTATATAAAATGTAATACTTTTATAAAGTTATTCGTTTTATTAGATTATAAATAGAATATATTATATTTTATTTAAAAGATTTTGTTTTATTAGAATATTTTATAAGTAAACCAATCTTAATCAGTCTGCTTAAAAAAGTAAATCAATCAACCTGCTTCGTAAATTAGTTACTTATTCACCCATTCTCCTATAAATAGAAAGCTCATTCCTTTATTATTTTTTTTCTTAATTCACTTAAACTCTGTAGAGAGAAACTATAGAAAGAAAGAAAAAAAAATATTCGCTACTTCACTACTCCTATATCCAGGTTTGTTACAAGGTAAGTGTATTATTTCTTTCAGATTCATGAAGAGAACTTTTGTTATTCCATTTTTTTATTCTCATTGGAATAACTTGTATACTGCCGATCGAATTATACTTGGTGAAATTCTTCTTCATTATTTCATTATTTATTATTATGTTGGAATAACTCGCTCATACTGCAAGACTAGCGTATATATGAAATGAACGCATATATCAAGAACATATGTTGTGCTACTGTTATTATATTTTATTTTACTTTAATTTCATAATATTATAAATTTGTAAGTACATAATTTCATTTAATTTGAGATTATGAGGTGTAGAAAAATATTTTTTGGATGACTATTAATTTTATTTTTATTTATATATATATGTTTGTACGGTTGAAAATTAAAAAGATAAAGTAGTTTGGAACTTTCAAACTTTGTGATTAGACAACTTTAAACTAACGATCTGTTTCTGAGTTTTAAAATGGATAAAAAAAAAAGATATAGATGAAAAATTTAAGTTTTATTTTAAATTTACATGTTTACGAGTTTTTCTTTATAAAGTTTTCCATCCAAAATTGGTTGATTTGAATGGAAAAAAATTAAAATAAGTAATATTTTATAATTCCCATATTATCCTCAACTTTTAATATAATAAATTTTAAATTACAACTCATGTCCTCAATTTTAAATTACAACTCATGTCTTCAATTTTAAATTTTCTATTCTTTTATATTAAAAACTCAGAAACAACACAAATAAAAATTTTAAATTTTCTATTCTTTTTTTGTGTTCTAATTTAAGTTTTTTATTTTTTTTTTCTGTTCAAAAATTCAGAAACAGAGCGTAAATTACAATGTCAATCTTTCTCTATTAAAGAAGACCCGAAATTCCCTATTTTCTCTGTTCATACGCCAAAATAATAATACTATAATATAATGCGGGTTCATTTCACGTTCCTTTCGCTATGATACCGTTTAGCAGGGAAGTATCCTGGTACAACAATATTTTACACTTCATAATTATGCTCTGTTTTCAAAATCCACATTTTAGCACGTTTGAATCAAATACAAATTGGTTGAATATTAGTCGTAGTATATGCCCAACACAAAGATTTCACTTTCTTGTTTCATATAGCATTTAAGTGGGACGGGTCATCTAGAAGAACTTCTTTTTGGCACTGAAAAAAGGGAAAATTTGTCAAACATAAAGAATAAAGAATTGATTTTTCTGGGTTATAAAAGGTGGGTATTTGTGTGCTTGATTCCACAAGCAAGAAGAACAACAACTGCTTTGTGTTTTCTGTATTCTGGGTATTTTAGCTTCTTTAATAAAGAACTGATTTTGCCTGGTTATGAAAGGTGGGTATTTGTGAGTTTGATTCTAAAATTGTGTTTTTTGTGTTTTGGGTATTTTAGTTTCCTTTAAATTTGCAGAAACTCGGTTCTGGTTTCTTGGGTCCTCGAGGAGAGAGAATAGTTAGGGCTGTGATGGGTAGTACATTGAAAGAGATGGCAAATGGGGAGTCAGTTCTTGACTTGGAGAGTAAATCTGGTGTTGCTGGTGGTGTTGAGGACATGTATGGTGAGGATAAAGCCACTGAGCATCAGCTTGTCACTCCCTGGGCTCTCTCTGTTGCTAGGTAATATAAATTATTCACTTTTTTATTCTTTTATCTTTTGTTCTGTTTTATCCTGTTTTTTTTTTTTTTTTATGTGGGTTTGTGTTAGTTTGTGCCCAATTATTATTATTATTATTTTTTATTTTGTTGATTTGTTGAAATAAACCACTGTATAGTGTGTTTGAGGAGTTTAATATGTTACTGCCATAGTTTTGTTTTGTTTCTTGAAGGCTTATAATAATTCTGAAAATTGGATCATCTAGATTTATATTTTTCATTATATTGATGTGGTTTGTGTTGATTCTTTTGGGAATTCTTGATGGGTCTACCAGTCATTTAATATCTATGAGGAGATTTGACTTCTCTCCATTCTGATTCTTGTATTGGAGAATTTGAATGTAAATCTTATTAGCGGAAGTAGTATTCTTACTTTTTGTTTTTATGTGCTTTTTTGTTATACATTAGCATAGTTGTTCCAAACATTTCAAGTATAACAACTTAAATTCTCCTTTTCTCCTCTTTTGATATGTACATTTGTTTTGTCTAGATTGTCAGCAACTTGTGGGTATGTCTATAATTATATTTCAGAAGTTTAGTGTCACTGCAGGTCTGGAATTTCAGTACACAGATCTACTGTGTTTGAATTTAAGAAGAAGTATTCTGTTTACTTGTGGTGTCCAGTCTGTTGTATATTTATCAACTGTCTGAAAATATTATTTGGCTAGCATCTTATTGAAATAGTAAGTACTTTTTGTGAGTGACATGTTAGCTACTCCATTACGACTGAATTTGTTCTTTATGACACCTCTGATTGACTATCGTCATTTACTCCTATTGCAGTGGCCATACCTTGTTGCGCGACCCACGTCACAATAAAGGGACTGCCTTCAGCGAGAAAGAGAGAGATGCGCATTTCCTGCGTGGACTTCTACCCCCAGTGGTTATGTCCCAGGAACTTCAGGTTAGCTCAGAGTCCTACCTTTTGAGTTGCATCTTTCTTTTCCTGGTATTTTGTTTTCTATTTTTACCTATAATACCCGTCATGTCTTCATTATCCTTTCTTGCTTTGTTAATTAGGAGAAGAAAATGATGCACAATCTCCGGAATTATGAAGTTCCACTGCAAAAATACATGGCCATGATGGATCTTCAGGTAAATATTTATCTAACCAGAACCAATCAAATATTGGTATGAGAGTTCTTTAATTTATTGAGACTAGTGAAATATGAAGAGCTCCTATCTGATATTTCTACTTCTCACACTATATGAGACTGTCTAAACTAGTGTTTATATATATATATATATATATATATATATATATATATATTGAATTTCCGATTGATAGTGGATCAAATCCCAAGCTGTTGACATGCCTGCTACTGGCTAGGGTTGTTGAAAGGTAACAATAAAGTCTCATTTTCCCCCATTTTCTTATGTGTTTCAGGAAAGAAATGAAGTTGTTTTACAAACTTCTAATTGACAATGTTGAGGAACTGCTACCAATAGTGTACACTCCAGTAGTTGGTGAAGCTTGCCAGAAATACGGGAGCATTTTTAGGCGTCCACAGGGTCTTTACATCAGCTTGAATGAGAAGTATCTTCATCTGCTTGATTTTTTTGTATATCTCGGTTTGGATGTGAATCATATGTTCTCTCTCTGGGGGTTGGGTGGAATAGATCCAAATAAGAAGCAAAAAATTTAACTCAAGCAATTCTGACTAGTGGAATTTTTTAGGGGGAGGATTCTTGAAGTGTTGAAGAATTGGCCTGAGAAGACTATTCAAGTTATTGTTGTAACTGATGGTGAGCGTATATTAGGACTTGGTGATCTTGGCTGTCAGGTAAATATGCCTGGATAAATCAGTCTAGTTCACCAATAAGAAACAATATCGTCATGCATCACTGAGATATCTTTTTTGGTGTTAAATTTATTAACATTATTTACTAAAACACCAAAAGATTGGAATTCTTCATTGGTTATCCCCAATGTGGCTGTCAGCCACGTTGAGGGTTCAAGCCACAGTATGCTTTCTCTTCACTTTAAACTAAGATTATCTACTGTGAAATGTTGCAGGGGATGGGAATTCCTGTTGGAAAACTCTCTCTATATACAGCACTTGGAGGAGTTCGTCCTTCAGCAGTAAGCAATTTTTTGTGTACTCTTCTATGTTTCTTTGCTTATTCCTTTTCTTTTCTTTTGTGTGATTGTTTGTTTCACACTTTTAGGTTCAGTGTTACTCTTCATACTAACATAGAAGGGAAGTTCTGAATTATAACTAAGAATACAACGACTTCAAACATCTAGTTTTTTAACTGAGGAGTAAATTACGCATATCTCACCTCTAGTAACATGAATTAGTTAAAGTTTCCCTCTGAACAAAGTAGAACTTCTGAATGTCTTCAAATAATCCAAATCCACATGCCTTTTGCTAGTGGGAAGATGCTTTAGATTTTTTACCCACTTAAATATGTTGTTTAATTTATCTAATTTATGTTGATTGTGGTTTGCGTTATGACATTTCCACTTTTAAGGGGAAAAATCCAATCTAGCAAACAATTTTTCATGGAACCACTGTTGAGATTCTACGCACATTTTCCAGTATCATCTCTCCAACGAACATGTAACTGTAGTACTCTAATTTCAATTTTGTTTATTTGCATTTGTGCCTTAACTTGGATGCTTAAACCAACAGTTGTCTGAAGTTGTGTCAACAACCTTTAAGGTTTAACAAGCCCATTTGGAGCTCAATAAAGCTACATTAACGATGGAGCCTTGCCCTGATGTTATTTATAACTGATTACTTGTGTTTATCATTTCCAGTGCTTGCCCATAACCATTGATGTTGGCACAAACAATCAGAAGTTACTGGATGATGAGTTCTATATTGGGCTCAGGCAAAAGAGGGCAACTGGGCAGGTCTAAAGATTTTCATCTTCTTTTCTTGTTTCACAAATAATTACATACTTTGCTATTGCAAGTGGCATCATTTCTGATTAGTTTCAGTTGCCTTCCGTTTCTGCAATTTAGGAATATTCTGAGCTTCTAGAGGAATTTATGTCTGCAGTTAAGCAGAACTATGGGGAGAAAATCCTCATACAGGTCTGTTATCAGTTCCAGCCTTCCAGGCATCCTAGCAGCTGATAGTTTTTACGTTCTAATGCTTTTCATTTCTCTTCATGTTCTCTAATAATTAAACAATGCTCTTCAGTTCGAAGATTTTGCAAACCACAATGCTTTTGAACTTCTGGAAAAATATCGCAGAAGTCATCTTGTGTTTAATGATGATATTCAGGTAACATAGTGAGAAAATCTTTTACAGTTGCAATATCTTATTTGTTCTGTGGAAGGTTTGTTAATCTATAATTTTACTTCTATCACAGGGTACAGCATCTGTTGTTTTAGCAGGGATTATTGCATCTCTGAAATTAGTTGGTGGTACCTTGGCCGACCATACATTTTTATTCTTGGGTGCTGGGGAGGTGAGCATCCGCTACAACTTGCATTTTTCTAGTTTATATACATCTATGTATGCTGACAAATAAAAGTTAGAATAAATAAATAAAGATTAGATAAGATTAACTTTAGCTGTTTTCTACACCTAGTTATCTCGTAATTAATCAGTGTAGCCCTGATAGGGAGGTCTTGGTTCCCCCTACTTTTTGCGGCATTACAACCCTTCTGATCAGAACATAACATTTATTTAGTCATAAGTTATGGTTCTTAATGTAAATTGGTCTACTTATCTTAGGCTATATTTATTGTTTTTAAGAAACAACATGCATTCACTTGCAGATCTAGACACATAATATGCACATCAATATACTTATCAGAATTGTATGCACACCAATATATATTTTCCTGTATGTCTATATAAATTATGTATGTCTTCTTTTTTTGTCTCACTTTTCCCTTTTAACCATTTGAAGGCTGGCACTGGTATAGCAGAGCTCATCGCTCTTGAGATATCCAAAAAGGTACCAACTTATATTAATCATCTGCTGTCTGTATTTCCTTCATCTAAGCTTTCCAAGAACATACAAAATGAATAGCTTTCTAATCAACTATGTGACTTTATTTGCAGACACGTACTCTAGTGGAAGAGAACCGCAAGAAGATTTGGCTGGTGGACTCTAAAGTAATAAGATTATGATCTTAACTCCTGCTTAGTGATTGATGAAGAATATTTGCATCATGTTTCATATGGTTAACAAGTATCTTAACCTTTTATGCAGGGACTTATTGTCAGCTCCCCGCAAAGATTCTCTTCAACACTTCAAACAACCTTGGGCTCATGAACATGAACCTGTTAAGGACTCTCTTAGATGCTGTCAAGGTGAATAACACATCTTTGATTGAGCTCCTATATTATTTACAGAATTTTTTTGTGAAGGGCAGACGGGCATTGACAATGCTGGAATAGATTTTTTTATTATTTTCTTTCCCTTTCGTCTTTTTTCCTCTTCCTTTTATCTCATTTTGGTTTCCCTATTTCTCAGGCAATCAAACCAACAGTATTGATAGGAACATCTGGTGTCGGAAAAACTTTTACAAAGGATGTTGTTGAGGCCATGGCATCCTTGAATGAGGTTCCTCTCTCTCTCTCTCACACACACACACACACTGACACACACACAAGTACAATAACAATGAAGAACTTAACATTTGCTTATGAATGCCATGCAGAAACCTCTCATTCTTGCTCTTTCCAACCCAACTTCACAAGCTGAGTGTACTGCGGAAGAAGCTTATACATGGAGTGAGGTAGACAATGCACGGTTTCCTTTTATAATTTTACCTGTACATAGCTCCAGTGATGCCAAGTAGTTAAATTACAGCTTTTTTAGTCAATTCATACCTCGTTACTTTTATGAACCAAGTGACATTCTGTTACTCTCTGTTCCACGTTGCAATCTCCAGGGTCGTGCAATCTTTGCTAGCGGAAGCCCTTTTGACCCTGTCAAATATAATGGAAAAGTTTATGTTCCTGGCCAGGTCTAGCCTATACCTCAGAATTTTATTTTTACTTCAGCACATGGAACTTGATGGAAACTTAATTTCATACTTTCCACGTATCTTGCAGGCAAACAATGCTTACATATTTCCTGGATTTGGTTTGGGCATAATCATGTCTGGTACCATTCGAGTACACAATGATCTGCTTTTGGCAGCTTGTAAGTACAAGAAGAATTTACGGATTTACATTTTTTAGTTAAATAAGACTTATAAATTACTTATCATTTTGAATCATTGAACTACTGTACTAAGTTTGCACAAGGAAACTTCAAATTCTAGCAACATCCAGAAAGAATTTATGCAATAACTTAAGTTTTAGAAATGCATATTTTTAAAAATACACAAACACGATTCCTTTTAAATGCCAAGAAACTACTATAAAATGATTGGTGAATTAATTAGAACTAAGTGGTTACGACTAGGTAAAGTGAGATTAATTAAGGGTAGATGTTGTGTGACCAAGATATACTTTCTGCTATTCAGTTATATTTGTTGTCTTATTTTAATGGTAAAATATGAAACGTTTAAATATTTCAAACCTATACCTTCTTCGCAACAGCGGAAGCATTGGCTGCTCAAGTGACGCAGGAAAACTACAATAAGGGACTGATATATCCACCCTTCACAAGTATCAGAAATATTTCAGCAAATATCGCTGCTAGAGTAGCTGCTAAGGCATACGAACTCGGTGAGTTATCTGATTGGTTCAGTACTCGTAACGAGATCATTCTCTTGTAATTATCATTAACATCATTCATTTGCTTTCTAGGTCTTGCTTCGCGCCTCCCTCGACCCCGAGATCTTGTCAAGTATGCTGAGAACTGCATGTACACCCCAACTTACCACAGCTATCGCTGACTTAAGAGTACAATTCCTGCAGTTGTTCTTAGAATCGTCAATATTATATTGATTTGCTGCCTAAAATCTTATTCTTCCGAGTCTGAAGATGTCAGGCAGTTTATATGTATGTTACATTCTTAATAGTGTGTAGAAATTAATCGATCATCTCTTCTGAGATAATAATGTAATAGACAGTTGTGCTTGTTTGGCAGCTGCATGAATTAGAATTCAACTCTAAACTTATTTTCTTGAAATTTCAATACCAAAGGGCTAAAATTTTCGGCAGAGTTTTTCTTGTCCAGCTTCGCAGCAGCATGACCTCTTCTTTGTTTGTCTGATAGGGGTAAGTTGATACTATAACTTGCCTTTTCTTACGAACCCTATTACAGAAGACAAAGCATAATGTCAGGCATGTTTGTTTCAGTTCGTTTTCTTTTTCATGTTGCTAATCTTAAGCAATTTCAGCAGTCACTCATCAGCAATTATAACTCGACAGAAATTATCTTTTTACTAGTTTCAACTGAAACAAAAAATTCCCTACCAAAAGCCAAAAGCATAGGTAAATAGAACTAACATATTAGCATCTTCAATCAAGTAAACATAAATGGATCAGAGTACCAACATCATCTTCATTTATACATAAAATTAGTCATCAATCTGTACATGCTCAACTTAAACTGGATTGCCGACTTTGTCATTCAAATGGATCCAAACAACAAATTCACAGGTCCGAGTTTAACTCAACATGTCTCATCCTTGTGAAACAAACTATGGCACAAGATCAATCCAACTCTGAACAAAAAGAGCAATACCTTCCGATTTACTTTAAATAGCATGGTTGGAAGCCTTGTCTATGACACAACATTGTATTGAACCATATCATTCAGAGTGGAATGGTGGTAGTAACAAGGAACCCAATTTCATCAACTATAATAGAGAGAGAAATAGGCACACTTGTTTATGTCCCTCAAACTAATCATCATATTTACTTTCAAAGCTAGTGATCCAAATTTCTCAACAGTTGAAAACAAATAAACCAATATTAGCATTACATAACCATCTATAACATATTAATTCTGACTAGTTGGTATACAGGGGATCCCATAGGGAAACTGAAAATTTTACTTCAGCGCATGTCATCGGCAACCTGGGAGCTCCGAATTCCCCAAAAGGACCGTGGCTTCAAGTTTTTATTTGTAGCAGTAAAACGCCACCCCATTTGGCATTCACAAGTGGCACAGTAGGTAATTGTCCATGCATACCTGCAAATTATAGTTAATTAGCATAGCATTTCAAATAACCATAAGTAAAGCAGCTCAACATATACAAAGTCATCATCTTAAAAGTATTAACAGTTCCAAATCACAATATGACCGAACTTCACTTGGAAGATGATGGAAACTTCTTGCAATCAAAGAGTTGGGAGTAGTGGATGGGATGCAAACCTAACGTTCACCATTATTTACATAAAGTGTGTGTGTAATCTCACAATTATCAGCCCAAGCTTTTATTAATGCCCAAGAGCTTTTACTAATCAAATTTACATGCTCCACTGAAAATTCCATACTATGGCCAATTTTTTCCATACTAATCAAGTTGTTATGCATGTTGAACTAGGAGATTTGTTATGCAGCACTCATACGACACCTCATACATTATAATATACGAAAAGGCGACGTCTTATAATGCATAATTCTGTTGTGTAAAATTACTATTTTTCCCATTTCATGTTCTTCCTCCAGTTAAATTGTAAATAACAGTTTTTTTCCCGAACAACCTATACTATTAGGTTTCAATCCTAGGGGCCTTGGGGGAACCTTGGGTAGGGGCCAAGAGGGAAACTAGAGCGAACCTAGGGGAGGAGAGGGGAGGGGAGGGGAGGGTAAGTTACGACTTACGGATTGTCATGTACATTATTATCCTAGTTAATTAGTTATGAATTACTTGATTGTTACATAACGGCAGTTCATCAAAACTCTGTAACAAGTTAAACGAGACAACAAAGGCAAAAGCCATACCCAGGAAACCAGCTGTATTCTTTAACCGGATGTCCAACAAGGGCTAAACCATTTGCTACTAAGAGAGTCATTATCTCGTGCACAAAACCACTTGGATTCACGTAAGCCCCGAGAGGACCATCACTAGACATTACCAACATATCACTTCGCCTGGCAATCACTGTCTACTAGGAGAAAGCAGAAAAAGAAATAAATAGCAGAGCACAATATACATACTATATAATAATATAAGAGAGTATTAACTAACTATTAAGGTGACAACAGCCTGATCACCTGACAAGTTTTACATCGAACACGATCAAAGCTCTCAAGTAACTCAATTTCTCGACGTAATCTATAGGAAATCCCATCAATCTCCAGAAGCTCCTGCCTTGTAGATTCAGACACCGGAATTTTGCTGGCAATATGAAATGACAGAAGATCGGGTTTCTTCACAAGTCCATCCATGCTTGGTGCCTTAACTATCTTTTTCCACATATCTGCAATATTTATTATCAGAATTACTAATGAAAAAGGAACATGCATACCTGCTAGTATGAAACCTGTGTGCAAGTCACACAGATAAGGAGAAAACAAGTTAAGGAACATTACCTAGTATTATAATTTATATTATAGTGCACATAATTAGAGTTATTATTACATAAGACCAAAGAAAGAACAGCTACAATCAGCCATTAAGATAACAATCTGGAGAAGAAACGATAAAGGGAAAACAACTAATAATTACTTAGCCCAATGAATTCCTAATTCTGTTGTCTTTTCCTTCTTCCTTATATTTTGTTATTAAAGAAGTTGGAAAGCCATAGCCTATACCGCTTAAAAATTTATAAATTAACAAATTAAAAGGAAAAACATAAGAAAAACAAAGTCAAATTACCTGCCAACTGTTGAGCAAGACAATATGAGTCATACAAACGGTAAACCCAATAGGGCCAGGATGCTCTCGTAACGTGCTGCAGCCTGCTTACTGAATCCTTTCTCCACCCAATACCTCTACAAGTTTGTCTATCTGATATAACCGTATTCCCAATTTCCAGACTCACATTCTCACTCTTTTTGTTATTGTCTGAATGAAGTAAATCAAGAGAGTTGGTTAACTGAGAGTGTCCCAACTGGAGTTCTGATTCGGACCCAAAGTTCTCATCCTCCCCACTTGTTGACTCATCATTTATATCAGAACCACAATAAGAAGAAGCAATTGCAGATTCATTCAATCTCCTTTCTGTTAGTGAAAGTTCACTCGAGAAACTATCAGTATCTGAATCATCAACTTCATTTCTGTGCTCATGCCGTTTAGCTTGAAAAGCACTAGCAGTATGCAAGTTCCTCAGTGGTGCCAATCGCCCAACAGCATCCCGTGGAGTCCTTAATGGGGAATCTTCTTGGATGATTTGGACCTCCCCACATGGCTGAAAATAAGTAAACCGCGCAAATAAGTCTTCCAAATGTTTACAAAAGAAGACGCATAATATAAATTCTTTTTTGTAACAAAAGGAAGTTATTTCGGCACGAAATAAAACTTACTGCTCCCTCCACATCAATCCAGCGGCGTTTTAGACGAAAGCGCTGTTGACCACGAGTAACCACGTTCAGTGAGCCATCCTCTAATCGCCGGAATTGTCGTATCTGGAAATGTGTCAATGCAGTTTAACAGAAAGTGACTTAAGATAAATTTTTAAATAAAAAATAAATTTATACAAACATATGATTAAACCCAAATACTAATAAAATAACAACACTGAGAAATTTTGCAGGTTGATTCTGTATCCATACCTCTGCTGTTGTTCCTGTGGTTGCAAAACGTATTCTCCCATTATCGGTATCTCTATAAACCCGAACCTGAACAGATTTACAAGTTTCAACACAGGTTTCCACGTAAAAGGCTAAAAAATAAAAGTCCAAGAGACTGAAAGCAAGTAAAAAGCAAAAGTTTAAACACGTCACATACCACGCCTAGAGTATAAGGAGCATCAGCTTGTCTCAAAGCTCTTTCCAAAGCATAAAATATAAAACTTAGGTTGAATAACTCTTAAAGGAAGGGTGGCCTCTTATAACAGAAAATACACCTGACATGTTTAAAAAATAAAAAGAAGTCTAAAAAATAAAAGTCCTTATTACTATTTTTGGGTTAAAAGAAAATAACCAAATATTATAACATACAAATGTACAACCTCAACTTGCAGAGAAGCCTATAAAAAATAAGAATATAATAGCAGTTAACAACAGGAATGATCCATAAGAATTAGCAACAAGTATGCAGCCATAACAAATAGCCTCCAATATTGAAATCAATCTGTAAATTGTAATGGCCTGACAAGAATATCCCAATTTACAGCCATTAAAATTTCACATTCAAATGTTGTGCGAGTAATATGTATTAGCACAAATTCCCCACAAGAGTCACGCATAGCCTGATGGCCCTGATCAATACCTTCTAGATAAAACAATGGAAGGTTTAGTATGGCACCACCATCCAAGAAAGCCAATCTATTCTGAGTATCTTCAACCTCTGCCACATAATTTTTTTATTAATAATACAAAAAAAGATTACAACTAATTTTAAAAAGAAGATACATCAACAATCCCCATACTTGGGGAAAAATTTACCAATCGAAAAAGAGAAAGAAAGAAAGAAGGGTACATCAAACCCCTAAACATTAAGATTCACACAGAAAGCAATTTTTTTTTATTAAAAAAATGAGTGGGAAACATATGCCTACCACCAAGATAAGTATGTAAGGAAGCCAAACAGGGGTCGAAGGTAAATTCGGAAGAAACAGAGGCCCCTCCATAACGATCACTGCAACAACCATAAAGAAAAACACAAACAACAAGCAAAACAAAAACCGACCACATCTGTCAGGCAACTTTACTGATTAAAATTTTCATTTCTTAAAAAAGTAATAGATTTTAAAGTTATAATATTTGCTTGTTCAGTTTCAGCCATTTATGTATGGAAAGGTAAAAGTAAATCCACTGTTTGCAGGCTTCTCACCATAAAATTAAATAGTTAACTCACCGGTCATTACTTGGCTTAACCGATATTAATTACTCAGTACTGCAAAAGTATAATTAAAAGCCTTAACTTCTTTTACTTCAATTTGTTAAGTCAGTAAGAAGATTGTAACAGTTAACTAGGTTAACAAAAGCACTGCCTATGCATACTTTTTCAAATTCAAACTCCTTTGCTCTTTCATTGTCCAAAAGCCTGCGACCTAATTTAAATTCTGAAAACTGTGAATCTCTCATCTCTACAATAAACAACTTGAAACTATAATAAACTAAATACTAATCTCACACGGTGATTCATAATTTGGACCTTAATTTTAAATTTTAAATTCTGGAGTTAGGGTTTTCTAATTATTATTTAGTATCATAGACAAGTCAAACCTCAAAATAAGCAATTATAGTCTCTAAATCTAAATTTAAGAGTACAGCAATCAAATTGACATGAATTAGAATATTTAAAAAGGTTCCACGTAAAAACAGATAATTAAAATTACTTTGTATTGTCATCGTCATCGGAAGATTCATGAAGGCCTTCGACTTCTTCGATCTGCAATTCCTCCGAATCGAGCTCCCTAATTTGTTCGATTTGGTACCTTTCTCCCTCTAGAATTCTCTCGTCCTCCATTTTCCTCCTCTTTGTCACTCAGTACCTTGTATATATCACTGCACTATGACGAAAAAGTATTATTGTTATTCGTATTTTACATGCTTTAGAAGAATACTACTATTTATATTTTGCGGTTGAGACACCAGCCAAATGACTAAATTAACCATAAATTAAATACCCGCCAAAAAGATCGAAAGCGAAACGGAAAGGAAAACGAAAATCTGCAGGGAAGATGTGGGTGACTGGCGCGGCGGCAAATGGATTTGTCTGCGGGAATATGGCCGATTGGATGAGGGTCTTTTTCGTAAATTCAGATTTTGATACTTAAGTTATTACCAATTATAATTATGACTAAATGACAATTTGAAACCTAAACTTTACACGACTGTTGACTTTGCACTCTAAACTGAAAAAGAAATTTAATTACACTCCAATCTTCAGTTATACATAACAAAATGTATACTTTCTTTATTTAACAGATAAAAGTAACCGGCTAAGCCTATAATACTTATTACATAGGGGTACTTTTGGTAATTTAAAAATGTATACTTTCTTTATTTAACAGATAAAAATAACCGGCTAAGCCTATAATACTTATTACATAGGGGTACTTTTGGTATTTTAAATTACATACATTTTTCTGTGCCTCTTTCTTCATTATCTGTCCCTCACCCAATTCCCCTTTCTTAATTCTCCTCAGAACTTCATTTATCACAGCCTCCGACTCCGAATCCCTGACAAAAATCGGATTCCTCCAGAATTGCATTGCCGCCAACGCCGGTAAAGCAATCTATTAAAAGTCCACCTCCACTCCGTTCAGCATGCGGGACGACAATCGCTTCCACCGTAATCGAGTACCATCCTTCTTCGTCCATTTTAATACCCTCATCCTATCTCGAGAACAAATTGAATCGCTGAACCCAATACTTCTCAACCAGTGGGCTCATCCCTTCCGCTTCATTAGCCCTCTTTTTTGCCTTCATTTTTGCTAGAAGTAGCTCCACAAAGTAAGCAGTAGAAAAATGGGCTACAACAAATCGAGAAATTGAAAATGGGGTTCCTTATTTTGACTATTACCTCGTTGTTTCAAAAGCTTGCAATTTTTTGAGCGACGAATTTTGGTGGGCATGGTGGAACTTCGGAGCTTCAGCTTATCTTTCTCTCTCTACAAATTGAATTGCAATGATAGGGGAAGAAAGACGAGGAGCAAATCGTCTTTCTCTGTTCAGAATTTATGTGGGCTTGTATGGTTTAAAATAGGTTGGGACGGTTGGAAATGGGATTTGAAACGTTAAATATTAGAGCATTTTGAGACTCAATTTAATGAGGGACTCACATTTCGTAAATGCCGGGTCAATGCACCAATGCGTTCTCTTCCGCGAAGAGTATAACGTGGTATATTTATTTGTTCAAATCTATTAAGAATTGAATGAGAAAATTAATTCCAAAGTCACCTACTTGATATATTGTAAATTGCAAGCATAGGATGTGTAAAGGAAATGTGAAGAATTTATATATAGGATGTTTGCTAAATAGAAAGGGTCCCAAAGGGCACCCACTTTTGTGAAACGGAGAGGACCTAGCCAAGGCTTGGTTCGAACCCACGCGCGTCGCCGTCCGATCGGGTCTGGTCGGGTCATGATATATAATTTTTTGGACAAAATCTGTTTAATAAATTATCAGATTTTGTTTAAGGTTATTATCAATACTACGTAGTTTTGACACCCAACGGTAATAAACTGCCTACTGATTCTATAAATTAATCAGTCTGGGCGTCAACAGAGTATAATTTTTCCCGTTCCTTCTCTCCGTTCTGCAAAGTTTTTTCTTCCCGTTCTGCTTTTTCCCGTTCTACAGTATAAATATTCCGTTCCCGTTCTGCAGTAGTTTTCTGTTCCATTTTCTACCAAAATCCCGTTCTCTATAAAAAGTTAATTGTGCAATAAGTTTTTCTTCTTTTCTTCATGCATGCATCATTATTATCCATTAAGTTCGATATATAACATAAAGTTGTGTTCGTGGTGTTCTTAATTTTGAAGTGTTTCTAATTAAGAACTGAAAATCCGTTTTATCTTGGGAAACAATTATTCAACTAATCCTTAGCACCAGTGAGGGAATAAATTTACTTTAAGGAGACTTTGTGAAATCAAAGGACTCGGATTTATCTGTTTATATTTTTCTGTGTTTTATATATATATATATATATATATAATTCTGTTATGTTTATATATATATATATATATTAAATAATACTATATATTACGGATTACAATTTTAAAGCAAATTTATCGTTCTGTAATTATAGTTTTATTTAATATACATAGTATTCTGTAATATTATTGCATGTTATTACATGTTAATATAAAGTATTCTCATTATTATATATATTACGTAAATATTATATATATTACATGTTAACATACATAATATTACATTATTATTTGCTTTTTAATATAATGATTTATTTTGTTTAGCATGTTAATATATTATATTACATTATTTCCAATATCGTTTAAATATATATATGCATATATTTAATATTTTGTTTATATATATATATATATATTACATTTATATATATTGCATGTTAATATATATATTACGGAAATAACGATTTTCAACATGCCTATCTTGAATTTGAAGTGGATATTGAATTACTTAAATCAATACACACAATTCTGTAATCATCCACATGATTTCTTATTCAAGCATGTAAATATTGCATGGATTGTCACTTGATTTATGAGTCTTAGAATTTTTTTGTTACATGTTACTATGGATATTCACCTAAACATACTTTACAGTCACTTGATTTAATAGTAATGATTTATATCCTTTAATACATATGACATACAAGGATAATCATTATATTTGAATTTAACAAAAAATTGTCTAACTTTAGAATACAAATTTGTTAAAATGAAATTTGTAAATTTAGTTGTAAAATAATATTTGAAAATAGAAATTCTATAAATAGAATTTTTTATGAAATAAATTGTTAACAAATTTTGTAAACAAATTTTCTACAATAAAAATTTTATAAACAAAATTTGTTGTTTGATTTCTGCAAATAAAAATTTGTTGTTTGAATTCTGTTAAATTTTGTACAACAAAAATTTGTTTCTGTTTATTGATAATTGTCTTCTTTGTATAATAATGTAAATGGCATCTACTAAAGACCATTCTGCCAGTGAGTATGTCTCGTGGAGGAATGCTGAAAAAGTTCAATGGAACTGATTTCAAGCGATGGCAACAAAAAATGCTCTTCTATCTCACAACATTGAATTTGACAAGGTTTCTACAAGAGGACTGTCCTACTCTTGTTGAAGGAGAAACTGACAAGGAAAAGGTGGTTGCAGTTGATGCATGGAAACATGCAGATTTTCTTTGTAGAAATTATGTAATGAATGGATTAGACAATACACTGTATAATGTGTATTGTACAATTCAAACTGCAAAGGAACTTTGGGAATCTTTGGACAAGAAATATAAAACTGAAGATGCTGGCATGAAAAAATTCATTGTTCGTAGATTTCTTGACTATAAAATGGTAGATTCTAAATCAGTCATCACTTAAGTGCAAGAATTACAAGTAATTCTACATGACATTCATTCTGAAGGAATGTCATTAAGTGACTCATTCCAAGTTACTACAATGATTGAGAAACTTCCACCATCATGGAAAGACTTCAAGAATTATTTGAAGCATAAACGCAAAGAAATGAATCTTGAAGAACTGATTGTGTGACTTAGGATTGAAGAGGACAATCGAGGATCTAAGAAGAAGACTGGAAAAAACTTCATTGAAGCAAAGGCAAATGTGGTAGAACAAAGGCCAAACAACAACAAAAGGAAGCGTGAAGGCAAAGAGACTTTCAAGACCAAGAAGAAATTCAAAGGTAAATGCTTCAACTGTGGCATTCCAGGACATAAATCAAATGAATGTCGCAAGTCAAAGAAAGTCAAGAAAGAACAAAAGCCTCAAGCAAATGTGACAGAACTGGAAAAACTTTTTGAAAATGTTTCAGACATGAATCTCTCTATAGTTGTATCTGAATGTAACTTGGTAGGAAACCCTAAAGAATGGTACGTGGACACTAGGGCTACTCGCCATATTTGTTCCAACAAATGGATGTTTTCTACTTACAAACCAGTAAAAAATGATGATCAACTCTTCATGGGAAACTCCTCAAGTTCAAAGGTTCAAGGACGTGGAAAAATTGTACTGAAAATGACATCTGGCAAAGAACTGACGTTGAACGAAGTGCTTCATGTGCCAAATATCCGCAAAAATCTAGTTTCTGGGTCACTAATTAGCAAGAATGGCTTAAAGTTGGTGTTTGTGTCTGATAAATTTGTATTTACTAAAAATGATATGTTTGTAGGAAAGGGCTACATGACTGATGGGTTCTTTAAGATGAATGTTATGACTGTTGTACCGAAGTCTATTGATAATAATAAATTAATTCTTCTGATTACTTATTAGAATCTTCAAATATATGGCATGTTAGATTAGGACATGTTAATTGTGAGACCCCAAATTTTATGAATAAAGATTTAAATTTCTCAAAATATTTTTTTTAATATTATGGTGTGGATTTGATATAATGTTATAGTTGTGGGTAATATTTATAAATTTTGCAAAGTATGCAAGTTGTTGTATTATATTCGATTGGTCGGGGAATATTCTTTTTGTCGGAGAATATCCGTACGACAGTACAATCATTGGTGGACCCACAACGGAATTATTGTCAGATTGAGAAAACGACAAAAATATTTTTATGAAAATAACGGCTGAAGTTTTACCGTTAAAACTGTTAAAACACCCGGTGTTAAAAGTACAGTAATACGTGTGATTGCATAGTAGCACACGATTTTGATTATTAATGCTTACGTGAGAAGTCACTCAATTTTATTCAATTATTACTACAGTAATTGCTGCATAGTATCTCACGTTATTTGATTCAATTATTGTCGATATTTTATATATTATTAAATCAATAATTGAGACGACGAAGTTATTAATATTATTATTTGCAATATTAACGATGTCAGAAGTTACGCGAGGAGAGTCCAGTCACCTAATTCAAGCGCCTAATAGGGAGAAATCCTTATTGGAAAGCCCTCTCTTTCCTGGGAACGACCTGGTCGATTAATATTGTGAATTATAATAATGGTGATCAAGTTTGTTTAATTATTATTATAAATGTAATAAAACAGAAAACTTTTTATATAAAACAAAATACTTTTATAAAGTTATTTGTTTTATTAGACTATAAATAGAATATATTATATTCTATTATACATAGTGTTCGAATAGTAAAATTTTTTATATAAAACATAATACTTTTATAAAGTTATTTGTTTTATTAGACTATAAATAGAATATATAATATTCTATTATGCATAGTATTTGCATAGTGTACAGCGTAGTGTTTGCATAGTAAAATCTTTTTATATAAAATGTAATACTTTTATAAAGTTATTCATTTTATTAGATTATAAATAGAATTGAATATATTATATTTTATTTAAAAGATTTTATTTTATTAGAATATTTTATTAATCTTGCATAGTAATTGAATATGGACCGTCTGTTTAAAAAGTAAATCAATCTGGACCGTTCATGAATTAGTTCTTATTCACCCATTCTCCTATAAATAGAAGCTCATTCCTTCATTATTTCTTACGAATTCACTGAAACTCTAAAGAGAGAAATTATAGAGAGAAAGAAGAAAAGTATTCGGCTGCTTCAATACTCCTATATCCAGTTTCTTCTAAGGTAAGGGATATTATTTGTTGTACTCGTAAAGAATATTATTTCTTTCGTATTCATGAAAAGAACTTCTATAAGACCCCGAATTTTATGAAATAAAAGTATTCAATTTTTCTTATAATTATTATTCAGTATATGGTTAAATTGATAAAAAGTTAAAGTTAAGAGTGATATATTGTAAGACCCCAACTTTTTATTAATGAAATTGAATTTCCTCTATTTATTATTTTGAAATATTAAGGGTTGATTTGATTAATGTGGTTAGTTATGGGTAAAATGAGCAAATATTTCAAAAAAAGCAAGTGGTTATAAAATATTCATTTTTATCGGTGAATATTCGTTTGGTCGTGGAATATTCTTATTGTCGGGGAATATTCGTACGACGGCGTAGCATTGTGTGGCCCCCATAACGGAAAGCGATTGGATGAAAAAAAACGACAAGTATAAGTTGTTTATAAATAGCAGGCGTAGTTATTCACAGATTATCTTGTTGGAATACCCGGGTGGTTAAAACACAAGAGCTTTGCCTGGTATTGCACCAATTATTGATTCTTACATAAGAAAGCACTACTCAATAATTGTTACAATAATTCTTGCTTAATATTATATTTTATTGATTCAATAATTGATGCGTTGATATTTTATATTATTGTTGTTTCAATAATTGTCACTACTGTGATATTTTCATTATCGGATCAATAATTCATATTATTTGAATAATATTATTAGATAACATTATTGGCAATGTCTAGAAAGTTACGTCTAAGGAGAGGTTTGGTCACCTAATCAAGCGCCAAGATGAGGAGAAATCCTTATTGGAAAGCCCACTCTTTCCTCGGAACCTATCCCGTTTATCGATTGTTGATTACGTAATATTATTTGTGAATAATTAATTATTGATTTATATGATAAGGAAAATATTCATTTTATGTGGATATAAATGGAGAAAATTTTAATGTGACAATTGTTGAAAAATTATTATTTTATCTTTTCTGATAAATAATTCATTTTAATAATATAATAATGGTGATATTTTTTAATATGAATGTGAGATATATGAGTATATGAGGAGGAGGAGGAGTATTTTTGTTACAATTAATGTTTAAAATATGTTAAACATGTCGGTGGACCCCATTTCTTGACTGAAATTGGTTTATAGCCCGTAAAATCGTCCGTTTATAGATTTCGGTCAACTTCTGCTTGGAATTTGGAAAAACTTAAACTTACAAAAATGTAGAGAATGAAATTTCCTATGGGAAGGACTTGTGGTTTGAATTTTTCTAATAGAGGGGCTATTTATTATGAATTATTGAAGTTCTGAAGTTCCAGAATAATTGATTTTTGGAAGTTTTAATTATGTTTATTAAGAAAAACGTTTTTTGGGCTACACTAATATGTGCAAAATGAGCTGAGCTCAGTTGTCTAAGATGGGCTTGAATTTTGTTAATTATATTATTATTTTATTAAATTTTCTGCTTTGGTGTTCTAAGCATTTTCCTATAAATAGGGTGCTTAGGTTAGAATTGAAAATCATACCAGAAACTGAAGTTTTCTCTCTCTATATTATCGAGTGTATTCTTGTGAGTATTTTGATACTTTGAGTGTTGCTATACGACGCAAGTTCCCTTCAGCACTATATCCAGTATTCCAGTTAGAAGTACTGTCTTTTCGAGGTAAGGGATATTATTTTTTTTAAAATGATATTATTTCTTCCAATATCATTATGCCGGAATATTGATAGTATTTTTCTTGTGAAATTCTCGTCTTTAGTATCGGGGTTAATATTCACGAATACGACACTATTCACAGAAAAATTAAATTTTCATTTTTTGTCCAAAAATCTATTGTGGATACTAGCTTTGATTGTATCCATGTTTTGATCGTTCTTGAATTTTACTTCACTATGATTATTTATGAAGTATTTTTGAACTCGGATTGTTTAAAGTACGAATCCATAATACTTGTTCTTTTGTTTCACTGGATTCGTTTTCTTTAAAATATTTTTCATCATCCTCAGTCCTAAATAATGGTATTACTGAATATCTTTGGCTTGTAGTGCAAAGATGGTTGATTTTCTTATGAATATCTTTGGCCCGTAGTGCAAAGATATACAGGTGTTGAGATGAACATGACCGACTGATGAATATCTTTGGCCTGTAGTGCAAAGATGAATATTTGATTTAAGATGAATATTGGTTGATGTTACAGGGATAAAATATTGATGATGGACTTTTAAATTCATAGATTATAGTAGATTTCATTCTCTACGTAACTCTTTTATGAATTATTATTTCCGCTGCGAATATTGATCTGAAACTTGTTGTCTATTGTATTTTATCAGATTTTTTCCTGTTGAAGACTAACGATAATTTGTTTTATATTATCTTAGTCATAATATTCTTTACTGGGCTAGTTGAGCTCACCCTTTTCCTTTTTGTTCCTTTTTTCTTCTCAGGAGGCGAGAATATAGCGAGTTCTAGTCGGGGTGTGGAATGATGATTCTAGAAAGTTGTTTTAGTAGTCTTCACCATTTTTGTAAAATAATGTACTAATATTTGTAATGAGGACTTATTTGGGTGTGAATATTGTCTAGACGGCAATATTTGTATTTAAACTAACAGTTTTTATGTTGTATTAATAAAGTTGTAGTTGTTTCTGTACCATGTTATTGACGACTCAAAATGGGTGATGTATACCTATTTTGGGGACGTCACATATATATAAAATTTTCAAAATACGCAAGTGGTTATAAAATACTCATTTCTGTCGGAGAATATTCGTTTGGTCGTGGAATATTCTTGCTGTCGGGGAATATTCGTACCACGGCGCAACCATTTGTGGGCCCCATAACAGAATAACTGTCGGATGAAGAAAACGACAAGTTTGAGTTTTTATAAATAACGGCGTAATTATTACTGCTTAACACTTTGTTGGAATACACAGTGGTTAAAATACGATGTCTGGCGTTGTTGCACAGTAGCACACTATATTGCACAGTATTTTTGAATTATTGATCCTTACGTAAGAAGGAACTAATCAATAATTTTTACAATAATTATTGTTCAATATTTTATTTTATTGGTTTAATAATTGTCGCATTGATATTTTATATTATTGTTGTTTCAATAATTGTCATTGCACAGTATTTTCCATTATCAGATCAATAATTCATATTATTTGAATAATATTATTAGATAGCATTATTAGCAATGTTTATAGAGTTCTGTCAAGGAGAGGTTTGGTCACCTAATTACGTGCCAGTAAGGAGAAATCCTTATCGGAAAGCCCCTCTTTCTTGAACCCGCACGTCATTGTCATTATTGTGATTACGTAATATTATTTGTGAATAATTAATTGTTGAATTATATGATAAGAAAATATTTATTTGATGCGGATATAAATGATGGATTTATTTATGTGGTTATAAATGAAGGAATTAATGATGAGGTATTTTATCAGTATTTTGTCGAAATGAAGAACAAAATATGGGATTTTCAGAAAAATTAGTTTATTACTTGATTTTGTAAAATTCATAACTCTTTGTGTATAATAGGTTAGGAGATGAGCCATATATCAAAAGAAAGCCCTAGAAGTAAGCTAACTATAGAAATTGGAATCACCCAAAAATTCTTTGTGGATTTTTTAATGGTGACAGTTTGAGTGAAACTGGTTCGAAGGACTTATAATACGATAATCAGTGTTCTTGAGATATATTGTGTGAGTTATAATTTTTAATCTGACCGTTGGATCGTTGTGATTTTTGGATATATTATACATATATAAGTTGAGTATATGTCCACAAATTTTGAACCGTTAAAAATTAACGTATGATTTGTTATGAATTTTAAGAAGTGACTGATTCGAAAATTATTTTTGTAAATGATTTTGGTGGAAATATTCTAGAAGGTGGGACCCATTTTTGTCCTTTGTTAACAAAATGTGCTGAATTGATTTTCAATTGTTGTGGGCTGTTAGTTTGTCAAAGAGGAATGCGTAGAATTAATGAATATATTATTTTATTAAATTAGTCTCCTTTGACGTTCTAGCATTTTTCTATAAATAGGTGCTTATGTTAGAATTGAAAATCACACCAGAAACATAAGTTTTCTCTCTCTATATTGTCGAACGTATTTTTGTGAGGGTTTAGATACTTTGAGAGTTGCTATTCAGTGTAAGTTTCCTTCGGCATTACATCCGATATTCCAGTCAGAAATATTGCTCTTTTGAGGTTAGGGATTATTAAGGGTTATTATGTTTTTCAGTTTCGTACTTTTTTCGAATCTTCAAAAATTCTGGAAAAATTTGAAATAATAATTTGATGAGTTTTCTTGATTGTGTCCAAAAATGACGATTTTTGGATGTATAGATTAGGAGTTATGGATTTTATGAGAAAAAACTATTTTAAAAGTAAACCCTTATAACTCCTTGTGGTTAACTTCAAAATTGATGAAAATTTTATTGGGAGTACATCTATATAATATCAGTATACCCTGTAAATTTCAAAATTTTTGGATAAAAGTACAATTTATGATAAATGTCTAAATATTCGGCAGTTTTGACCATATGAAAAATAGTAAATGAATTTTAAAAATTCTGAGAAAAATATATGTTCAATATGGGACTATGTTCTGCTAAATCTCAGAAAAAAAAAAAATTGTTTGTACTGATTTGGTATTTTTCATAAAAATAGACTAGTTATGAGTAAATGAATTAAATTTGCTATGTGAAGTAACAAAATTGGAAAATAGGATTTTATGGCTTGGGAATCCTATATAAGGTATATACAGATTTTTGATGAGGGTTTTGGTTGTTGGTGATGAAATTTTATGAGTTTAGCATTTTAGGATGATTAAATGCATTAATTAGTAAAGTGTAAATGTAAGACCCCAACTTATTATAAATTAAATTAAATTTTCTCTATTCATTATTCTAAATTAATAAGGTGTTAATTTGATATAATGCTTTGGTTATGGGTGAAATGTGCAAATTTTACAAAATAAGCAAGTGGTTATAAAATATTCATTTTTGTCGGGGAATATTCTTTTGGTCGTGGAATATTCTTTTTATCGGAGAATATTCGTACGACGGCGCATCCATTCGTGGGGCTCATAACAGAATAACTGTCGGATGAAGAAAATGACAAAGTTTGAGTTTTTATAAATAACGGCGTAGTTGTTACCGTTAACACTGTTGGAATACCTGGTGGTTAAAATACGTGATGTGGCGCGGTTGTCAAGAAGTAGCACGGTAGTGTTACGATATTATTGAATTATTGATTAAATGCGTAAGAAGGCACTACTCAATAATTGTTATAGTAGTTCTTGCTTTATTATTTTATTTTATTGATTCAATAATTGTTGCGTTGATATTTAATATTATTGTTGTTTCAATAATTATCACTGCACAGTATTTCCTATCATCAGATCAATAATTCATATTATTTAAATAATATTATTAGATAGCATTATTGACAATGTCTAGAAAGTTCTGTCAAGGAGAGGTTTGGTCACCTAATTGCGGCGCGATGAAGGAGAAATTCTTATTGAAAGCCCCTCTTCACAGAACTACATGGTTGTCATTATTGTGATTACGTAATATTATTTGTGAATAATTAATTATTGATAAGGAAATATTTATTTGATGCGGATATAAATGATGGATTTATTTATTTTATGTGGTTATAATTGAAGGATTTAATGTTGAGGTATTTTATCAGTATTTTTGTCGGAATGGAGGTATTAAAAAATCAAATCAGTATTTTTATGATATATTGCGTGAGTTATAATTTTTAATCCGACCGTTGGATCGTTGTGATTTTTGGATATGTTATATATATATAAAATTTGAGTATATGTCCACAAATTTTGAACCGTTAAAATGAGCGTATGATTTGTTATGAATTTTAAGAGGTGGTGATTGAATATAGGTTTATAAATGATTTTGGTGGAAAATTATAGAATTGAGTGGGCCCCACTTGTGGTTGGTGAAGAAATGTCTTGAATTTTATTTCAAATGTGGTGGGTGAAAATAGTAGCGGTAAAAAAGACATCGTGTAGCTTGAGTCAAGTCTGCTTGGCGTCTTACATTTTTCTATAAATAGAGGGTTAAGTTGGAATTAAAAATCACACCAGAAACATAAGCTTTCTCTCTTTCTCTCTCTATATTATCAAGTGTATTTTGTGAGTATTTAGATACTTTGAGAGTTGCTGTTCAGTACAAGTTTCATTCAACATCACTTCCGACCTTTCATTTCGAAGTACTGTTTCTTTGAGGTAAGGGATGTTATTTTTTTCGTAATGATGTTATTCTTTCAATATCATTATACCAAAATATTGGTATGAATTTTATTGTGGAATTTCTACCTTTTTGTGTCGGGGTTACTATTCACGTATACGACACTATTCACCGAAAAATAAAAATTTTTCTTTTTGTCCAAGATGTCTATTATGGTTACTATCTTTGATTGTATCCATGTTTTGATCTTTATTTTTGAATTCTGCTTACAATTGTTTATTATAAAGTATTATTGATCTTGGATAAACTGTTATACGAATCCCTAATATTTGTCCTTTTGTCTCACTGGATTCGTTTTTTTTAAAATATTTTTCATCATCATCAGTCTTAAATGATGATATTATTGAATATCTTTGGCCTATAGTGCAAAGATGAATGATTAATCGATGAATATCTTTGGCCGTAGTGCAAAAGATGAGCAGTGTTGAGATGAACATGACCAATTGGTGATACTGAATGAATATCTTTGGCACAGTGGTGCAAAGATGAATATTTGATTAAAGATGTAAATTGATTGATGTTACAGGGATAAAATATTGATGATGGACTTTTAAATCTTAGAAGATAGTAGAATTCATTTTCTACGTGACTCTTCTAATGGATTGCTGTTTCCGCTGCATTTGTTGATATAAAACTTGTTGTCTTTTATATTCTATCAGAATTTTCCCTATTGAAGACTAATGATAATTTGTTGTATATTATCTTAGTCATAATATTCTTTACTGGGCTAGTTGAGCTCACCCTTTTCCTTTTTGTTCTATTTTTCTTCTCAGGAGGTGAAAACATAACAGGATCTAGTCGGGGTATGGAGTGATGGTTCTAGAAAGATGTTTTAGCAGTCCTCACTATTTCTGTAAAATAGTGTATGAATAATTGTAATAAGGACTTATTTGAGTGTTGATATTGTCTAGAAGATAATATTTGTATTTAAACTCACAATATGTGTTGTCATATTTTGCACGTCAATTGTATTATTGAAGTTGTAGTTTGCTTTCTGTACCATGTATTTGGCGACTCAGAATGGGTGTTGTATACTTATTTTGTGGGCGTCACAGTAAACAATTAAAATAAATTATTTATAAGTTTAAGAAATGTTATTCTTTCAATATCATTATACTGAAATATTGGTATGGATTTTATTGTGGAATTTCTACCTTTTTCATGTCGGAGTTACTATTCATGAGTTAGTATTCACGAGTTACTATTCACGGGGTACTATTCACGATAAAATTGGTTTCTTTTCTGACCAAATTATCGTTGATTTATGAATATTGCTCTTGAAATTCAATCCATGTCTTGATCATATTATTTTTATTATCATATATAATATTTTTATAATCATGGTGAATAAATTTCTCTTTGACTTGAGTGTAAAGATGGGTAGATTATTGGTATGATCGTGATTAGGGGTTCTCTTTGGCCAGTAGTGCAAAGTTGAATCGTTGACTGGTATGATCATGACCATTGAATTTACAATTGAATATTTTTAGCTTAAGTGCAAAAGGTGAATTGATCAACATGGTTATAATTATGGTTTATATAAATTACGAAATGATTATGTATTTCTTTGAGATATGAATATCTTTGGCACGTAGTGCAAAGATGACACATTGTTGAATATTTTTGGCACAGAGTGCAAAGATGACTGTTTTTGAATATCTTTGGTCCAGTAGTGCAAAGATGACTTGTTGATGAATATCTTTTGCGTAGTCTGAAGATAAATTTATTAGTATGATTATGAGCAGAACTATGATTTGGTATAAACATGATCTTTGATGTTTCGAGTAAAGACGGTGATGTAAATTATCTTAAATCCGGATGAGAAAAGGAATTTGGAACCACAAATATGATTATGAGTTATTCATATGATTGTGGATTGGAACTGTTGATTGATGTTACAGGGATAAAATATTGTTGGTGGACTTTTAACATAGAGAAGATAATAGACATTATGGTCTATTTGACTCTTCTAATGGATTGCTCGTTCCGCTGCAACTATGGTTGAAAAGTTTTATCATCTACCATATGTTCTAAATCTCTGATTTATTACTGATGAAGGCTATTGATAATTTAATTATTTTTAGTCATGATATTCTTTCTTGAGCTAGTTGTGCTCACCTTTTTCTTCACAATTCCTTTCGGTAATAAGAGTGTAAATTTGGTCGAAGCGGGGGATAACGAGGGAATAGAACGGTGGTTCATAGCTATTGAGGTTCTCCTAAATAGTATGAAAATAATTTTATTGAGAACTTTAGATAAATGTGTCGATTATATACGTCATTTGATATTTAATTTTGGTGAACCTAATAGGGTGAGGTGAACCCAACTTTGGAAGGTGTTTTGCCACTATCATACAAGATGTCTAATGACATACAACCTCGTGTTATCATAAGACAGGGTTGTGCACATCCACTTGCTGAGTATATCTACAAGCACTACCTATATGATCTTGGAGTTTATTTGAAATATAATTTTCAACTGGAGACAGTTGTAAGACCCCAACTTTTTATTAATGAAATTGAATTTCCTCTATTTATTATTTTGAAATAGTAAGGGTTGATTTGATTAATGTGGTTAGTTATGGGTAAAATGCTAAAAATATTTCAAAAAAAAGCAAGTGGTTATAAAATATTCATTTTATCGGAGAATATTCGTTTGGTCGTGGAATATTCTTCTTCGTCGGTTGAATATTAAATGCAACGATTGCAACCTTGTGTGGGCCCCATGACGGAAAAGCGATTGGATGAAGAAAGCGACAAGTATAAGTTGTTTATAAATAGCAGGCGTAGTTATTCACAGATTAATCTTATTGGAATACCCGGTGGTTAAAACACAGTAGCACACGGTATTGCACCAATTATTGATTCTTACGTAAGAAGGCACTCCTCAATAATTGTTACAATAATTACTGTTTAATATTATATTTTATTTATTCAATAATTGTTGCGTTGATATTTTATATTATTGTTGTTTCAATAATTGTCACTACATAGTATTTTCATTATCAGATCAATAATTCATATTATTTGAATAATATAATTAGATAACATTATTAGCAATGTCTAGAAAGTTACGTCAAGGAGAGGTTTGGTCACCTAATTGCGCGCCAAGAAGGAGAAATCCTTATTGGAAAACCCCTCTTTCTCGAACCGTAGGTTATCGATATTGTGATTCTGTAATATTATTTGTGAATAATTAATTATTGATTTATATGATAAGAAAAATATTCATTTTATGTGGATATAGATGGAGAAAATTTTTAATGTGACAATTATTGAAAAATTGTTATTTTATTTTTTCTGATAAATAATTCATTTTAATAATATAATAATGGTGATATTTTTTACAATGAATGTGGGATATATGAGTATACGAGGAGGAGGAGTATTTTTGTTACAATTAATGTTTAAAACATGTTAAACATGTTGGTGGACCCCATTTCTTGACTGAAATTGGTTTATACCCCATTTGATTCAAGATGAATATTGGTGATGTTACAGGGATAAAATATTGATGATGGACTTTTAAATTCATAGATTATAGTAGATTTCATTCGCTACGTAACTCTTCTATGAATTATTATTTCACGCTGCGAATATTGATCCAAAACTTTTATATCATTGTATTTTATCGATTTTTTTTCATTGAAGACTAACGATAATTTGTTATATATTATCTTAGTCATAATATTCTTTACTTGCTAGTTGAGCTCACCCTTTTCCTTTTTATTCCATTTTTCTTCTCAGGAGGCGAGAATGTAGCGAGTTCTAGTCGGGGTGTAGAATGATGATTCTAGATAGTTGTTTTAGTAGTCCTCACCATTTTTGTAAAATAATGTACAAATAATTGTAATGAGGACTTATTTGGGTGTGAATATTATGCAGGCGACAATATTTGTATTTAAACTCACGCTTTCATGTTGTATTAATAAAGTTGTAGTTGTTTACATGCCGTGTTATTGACGACTCAAAATGGGTGATGTATACCTATTTTGGGGCGTCATGATTAATATCGAGCTTAGGATATGATCTCTGCGGAGATCGGGAATAGAACTAGGAGGAGAGACGAGTAAATCCTTCACTAGTGTGTCCCACCTAAGCTTATTTGTTAGTTGGTCAGGATATTATGTGATATGTTGATTTCCTTAATTAACCCTTGTTTTATGGCAGTATTTGAGAATGTGGACCGAGAATGTTAACATTGGAGTAAATCGGGGCCAGTGGAGACACCTTTACTCACCAACGAGGAGAGAACGTCAACAGGTGACAATGTTCCTCCCGCGAACAACACCACTTAGCGAGATGATGAGCGACGGAATATTTAGAAGCTTTTTGCGGTTCATGCAAAATCGACGAGGAGAGACTCGTGTACAAAATACAGTGAAAATGATAATAATGATACGGTTTTTCACGACCCAAGCGATTCAAAGAGTTGGGACCACCGAATGCAGGGAAAGCCGGATCCGATTAAGGTAGAAACGTGGGTCAAACAAATCACCAAGATATTCGATGTCTTGGGATGCATGGAGGAACAGAAGGTTCCATTCGCCACCTTTATGTTCGTAATGAGGCGATTCATGGTGTGGGAATCATTAAGCGTACCATCTAAATAGCCGACTCAAAGCGTGCCTTGGGAGACGTTTGAAACTTTTCAATGACAAGTACTTTCACGAAAGTATTCATTCGTATGAAGGAAGTGGAGTTCATTAGACTGGAACAAAATAACATGACGGTGTCTTAGTCCGAGGAAAAGTTTGCAGAGTTATCCAGGTTTGCACCTCATTTGGTGGAGAATGAGGAACATATGACGCGGATGTTTCTGAGAGGTTTGAAAATCGACATACGTCAGTATCTCATTTCTCATAAATTTTCTCTCTATTCAGATGTTGTCAACAGGGCTCAATTGTTAGAGCGAAAAATGAGTACGTTCAACCGAGGGACCATAACCAGGATCATACTGGTGACAGCAGTCATCAGAACAACGATAACCAGCGGAGAAAGAAGAATACGGACAAAGGCGGTAACCACTCTGGTGGTAATCATGGCAATGAAAATAGAAAAAGTGAGTCGGGAGGAGATTTTAAAAAGAGGAGATTCAACAATGACCATGTGAAGACGTCAGCACCAGCAGCAACTGGTACTAAGGTAGGAGAACGACCACCGGTCGTATACTATAAATGTGGAAAAGAGGGACATATCACATTGGCTGCTCTGATAGCCAAGGTATGTTATAATTGTGGAAAGGAAGGAAATATCGCTCGAGATTGTACGGTAGCAAAACCAAGTCCAGCGGGGATGGTGACTCAAAAGGCTGTCCCATAAAAGTCAAAGTCAACGGTTCTTGGAAGAGCATTTGTCGTGACTAGTCAAAATGCGAGGAACTCAAACGAGGTGATCACGAGATTAGAAATTCTTACGAAGTTTATACCTTACTTTATACCGGCGCTACCCATTCATTTATCTCTCCTGCTTGTGCTCAACGTTTAAACTTAACTTTAGAGAAATTAGACTTTGATTTATCTGTGGAGACTCCGTTAGGATAAACTTTCATCACATCCACTATTTATAAATCTTGTTTGATCCAAGTTGACACCATCACATTACCTGTTGACCTTATCTCTTTAAAGATACTTGATTTTGATGTGATTTTAGGGATTGATTGGTTAACTACTCATTATGCCAAAATTGATTGTTTTCGTAAGGTTGTTAGTTTTCATATTTCTAACCAACTTGTTGTACGAATTCAAACAACTAAACCATTAAAATCAATCACTGTCATATCTAGTCATAAAGCTATTCGTTTATTGAAAAACGGATGTCAAGCTTTCTTAGCCCATGTTATGGATTTGAATAAAGACACGTCAGATTTAAATAATATTCCTGTTGTTAGTAAAGTTCCTGACGTGTTTCTTAAAGAACTTCCCGGTCTACCCCCAGAATGTGAAGTTGAATTCTTTATTGACCTTGAACCTGGTACAAAGCCCATTTCTAAAACCCCGTATTGAATGGCTCTTATTGAACTTCAGGAGTTAAAGGTCCAACTACAAGAGTTGTTGGACATCGGTTTCATTCGTCCTAGTACATCTCCTTGGGGTGCTCCTGTTTTATTTGTAAAGAAGAAAGACAGGAGTATGCGACTTTGTATTGACTATCGAGAATTGAACCATGTCACCATCAAGAATAGGTATCCGTTACCTCGTATTGATGATCTGTTTGACCAGTTGCAAGGAGCACAATTTTTTTCAAAGATCGATCTTCGTTCTGGATATCATCAGCTGAAAATTAGAACTGAGGATATTCCAAAGACTGCCTTCAGAACTCGATACGGGCATTATGAATTTTTAGTCATGTCTTTTGGATTGACTAATGCTCCTGCGACTTTCATGGATATGATGAACCGAGTATTCAAGGACTATTTGGATCAGTTCGTTGTTGTCTTTATTGATGACATTCTCATATATTCCAAAAGCCGTGAAGATCATGAGCACCATTTGAAGCTGGTACTCCAAAGGCTTCGTGAAAACAAGCTATATGCCAAGTTGAAGAAATGCAAATTCTGGCTTGAGGAAGTAGCATTCCTTGGGCACGTGGTGTCAAAACATGGAGTATCTGTCGACCCGGTGAAGATTAAAGCAATACAAAGTTGGGAGCAACCGAAGACGTTGACCGAAGTACGCAGCTTTTTGGGCTTATCTGGTTATTATCGGAGATTCGTGGAAGGATTTTCTCGAATCGCTACTCAGATTAACTCAATTGACTCGGAAAGATACAAAATTCGTATGGAGCGAGGAATGCGAGAAGAGTTTCCAAGAGCTCAAGAGGAGACTCATTTCGCTTTGTTACGACAATACCATCTGGTTCGGATGGATTTGTTATCTACAAATGATGCTTCGTGCAAAGGGTTAGGATGTGTTCTCATGCAACGTGGGAAAGTCATAGCCTTTATGCCTCGTGACAACTTAAAGAATATGAGAGAAATTATCCTACTTTCATGATCTAGAGTTAGCGTGATGCTTTCACGCTTAAAGATCCGGAGACACTATCTATATGGAGAGAAAGTGGAGATATATTCGGACCATAAAAGCCTCAAATATTTCTTCACCCAAAAGGAACTCAATATGCGACAACGACGTTGGCTCGAGTATGTTAAAAGATTATGACCACACCATTCAATACCATCCTAGAAAAGCAAACGTGGTAGGTGACGCGTTGAGTAGAAGATCATATGCGAGGAACGTTACTGCAATGATGTCAAATATCGCGTAGAACCAACTTTAATCGATGAAGTTAAAGTTGCTCGAGCCACCAATTGACGGAAATGATGCGTATGAAGAAGAAAGTACAAGTGGGTGCTATTCCAGAAGCAAGAATCGATGAAGAATGAATACTTCGAGTCCACTCCAGACTTTGTGTTCCTAATGATTATGATTTAAAGAACAAGATCATGATGGAGGCACACAATACACCATTTGCAATCCATCCTGGAAGTACCAAAATGTATCGTGATCTTTGACATACATTTTGGTGGAACAATATGAAGAGAGAGATCGCAAAGTTTATCTTAAGGTGTTTAACTTGTCAACGTGTAAAGGCGGAGCATCAAGTGCCAAAGGGTCCATTGCAACCACTTGAGATTTCGAAATGGAAGTGGGAACACATTACCATGGATTTCGTTACGGGTCTTCCCACGGTTTCTCAAGGCATAAATGTTATTTGGGTTATTGTTGATAGATTAACCAAGCCTGCTCATTTCTTATCGATACGGGAGACTTATTCCCTTGAACGTCTTGCTCATATATATGTAAATGAGATTGTGAGATTGCATGGCATGCCAGTATCCATAGTTTCGGATCGTGACCCAAGATTCACTTCACGATTTTGGGTTAGCTTGCAAAAAGCTATGGGCACGGATTTACGATTCAGTTCGGCATACCATCCTCAAACGGACGAACAATCAAAGAGGACTATTCAAACTCTTGAAGATCTATTAAGACTTTGTGTCCTAGACTTCAAAGGGAGTTGGGATAAGTATTTACCATTGGTGGAATTCTCCTACAACAATAGTTATCAGGCAAGTATAGGTGTGGCTCCATTCGAAGCATTGTATGGACGAAAGTGTCGCTCTCCAATATGTTGGGATGAGGTGGGTGAAGCAACATTGTTGGGACCCGAGTTGGTACGTATGACTATGGAAAAGATCTAAATAATTCGACAACGTATACAAACGGCTCAAGATCGACAAAAGAGTTATGCGGATCTTCATCGAAAGGATGTAGAATTTAGTATTGGGGATCATGTATTGTTGCGTGTTGCCCCATGGAAGGGAGTTACAAGATTCGGGAAGAGATGAAAGCTTAATCCATGATTTATTGGTCCATTTCAGATTCTTGACCGAATAGGAAATATAGCCTATAGACATACGTTACCTCCAAGTATGTCTCGTGTTCATAATGTTTTTCATATATCTATGCTTCGTAAATATGTGAAAGACCCGAACCACGTTATTGAGTTAGAACCGGACGAGATAGCTGAAGACTTAACGTACGAAGAGGTACCTGTCAAGATCTTAAACAGGAAAGAGCATGTCCTACGCACAAAGGTCATACCACAAGTCAAAGTTTTGTGGAGGAACTATGCTATATAGGAAATGACTTGGGAGTTGGAAACGGAAATGAAAGCGAGGTATCCTCACCTTTTCGAAACACCAAGTACGTACGTCAATTTCGAGGACGAAATTTCATAAAGAGGGGAGGATGTAAGACCCCAACTTTTTATTAATGAAATTGAATTTCCTCTATTTATTATTTTAAAATAGTAAGGGTTGATTTGATTAATGTGGTTAGTTATGGGTAAAATGCGCAAATATTTCAAAAAAAGCAAGTGCTTATAAAATATTCATTTTTATCGGAGAATATTCGTTTGGTCGTGGAATACTCTTCTTTGCGTCAGAATACTACGTACGACGACGCAAATTTTGTGTGGGTCCCATAACGAAAAGCGATTGGATGAAGAAAGCGACAAGTATAAGTTGTTTATAAATAACGGCGTAGTTATTCAGATTATCTTGTTGGAATACCCGGTGGTTAAAATCTGATGTCTGGCGTGGTTGCAAGATGAAAGTTGCGGTATTACGCAGTATTGTTGAATTATTGATCCTTACGTGAAGGCCTTTACTCAATAATTTTCACAGTGAATTCTTGTTCAATATTTTATTTTATTGATTCAATAATTGCTTTGCGTTGATATTTTATATTATTGTTGTTCAATAATTGTCATTTGCACGATATTTCCCATTATCGGATCAATAATTCATATTATTTGAATAATATTATTAGATAACATTATTGGCAATGTCTAGAAATTTGCATAAGGAGAGGTTTGGTCACCTAATTGCGCTACCAAGTGAGGAGAAATCCTTATCGGAAAGCCCCTTTCCTGGGAACGACTTTGGTTGTCATAAATGTGATTACAGTAATATTATTTGTAAATAATTAATTATTGATTCATATGATAAGGAAATATTTATTTTATATGAATATAAATGATGGATTTATTTATGTGGTTATTAATGAAGGAATTAATGTTGAGGTGTTTTATCAGTATTTTATCGGATTGGAGGTATTAAAAATTAAATCAGGGGTTTTGAGATATATTGCAGGGGTTATAATTTTTAATCCGACCGTTGGATTGTGGTAATTTTTGGATATGTTATACATATATAAGTTGAGTATATGTCCACAAATTTTGAACCGTTAAAAATAAACGAATGATTTGTTATAAATTTTGAGAGGTGTTTGATTCGGAAAGTAGGGTTATAATTGATTTTGGTAGAAAATTCTAGAATTGAGTGGGCCCCACTTGTGGTTGGTGAAAAATGTGCTGAATTTTATTTCAAATGTGGTGGGTGGTAATAGTAGCGAGTAAAAGCCATCGGTGTAGTCAGTCAAGTCTGCCTTGGTAGGCTAACATTTTCCTATAAATAAAATTTAAGTTAGAATTGAAAATCACACGAAACAAAGTTTTCTCTTTCTCTCTATATTATTATTGGCGTATTTTGTGAGTATTTAGATACTTTGAGAGTTCTTTGTCAAGATAAAGTTTCATTCAAAGATCACTTCCGAACCTTTCCTTCCTCAATCGATTCTTTGAGGTAAGGGATGTTATTTTCTTCTCAAATGATATTAATTCTTCAATATCATTATCTTTGAAATATTGGTTGGTACTTTTATCAAATTTAGAACTTTTTCATGCTCGGGTTACTATTCATGAGTTACTTATTCATGAGTTACTATTCACGAAGTTACTATTCATGAGTTCTTATTCACGAGTTCTTATTCACGAAAGTACTTATTCATGAAGCGTGAAGATGTTTTTGTGGAATTTCTATCTTTTGGTGTCGAGTTACTATTCACGTATCGACCTTTATTCACGATATCTGACACTATTCACGAATACTTTGACTATTCACCAAAAATGAAAATTTTTCTTTTAAATCCTAAAATATCTATTCGGATACTAGCTTTGATTGTATCCATGTTTTGATCATTCTTGAATTTTACACCACCGTGATTATTTTTAAGGTATTTTTGACGTGGATAAAATAAAGTACGAATCCTTAACCTCCTTGTCATTTTGTTTCACCGGATTCGTTTCTTTAAAATATTTTTCATCATCCTCGGTCTTAAATGATGATATTATTGAATATCTTTGGCTGTAGTCGCAAAGATGAATGATTTCTGAAGAATATCTTTGGCACCCGTAGTGCAAAGATGAATGATTTCAAGAATATCTTTGGCTTTTATAGTGCAAAGATGAACAGTGTTTAAATGAATACGACCGATCGATGAATATCTTTGGCCTTTAGTGCAAAGATGAGCAGTATTGAGATGAACATGATCGATTGATGAATATCTTTGGCACAGAAGTGCAAAGATGAATATTTGATTTGAGATGAATATTGATTGATGTTACTGAGGATAAAACATTGATGATGGACTTTATTAAATTCATAGATTATAGTAGATTTCATTCTCTACGTAACTCTTACATGAATTATTATTTCACGCTATAATATTGATCCGAAACTTGTTGTCATTGTATTCTATCGATTTTTCCTGTTGGAGACTAACGATAATTTGTTGTATATTATCTTAGTCATAGTATTCTTTATTGGGCTAGTTGAGCTCACCCTTTTCCTTGTTGTTCCATTTTTCTTCTCGGGAGGCGAGAATGTAGCAAAGTCTTAGTCGGGGTATGGAATGAAGGTTCTGTAGAGAGTTGTTTAGTAGTCCTCACCATTATTGTAAAATAATGTATCAATAAATATGATGGGGATTTATTTGCGTGTGGATATTGTCTAGAAGACAATATTATATTTAAACTCACAGTATATATTGTCGTATTTCACACGACATTTGTATTATTGAAGTTGTAGTTTGCTTCTTGTACCATGTATTTGGCGACTCAGAATGGGTGTTGTGTATACCTATTTTGGGGGCGTCACAAAAACCATGGGTATCTGTAGTATTAGTAAGTGTTATGATGAGTTATGTTGGTTATTATGTGAAAACATGAAAGTTTCTTAGAAATCACAAAGGGTTGAAAATCATATTTTGGTGAAAATGGAACATGAAATTCAATTGACCATATCTCCTATTATATTTCTAATTTTTGAGTGTGGTCAAGTTCTAGAGTTAGATCTATGAGTTTTCTAACTTATCCAAGTGGAATCACTGGAAAAGGTGTTGTAGATTTTTGTATGGACTAATTTTAGCAAAGGAGTCAAAAACTGCAAAGTATAAAAAAGGCTACTGCCCAAAAATTTAAAAGGGAATTTTCAGCCACTTAATTTGTGAGAAAAATTCTGGCCTTTTGGGACATGGAAATATAGGATATAAAGTACCTCCTGTCCAAAAATGAGCTCATTCCGACTTAAAATGAGCAAGTTATGACTATTTCAATATTTAGGTTTTATCGACGAAAAACGCTATAACCGGAGTTCTATAACTCCGATGACCATGAAATTTAAACTGGAAGCTCACAGTTAACTGTGGTCGTATTCTATACGACAGTTCAACAGTTGTATAAATGAAGTTTGTATTTGATTTTTATAGTGTGATATCTGGCGACTCAGAATAGGTGATGTATACCTATTTTGGGGGCTTCACATTAATTATAATACTTTGCGTAGATTAATTAATTTAGAATTCTTGCCTAAATTTGATATTAATCAAAAACATAAATGTGAAATTTGTGTGGAATCAAAAATGACAAGATTACCCTTTCATTCTGTTGAAAGGAAAACAGAACCTCTAGATTTAATTCACACTGTTATATGTGTCTTAAATTTGTGCAAACAAGAGGTGGAAAAAAATATTTCATAACCTTTATTGATGATTGCACAAGATACTGTTATGTATATTTGCTGAGAAGCAAAGATGAGGCTGTAGAAATATTTCAACTTTATAAAAATGAAGTTGAAAATCAACTTAGCAAAAAGATTAAAGCAATAAGAAGCGATAGAGGTGGTGAATATGAATCACCATTTGAAGAGATATGCTCTACTCATGGTATTATTCACCAAACTACAACTCCTTATTCACCTCAATCTAATGGTATTGCTGAACGCAAGAACCGAACATTAAAAAAAATGTTGAATGCTATGTTAAACAATTCTGGAGCAACTCAGAATTTGTGGGGGGGGGGGGGGCGGAAGCTTTGTTTTCTGCTAATTATATTCTTAATAAAGTGCCTCATAAGAAAACTCATAAAACACCTTATGAATTATGGAAAGGTTATAGACCTTACTATAAATACTTAAGAGTGTGGGGCTGTCTAGCAAAAGTGATGGTTCCTAAACCTAAAAAGGTTAAGATAGGACCAAAAACAATTGACTGTGTATTCATTGGTTATGCAAATAACAGCAGTGCTTATCGCTTTCTTGTTCATAAATCTGAAATTTCTGATATTCATGTTAATACTTTTATTGAATCAAGAGATGCATCATTCTTTGAAAATATGTTTCCATATAATTTAAATAATTATTCAAATTCAAACAAAAGACCTTTGGATGCTACTAGTAATAATCCTGAAAATATAGACAAAGAGTTTGTATTGGATGAACCTAGACGTAGCAAAAGAGCAAGGACTTCAAAGTCATTTGGTCCAGATTTTCTAACATTTTTGTTAGAAAACGATCCTCAAACGTACAAGGAAGCAATATCCTCTCCAGATGTTTCACATTGGAAAGAAGCAATTAATAGTGAAATTGAGTCCATTATGCAAAATCATACATGGGAATTGGTGGACCTTCCACCTGGTTCCAAACCCTTAGAGTATAAATGGATCTTCAAAAATAAGATGAAAGCTAATGGTTCAATTGATAAATATAAAGCAAGGCTTGTTGTTAAAGGTTATATACAAAAGGAAGGATTGGATTATTTCGACACTTATTCACCTGTTACAAGAATTACATCTATTCGAATGCTAATAGCAATAACTTCTTTAAATAGACTTGAAATACATCAAATGGATGTAAAGACTGCATTCTTAAATGATGAATTAGATGAAGAAATATATATGGAACAACCTGAGGGTTTCATAGCTCCTGGACAAGAGAGGAAAGTATGCAAACTTGTTAAATCCTTGTATGGATTAAAACAAGCACCAAAACAATGGCATGAGAAATTTGATAATGTTATGTTATCAAATGAATTTAAAATCAATGAGTGTGACAAATGTGTTTATGTCAAAAGCACTCAAAAAGAATATATCATTGTTTGTCTTTATGTGGATGATATGTTAATCATGGGTAGCAACAATGAAGTTATCAACTCAACAAAATGTATGTTGTCAAATAGATTTGATATGAAAGACTTGGGGGTTGCTGATATAATATTAGGAATCAAGATTTCTAGAACATCTGATGGAATTATATTATCTCAAACTCATTACATTGAAAAAATACTTGGAAAATTTAACAAGTATAATATAATTCTAAATAAGAGCCCAGTTGATATAAATCTTCATTTAGCTAAAAATGAAGGTGATAACATATCTCAACTAGAATATTCTCGTATAATAGGCAGTTTAATGTATGTCATGAACTGTACTAGACCAAATATAGCTTATTCGGTAAGTAAGCTAAGTAGGTATACGAGTAATCCATGTAAAGATCACTGGAAAGCAATTTTGAGAGTTTTAGGATATTTAAAACATACTAAAAAATATGGACTGCACTATACAAGATATCCAGTAGTATTGGAAGGATATAGTGATGCTAATTGGATATCTGATAATAAAGACTCGAAATCCACTAGTGGATATGTCTTTACCCTTGGAGGTGCAGCGGTATCTTGGAAATCCTCAAAACAAACATGTATTGCGAGGTCTAAAATAGAATCAGAATTCATTGCTTTAGACAAAGCTGGAGAAGAAGCAGAGTGGCTTCGTAATTCCTTAGAGGATATTCCAAATTGGTCAATACATGTGCCAGCTATATGTATACACTATGATAGCCAATCAGCAATTGGAAGAGCACAGAGTCATTTATATAACTGTAAGTCACGTCATATACGACGAAGACATGATACCGTTAGACAATTGTTCTCAAATGGAATTATCTCAATTGACTATGTAAAGTCAAAAGATAATATTGCGGATCCGCTTACAAAAGGTTTAACAAGAGAGCAAGTGAAAAAATCATCGAAGGGAATGGGTTTAAATGTAAGACCCCAGCTTTTATAAATAAAGATGAATTTTTCTATAAATATTATTTTTGAATATTATGGAATAAATTTGATATAATGTTATAGTTGTGGGTAATATTTATAAATTTTGCAAAGTATGCAAGTGGTTATAAAATATTCGTTTGGTGGGAATATTCTTTTTAGGGAATATTCGCATAACTACTCAATCATTGGTGGACCCCATAATGTAATTATTGTTTGATTGAGAAAACGACAAAAATATTTTATAAAAATAACGGCGAGGTGTTACCGTTAAAACCGTGAACTACTCGGTGGTAAAAGAAATACGATGTCTGGCATGGTTGCGTAGTAGCACCAGATATTGATTATTGATGCTTTACGTGAGAAGTCACTCACCATATATGCTTTCAATTATTACTACAAGAATTCTTGCATCATATCTCTTATATTATTGATTCAATTATTGTCACAATGATCATATGTATAATATGTTATAGTATTAAATTAATAATTGAGACGACAAGTTATAAATGATTAATAATGGTTGAAAGATTAAATATGTGTTGATGAAAAATAAAATGATTTGTGGTAAGTTTGATTATTTTATGGGGGCTCATATGTCATCATCTAAGAGTCTCTTCAATCGATAGTAATTACCTTCGTCAATAGTAATTACCCTTGTGAATAGTATTTACCTTCAATCGATAGTAATTACCTTCGTCGATAAGTAATTACCCTTGTGAATAGTATTTACCTTCGTCAATAGTATTTACCTTCGTTAATAGTAATTACCTTTACCGTGACGTCGAACCACTTGTCGTTTCACATTACAAGCGTCCGAACCACTTGTCGTTTCACATTACAAAAGCGCCAAACCACTTTTCTTTTCACATCATTAGTCGTCAAGCCACTTGCCTTTTCACACTAAGAAAAGCTGCTAGCTAGAAATCTTCTATAAATAGAGGCTGAGGGCTTCATTATTTTTCACTTAATTCATTCAAGCTATAGAGAGAGAAAGTATAGAGAGAATAAGAGAGAAAGAAGAAGAGTATTTTGTTACTACATTCGCCGCGAGATTCAATCTCTTACCAAATGTAAGGGTGTTATTCTTTCTTATTCATTTAAGAGAACTGTTGTTATTCCATTGCTTATTATTACATTGGAATAACTTTGTATAATGGTTTACCCTATACTTGGTGACATTCTTCTATTATTATTCTGTTGGAACATCCTGCATCATGTGTTTTACACCCACCGGTTCCGCTCTTTTATTATTATTCTGTTGGAACATCATGTGTAAGACCCCGAAATTTTTTTTAAATAAAAAGGAATTTCCTTTATTTATTATTTTGAAATAGTAAGGGTTGATTTGATTAATGTGGATAGTTAAGGGTTAAATACGCAAATATTTCAAAATAAGCAAGTGGTTATAAAATATTCATTTTTGTCGGGGAATATTCGTTTGGTCGTGGAATATTCGTACTGTCGGGGAATATTCGTACGACGGCGCAGCCATGTGTGGGCCCCATAACGGAAAGCGATTGGATGAGGAAAACGACAAAGTTTGGGTGGTTATAAATAACGGCGTAGTTATTCTGAATTAAAGATATTGGAATACCGGTGGTTAAAATACGATGTCTGGCGTGGTTGCACAGTAGCACACGGTATTGCACAGTATTGTTGAATTATTGATCCTTACGTAAGAAGGCACTACTCAATAATTTTCACAGTAATTACTGTTCAATATTTTATTTTATTGATTCAATAATTGCTGCGTTGATATTTTATATTATTGTTGTTCAATAATTGTCATCGCACCTGATATTTCCCATTATCAGATCAATAATTCATATTATTTGAATAATATTATTAGATAACATTATTGGCAATGTCTAGAAAGTTCTGTCTAAGGAGAGGTTTGGTCACCTAATTGCGCGCCAGTAAGGAGAAATCCTTATCGGAAAGCCCCCTCTTTCCTGGGAACAGCCTGGTTGTCATAAATGTGATTCTGTAATATTATTTGTGAATAATTAATTATTGATTCATATGATAAGGAAATATTTATTTTATATGAATATAAATGATGGATTTATTTATGTGAAGGAATTAATGTTGAGGTGTTTTATCAGTATTTTATCGGATTGGAGGTATTAAAAATTAAATCAGGGGTTTTGAGATATATTACGGGGGTTATAATTTTTAATCCGACCGTTGGATTGTGGTAATTTTTGGGTATGTTATACATACATAAGTTGAGTATATGTCCACAAATTTTGAACCGTTAAAAATTCACGAATGATTTGTTATGAATTTTAAGAGGTGTCGATTCTAAATTAGGGTTATAATTGATTTTGGTGGAAAATTCTAGAATTTAGTGGGCCCCACTTGTGGTTGGTGAAAAAAATGTGCTGAATTTTATTTCAAATGTGGTGGGTGGGAATAGTAGCGGTAAAGCCATCGGGTTGCGAGTTAAGTCCGCTTGAGCGCGTCTTAACATTTTCCTATAAATAGAAATTAAGTTAGAATTAAAAATCACACCGAAACAAAGTTTTCTCTCTTTCTCTCTATATTATTGAGCGTATTTTGTGAGTATTTAGATACTTTGAGAGTTCTTTGTCCAAAGACAAGTTTCATTTAGCATCACTTTCGACCTTTCCTTCCAAGGAAATCTTGATTCTTTGAGGTAAGGGATATTATTTTTTTTAAATGATATTATTTCTTCAATATCATTATCTTTGAAATGTTGATCTGAAGTTTTATCAAATTTGGAACTTTTTCATGCTCGGGGTTACTATTCATGAGTTACTTATTCACGAGTTACTATTCATGAGTTACTTATTCACGATTCTTATTCACGAGTACTATTTATGAAGCGTGAAGATGTTTTTGTGGAATTTCTATCTTTTGGTGTGAGATTCTTATTCACGTATCGACCTTATTCACGATATCTGACACTATTCACGAATACGGCACTATTCACCAAAAAATGAAAATTTTTCTTTTAAATCTAAAATATCTATTCGGATACTAGCTTTAATTGTATCCATGTTTTGATCATTCTTGAATTTTACACCACTTGTGATTATTTTTAAGGTATTTTTGGACGTGGATAAAATAAAATCTGAATCCTTAATCCTTGTCATTTTGTTTCACCGGATTCGTTTCTTTAAAAATATTTTTCATCATCCTCGCCTTAAATGATGATATTATTGAATATCTTTGGCTTTTGTAGTCAAAGATGAATGATTTCTGAAGAATATCTTTGGCCCCAGTGTGCAAAGATGAATGATTTCTGAAGAATATCTTTGGCTTTAGTCTGCAAGATGAGCAGTGTTTTAAATGAACATGACCGAAGTGATGAATATCTTTGGCCTTTAGTGCAAAGATGAGCAGTGTTGAGATGAACATGATCGATTGATGAATATCTTTGGCACAGTAGTGCAAAGATGAATATTTGATTTGAGATGAATATTGATTGATGTTACGAGGATAAAACATTGATGATGGACCGTTAAATTCATAGATTATAGTAGATTTCATTCTCTACGTAACTCTTCATGAATTATTATTTCCATTGCGAATATTGATCCGAAACTTGTTGTCTATTGTATTCTATCGATTTTCCTGTTGGAGACTAACGATAATTTGTTGTATATTATCTTAGTCATAGTATTCTTCTTGGGCTAGTTGAGCTCACCTTTTTCCTTGTTGTTCCATTTTTCTTCTCGGGAGGCGAGAATGTAGCGAGTCTTAGTCGGGTATGGAATGAAGGTTCTAGAGAGAGTTGTTTAGTAGTCCTCACCATTATTGTAAAATAATGTATCAATAAATGTGATGAGGATTTATTTGAGTATAAATATTGTCTGAAGATAATATTTGTATTTAAACTCACAGCTTTATTGTTGTGATAATAAAGTTGTAGTTGTTTACGTACCATGTATTTGGCAACTCGTGAATGGGTGTTGTGTATACCTATTTTGGGGCGTCGCGGTTAGTATCGAGCTTGGGGATATGATCTCTGGCGGGGATCTAGGAATAGAACTAGGAGGGAGAGACGAGTAAATCCTTCGCTAGTGTGTCCTACCTAAGCTTATTTGTTGGTTGGTCATATTATAGGGATATTATGTGATTGATTTCCTTAATTAACCCTTGTTTTATGATAGTAATTGAGAATGTCGATGAGAATATTAATAGTGGTATAAATGAGACCGTGGAGATGCATGCATTTTTAACAACGAGGAGAGCGTGCAACAGTTGGCAATGTACCTCCTCGTGAATAACACCACCGAGCGAGATGATGAACGAGGGATGTTTAGAAGCTTTTTGCGAGTTCATGCAAAATCGACGAGGGAGACTTCGTGCTCAAAATACGAGGAGAAATGATAGTAATTCACGGGTGGTCACAAACGCAATGAGTCAAAGAGTTGGGACCACGAGTGCTGGGAAAGCGGATCCGATCATGGCGGAAACATGGGTCAAGCAAATTACCAAGATATTCGATGTCTTGGTATGCACGAAGAAAAAGAAAGTTCCATTCGCTACTTTTATGTTCCGTGGCGAGGCGATTCTTGGTGGGAATCGTGAAGCGTACCCATCCAAATTTTCGGCGTGTCATGAGAGACGTTTGAAGCAGTTCAATGACAAGTACTTCCTGAAAGTATTCGTCGTATGAAGGAAGTGGAGTTTATCGACCGGAGCGAAATAACATGACGGTGTCCCAAAGATGCAGGCGAAGTTCATGGATTTATCCGAGTTTGCACCTCATTTGGTGGAGAATGAGGAACGATGACGCGGATGTTTCTTAGAGGTTTGAAACCCAAGATACGTCGATCTCATTTTCTCATAAATTTTCTCTCTATTCGAGATGTTGTAAATGAGGCTCGGTTGTTAGAAGCGAGATAACGAAAGTACGTTCAACCGAGGGACCATAACCGGGATCATCTAGAAGATAATGATCATCGAATAACGATAACCAAATGGAGAAAGAAGAATACGGACAAAGGCGGTAACCACTCTGGTGGTAATCGTGGCCATGAAAATAGAAGAAGCGAGTTGGGAGGAGATTTTAAAAGAGGAGATTTAACAACGACCATGTGAAGGCAGCGATCTGCAAGTAATTGGTTCCAAGGAGGAGAAAGACCACTTTGGTCGTATGTTACAAATGCGGAAAGAGGGACATATCATTGAAACCGCCCACAACAGCTTTAAGGTATGCTATAATTGTGGAAAAGAAGGACATATCGCTCGAGATTATGCGATATCGAAACCCAGATCCAGCGGGAATGGTGACTCGAAAGGATGTCCCGAAAAGTCAAAGTCAACGATTCACGGAAGAGCGTTTGTCGTGGCCAAGGTCAAATGCGAGGAACCCGAACGAAGTTAGCACGGTTAGTTAATTATAAATTTTTGCGAAGTTTATACCTTACTAGAATCTGGGCTTCTACCCATTCTTTTATCTCTCTTGCTTGCGCTCAACGTTTAAACTTGACTACGGAGAAATTAGACTTTGACTATTTATGGAGACTCAGTTAGGAGAAACTTTTTGTTACATCCGTTGTTTAGAAATCTTGCTTGATTCAGTTGGCACTATCACATTACACGTTAACCTTATTTCTATAGAGATATTTGCTTTTGATGTGATTTTAAGGTTAACTACTCATCATGCCGAAATTGATTACTTTAAGTAAGGTTGTTAGTTTTCATATTCCTAAGCAACTCATTATTCAATTCAAGCAATCAAACTATTGTAGTCAAACATTTTCATATCAAGCCATGAAGTCATTCGTTTATTACGGATGTCAAGTTTTCTTAGTCCATGTTATGGATTTGAATAAAAACACGTCAGATTTGAATAATATTCCTGTTGTTATTGATTTTTCTGGACGTATTTCTGAAGAATTTCTTGGCTTACTCCCAAAGCTTCGATATTAAATTTTGTATCGACTTTGAACCCGGACAAAACTCATTTCTAAAATCTCATATCGAATGGCTCTATTGAACTTCGGGAGTTAAAAAAATTCAACTATAGAATTTGGTACCTGAGCCTTTATCTTGTGACTTCCTTTGTGGAATGCACCGAAGCCAGACTCTTTGTAAGGGACGTCATATTCGATGCGATAGTAAAGCGATAGGTGTCATTGTGACGTCTTATCCAAGGTTGGGATATAGTCACAGATTGAGAACAACCTAAGTCGGTAATCGAAATGCGTAGTTTTCAGGCTTAGTTGGTTATTATCGGAGATTCGTTGAAGGATATTCTCGAATCGCTATTCCATTAACGTAGTTAACTTCGTAGAGATACAAAATTCGAATGGAGCAAAGAATGTGGGAAGAGCTTGAAGAACTCGAGAGAGACTCATTTCAACACACGTTACGACCACGCCATCTGGAAAAGAGCGTGGTACGGACGTGTTGAGTAGAAGATCGATATCTGAAATCTGAGTACGATATTGTCAAAGACTAATTTCGTATAATTTACAAATAATAGAGATGGAGATGAAAACTCTAGGTACCCACGTGATGATATCTGAGTATAATCGACTTTAATCGATAAAGTTAAAAGCTGCCGAAGCCACAGGCCGAAGCGATGCATATGAAGAAGAAAGTCAAGAAGGAGCAATTACAGGCGAGAATTGATGAAGAAGGAATACTTGAGTCCACTCTAGACTTTGTGTTCCTAACGACTCGATTTGAAGAACAAGATTATGATGGAGGCACACAATACACCATTTGCAATCCATCCTCGGAAGTACTAAAATGTATCGTGATCTTCGACATACATTTTGGTGGAACAATATGAAGAGAGAGATTGCAAAGTTTATCTCGATGTGTTTAACTTGCCAACGTGTAAAAGCGGAGCATCTAGTACCTAAGGGTCCGTTGCAACCACTTGAGATTCCTAATGGAAGTGGGAACACATTACCATAGATTTCGTTACGGGTCTTCCTACGGTTTCTCAAGGCATCAATGCTATTTGGGTTATTGTTGATAGATTAACCAAATCTGCTCACTTCTTGCCGATACGGGAGACTTATTCCCTTGAACGTCTTGCTAGTATGTACGTAAATAAGATTGTGAGGTTGCATGGCATTCCAGTATCCATAGTTTTAGATCGTGACCCAAGATTCACTTCATGATTTTGGGTTAGTTTGTAGAAAGCTATGGGCACGAATTTGCGATTTAGTTCGGCATACCATCCCCAAACGGATGGGCAATCAGAAAGGACTACTCAAACTCTTGAAGATATATTAAAACTCTGTGTCCTAGATATCAAAGGAAGTTGGGATAAGTACTTGCCATTGGTGGAATTCTCATACAACAATAGTTATTAAACAAATATAGGCATGGTTCCATTCGAAGCATTATATGGACAAAAATGTCGTTCTCCAATATGTTGGGATGAGGTGGGTGAAGCAACATTGTTGGGACCCGAGTTAGTACGTATGACTAATGATTCGACAACGTATACAAACGGCACAAGATCGACAAAAGAGTTATGCGGATCTTCATCGAAAGGATGTGGAATTTAATGTAGGGGATCATGTATTGTTGCGAGTTGCTCCATGGAAGGGAGTTACAAGATTTGGGAAGAGAGGAAAGCTCAAATCCACGATTTATTGGTCCATTTCAAATTCTTGACCGAGTAGGAAATGTAGCCTATAGACTTGCGTTACCTCCAAGTATGTCTCGTGTTCATAATGTGTTTCACATATCGGTTGCTTAAATATGTGAAAGACCCAACCACGTTATAGAGTTAGAACCCAGGACGAGATAGCCAAAGACCTAACGTATGAAGAGGTACTGTCCAAGATTTTGGATAGGAAGGAGCATGTCCTACGCCAAGAAAGGTCATACCACAAGTTAAAGTTTTTGTAGAGGAATCATGCTATAGAGGAAATGACACGGGAATTGGAAATCGGAAATGAAAGCGAGGTATCCTCACCTTTTCAAACACTGTGTATCGTCGTCAATTTCGAGGACGAAATTTCATAAGGAGGGGGAGGTTGTAAGACCTCAAATTTTTTAAATAAAAGGAATTTCCTTTATTTATTATTTTGAAATAGTAAGGGTTGATTTGATTAATGTGGATAGTTAAGGGTTAAATCGCAAATATTTCAAAATAAGCAAGTGGTTATAAAATATTCATTTTGTCGGGGAATATTCGTTTGGTCGTGGAATATTAAATCTTTGTCGGGAATATTAAATGCGACGGTAGCAGACCATGTGTGGGCCCCATAACTTGAAAGCGATTGGATGAGGAAAACGACAAAGTTTGGGTGGTTATAAATAACGGCGTAGTTATTCACCGAATTAAGACTGTTGGAATACCCGGTGGTTAAAATCTGATGTCTGGCGTGGTTGCATGCGATGGCGCACGGTATTGCACAGTATTGTTGAATTATTGATCCTTACGTAAAAGGCCTTTACTCAATAATTTTCACAGTGAATTCTTATTCAATATTTTATTTTATTGATTCAATAATTCTTTGCGTTGATATTTTATATTATTGTTGTTCAATAATTGTCACTGCTGCAGACATATTTCCCATTATCGGATCAATAATTCATATTATTTGAATAATATTATTAGATAACATTATTGGCAATGTCTAGAAAGTTCATCAAGGAGAGGTTTGGTCACCTAATTGCGGCCAAGATAAGGAGAAATCCTTATCGGAAAGCCCCCTTTCTTTCACAGGAATGACTGGTTGTCATAAATGTGATTACGTAATATTATTTGTGAATAATTAATTATTGATTCATATGATAAGGAAATATTTATTTTATATGAATATAAATGATGGATTTATTTATGTGAAGGAATTAATGTTGAGGTGTTTTATCAGTATTTTATCGGATTGGAGGTATTAAAAATTAAATCAGGGGTTTTGAGATATATTGCGGGGTTATAATTTTTAATCCGACCGCTTGGATTGTGGTAATTTTTGGGTATGTTATACATACATAAGTTGAGTATATGTCCACAAATTTTGAACCGTTAAAATTCACGAATGATTTGTTATGAATTTTAAGAGGTGTCTGCGATTCTAAATTAGGGTTATAATTGATTTTGGTAGAAAATTCTAGAATTTAGTGGGCCCCACTTGTGGTTGGTGAAAAAATGTGCTGAATTTTATTTCAAATGTGGTGGGTGGGAATAGTAGCGAGTAAAGCCATCGGGTTGCGAGTTAAGTCTGCCTTGACGTCTTAACATTTTCCTATAAATAGAGGCTAAGTTAGAATTGAAAATCACACGAAAACAAAGTTTTCTCTCTTTCTCTCTCTATATTATTGAGCGTATTTTGTGAGTATTTAGATACTTTGAGAGTTCTTTGTCAAATCTGAGTTTCATTTAGCATCACTTTCGACCTTTCCTTCCGGCTTGATTCTTTGAGGTAAGGGATATTATTTTTTTCAGTAATGATATTATTTCTTCAATATCATTATCTTTGAAATGTTGATCTGAAGTTTTATCAAATTTGGAACTTTTTCATGTCGGGGTTACTATTCATGAGTTCTTATTCACGAGTTACTATTCATGAGTTACTATTCACGAGTTCTTATTCACGAGTACTATTCATGAAGCGTGAAGATGTTTTTGTGGAATTTCTATCTTTTGGTGTCGAGTTCTTATTCACGTGATCGACCTTTATTCACGATATCTGACACTATTCACGAATACGGCACTATTCACCAAAAAATGAAAATTTTTCTTTTCGTCTAAAATATCTATTCTGGATACTAGCTTTGATTGTATCCATGTTTTGATCATTCTTGAATTTTACACCACTGTGATTATTTTTAAGGTATTTTTGGACGTGGATAAAATAAAGTACGAATCCTTAATCCTTGTCATTTTGTTTCACTGGATTCGTTTCTTTAAAAATATTTTTCATCATCCTCAGTCTTAAATGATGATATTATTGAATATCTTTGGCACAGAGTCAAAGATGAATGATTTCAAGAATATCTTTGGCACAGTAGTGCAAAGATGAATGATTTCTGAAGAATATCTTTGGCTGTAGTCTGAAGATGAATGTGTTTAAATGAACATGACCGATGATGAATATCTTTGGCCTTTAGTGCAAAGATGAGCAGTGTTGAGATGAACATGATCGATTGATGAATATCTTTGGCTGTAGTGCAAAGATGAATATTTGATTTGAGATGAATATTGATTGATGTTACGAGGATAAAACATTGATGATGGACCGTTAAATTCATAGATTATAGTAGATTTCATTCTCTACGTAACTCTTCTATGAATTATTATTTCATTTGCGAATATTGATCCGAAACTTGTTTGTCTATTGTATTCTATCGATTTTTCCTGTTGGAGACTAACGATAATTTGTTGTATATTATCTTAGTCATAGTATTCTTTCTTGGGCTAGTTGAGCTCACCCTTTTCCTTGTTGTTCCATTTTTCTTCTCGGGGAGGCGAGAATGTAGCGAGTACTAGTCGGGGTATGGAATGAAGGTTCTAGAGAGAGTTGTTTAGTAGTCCTCACCATTATTGTAAAATAATGTATCAATAAATGTGATGAGGATTTATTTGAGTATAAATATTGTCTAGAAGATAATATTTGTATTTAAACTCACAGTTTTATTGTTGTGATAATAAAGTTGTAGTTGTTTCTGTACCATGTATTTGGCAACTCAGAATGGGTGTTGTGTATACCTATTTTGGGGGCGTCACATCATGTCTGTGTGTTTTACACCGGACCTGGTTCCGTCTTTATTATTATTCTGTTGGAACATCCATGCTCATGTGTTTTACAATTCACTGGTTTCCGTCTTTGTTATTATTCATTGGAACATCCCATGCATGCGTTTCTGGCGGGACCGAATTCCGTTATTTATTATTCTCGTTGAATAACTTTTGCTGCGTCTGCCTATCCCATGCATGGTGATTTCTTTTGTTATTCTATTCTTTATTATACCCAAATGGTTAAAACTTTGACTTATACTCCATGAAATTAGTGGAATATCCTTGATATTTGCGTTTCATCCAATATCTTTTCATGGAAATATTCTTCCGATCATTCTTGAATTTTACTCTACAAAACGATGTCATGTTGATAATTTGGGCGTTAATAATTCTGGATAAAATAATTCTTGAACTTGTTTTATTGAATTCTTATATCATTGTCATCATCCTCATGTTTATATTATGTTGAAAGTCATCTACATGGCACATGTAGTGCATAGATGGACTTGGTATGATTATGACCGAGAGACTATTCGGTGTAATCATGACCGTAATGTTACAAATGATGTGATAAAAATCCTCGATGGTAAGTAGTAGTGCATTGGTGACGATTGTTGGCATGATCATGACCATTAATGAATACACAAATATTCTTGGCCAGTAGTGCATGAATAATTGTGGTCGTGATCTTAAGAGAATATCCTTGGCCGTAGTGCGGGGGGTGATTCGATGATGTGGAATATTTATTAAAATTTGAGTCTCAATTATAACAGATGATGAAAAACCTTTTAAAACCTAAAAGATAGTAGACTTTATTTTCTACTTGACTCTTTTAATGGATTACGATATTCATTTATGATTAAACCGGTTGTACATTGTATTTTATCGGTTTAACATTGTTGAAGACTATTGATAATTTATTCTACATTATCTTAGTCACAATATTTCTTCTTGGGCTAGTTGAGCTCACCCTTTCTTTCACATTTTTCTTCTTGAAATGAGAATATAAATTTGACGAAGAGTCGGGGAAGCAGTGATGGTCCCGAAGATAGCATTAGTAGTCCTCACTATTCGTGAAATAGTGTGATAATAATTGTAATGAGGATTTTTTTTTTTGAGTTTGTATAATATCTAGTAGATGATATTTGTATTTAAACTCACAGTTTATGTCGTGTTAATAAGTTGTATTTAAATTCTGTACCATGTAAGTGGCGACCCAAGATGGGTGATGTATACCTAATTTTGGGGGCGTCACATTAAAGCCTACTGTTTAAATAAGAGTCGTCATAGTGGCAATCCAACCTAGCTGACTGGAGATCCCAAGATCTAAGTTCAATATATGGGCAAATCGAACTATGTAGTACTGAGTAAAGCACTGAGGAGATATTTCCTCCTATCCATTCCTATTATGAGACAGTGCACATCTGCCGCGAGAATCAGGATAAGTTACGCTTTTAATGACTTTTATATCTTGAAATACGTTCAAGTGGGTTATTGCAGGATACTCTTGATAGAAGTCACCTACGTGAGTAAGAAGGGGGCCACTTCTGTGAGAATTTTGAAGGGTGATTTCTCTAATATACTCACGGAACCAAGAGGTGTTTCAAGGCCAAAATGAACACAAACGTGAGAACCAACTATGCGAAGAGATATTTTGTAAATTCTATTGTCTTGGTTTACACGAAAAAGTCGACAGCTTTAAAGACATCAAGTCTCTCGATTAGCCAAGTAAATCAGATAGACTTTACTAGGGCAAGTTCAAAGCCACTGAGCTACTTAACTTGATGTAAGTATCTTTTCTCATGTACTCGAACTAGTGTTTGCATATTCATAACATATTTTTTTTCTTTCCTACATGATATAAAGCCAATTTTACATTCATGTGGGGGATTGTTGGAAATGGGATTTGAAACATTAAATATTAGAGCATTTTGAGGCTCAATTTAATGAGGGACCCACATTTCGTATATGTCAGGTCAATGCACCAATGCGTTCTCCTCATGAGGAGTATAACATAGTATACTTATTTGTTCAAATCCATTAGAATTGAATGAGAAAATTGACTCAAAGTCACCTACTTGATATGTTGTAAATTCAGTAGTCACATAGGATGTGTGAAAGAAATGTGAAGACTTTATATATGGGATGTTTGCTTTCGATGGGAAGGGCCCAAGGGGCACCCCACTTTAATGGAAGGGAGGACCCTAGCCAAGCTTGGTTCGAACCCACACTGCAAGTGGGAAGGCGGCCTGGTCGTGGTAAGTGGCGGGTCGGGTCACGATATATAATTTTTTGGATAATTCTGTTTAATAAATTATCAGATTTTGTTTAAGGTTATTATCAATACTACGTAGTTTTGACACCCAACGGTAATAAACTGCCTCCTGATTCTATTAATTAATCAGTCTGGGCGTCAACAGAGTATAATTTTTCCCGTTCCTTCCCTCCGTTCTGCAAAGTTTTTTCTTCTTGTTCTGCTTTTTCCCGTTCTAGAGTATAAATATTCCGTTCCCGTTCTGCAGTAGTTTTCCGTTATGTTTTCTACCAAAATCCCGTTCTCTGTAAAAAGTTAATTGTGCAGTAAGTTTTTCTTCTTTTCTTTATGTATGCATCATTATTATCCATTAAGTTCGATATATAACATAAAGTTATGTTCGTGGTGTTCTTAATTTTGAAATACTTCTAATTAAGAATTGGAAATTCGTTTTATCTTGGGAAGCAATTATTCAATTAATCCTTAGTACCAGTGAGGGAATAAATTTGCTTTAAGAAGACTTTGTGAAATCAAAGGACTCAAATTTATCTGTTTATATTTTTCTGTGTTACATATATATATAATTCTGTTCTGTTTATATATATTAAATAATATTATATATTACGGATTACAGGGACTAGATATTGACCACACATTTTAAGGCCAACCAAAAAGTTTAGGCATAAGCCAGAAGCCGCCACGGAGGAATTGAATTGGTTGAGTTTTTATTTGGTACAAAATATGAAGTTTAAGACCACATCTTTGTAGGAAATGTTTTACAATCATAATAGACAATGGAAATATATGGTTGCCAATTTCTTGATGAGAATTTTTTTTTGGGGCTGAGCCATATATTCCAATTTTTTCTTCTTTTGTTATTTCTATGCTGATCTGGTGACGTGCAAATAAGACTGTAAACGAGCTAACACAATTCGGGCTCGATTCGAAAAAATATGAGCGAGACTCGGATTCGTTAATAATATGATCCAAATCGAAAGCGTTAAAATAGTTGAATAAAAATATGAGTAGAATCGAAAAGCGAGTTATACTTCAATTCGTTTAAGATTCAAACTATTCAATTTTTATTGTGATTCGATACATACTTTCGGTTAATCATATTCGATTAAATATTCGATACATTCTCTTATAATATATATAAATTTAAATCAAATTAGGATAATTAGTTATTATTTTGTTTTGTTTGTAATTTTAATTGTGATTTTATATTTGTAAAATGTAATAATAAATATATTTTCTCATTTTTAAGTAAAATAACAAATTCAATTTATAATTATATTTATTATAAAACTAGTTATTATGTGAAAATTCGAATTCGAGCTTGAATTTGAAGCTCACGATTAGTTTGAATAAATATTCGAGTTGAGTCGGATCAAATTCGAGTAATAAATATTCGAGTCAAGTCGAATCTGAGTAGAATTTTTAAATATAATTGAATTGGTAGAATTCGAATGAATTTATCATTTAAAATTGAATTCGAAGTATTTCTATTCGGCTTCCGGTTCATTTCGTTTACTGGCACTTACGTGCAAACACAAATTACATGTATATTACTAGTCTTTCCATGCTTAAGATGTCTGGCTTTCCCGTGGTCATTGATCTCATGCTACATCATGAAAAGTTTGGAATACATTGTAGTATATTTTGATCCATAATCCCCTTTTGGGTGTCATAGTACTGACAATTAATCCCTCATTTAGGTAGAAAATGGGGTTTTCCAGGGTTTGCGGGAGATTGTGCTAGTAGCCACCAAAGGTCTCATTCAGGAACAAGTTTAGAACAGAAAAATAATATTACAGATTCCTGCTCTCAGATGATCCTTCAGCTCCATGATGTTTTTGATCCTAACAAGGTCAGTGCACCTCAAGTTATGGGTCACTGTTTGGTATTGTACTCTCCCTGATAACTGATGTAGTGATGTGCCATTCTTGTGCTTATTCTGTTACAGATAAATGTAAAGATAAAACTTGTTTCTGGATCGCCATGTGGGGCAGTAGCTGTGGAGGCAAAGAGAACTCAAGCTAGTTGGGTTGTATTGGACAAGTAATATTTTTTGTATACGATGGACCATTCATGGCGAACTAAATTTCAGTTGCTAGTGTTAACTTATTGCTCACTTTTATTCCCATTGTTTGATCGGTTACGGAGGAGAGAGAGAAAGGAAAGAAACTATTCAATAAATATGAAATACAAAGTTTACCCTTCTGTAATAAGATTTACAATTTTAGCCGGTCATTTTTGACCATTTAAATCATAAAAGTGTGCATTTTGTTAAGCATAAGTGAAGTTTGGGTTGTACTTAGATATCTTTTTCAGAACAGTGATGTAAAGTTTGCTTTTAGTCTTCCATATTATTTCATTATTCTTGAATTTTTAAAGTCAACTCAAGAGATTTTTAAACTCAAAATTAACATAATATTTTTTTAATTTTAATCAATAGAATGATAAATATTATAAACTATTTAAGAAGTCATTATAAATTTTATTGCTTCATAATTTTTAACGAATCGTCTTAATTTAAAATTTGAAAATATCTAAAATTGACTTTTAAAAGTCAATAGTGATTGTATAATTTGAAAAACATGGAGTATTTTGTTTTATATGTGATATGTAATATATTATCTACAAATATTATATTCACACTATTAATAAATTTTAAGTGCTTAAAATCCTGGAACTTGAAGTATTTAGCCCTTATAATTCAACTCTTAATTTTTTCAGATTTTCAATTTTCAACTTTTTAAACATGTCCGTGAGGCTCTAGTTGAATGCCAACAAATTTTTAATAGCATTTCACCAATATTTATTGAAAATAGAATTATAATAAAATAGTATTGCTCAATTTACCGAAGGTTTCATTAAAAAATGAAAATATAATTTTGACTTTAGAATGAACTTAAATAAAAATAAAAAGTTATAATAATTAATTTTGGAATCAAGGAATTTAAGTTTTCGCGTAGTATTGAATAAAGTGTTACGAGCACGAAGCTATTTATGCAATTAACTGATGTAGATTTAGACGAGAACTAGAATGGGGAGATAAATTATGTTCATAACTGTTGATGAGTAATCCTTCATCAGATTTGTGAATTTTCGATTTTGGATCTTAATCGTATAATTTTCCCGGTAAGCTTTAATGTTTTATTACATTTGAATTTTGATTTTCTAATTCGACTTTATGTTCGAAGTTTATGTATAATTTTGAATATATTTTGTATCCGTTCTAAGTTTAGGTTTTGATAAGGCATTTGATTTTGAAGGTTTTACTTGTTAATAAAGCAATGGACACGTCTAGTGCTTTGGATTATATAAACCAGATGTTTCCCTCAGGTCAGATCACACATTTTCTCTGTTTTATACCAATATAGTTGTTTATGCTTAGTTTTGAATTTGCGTAATAGATACCGGTCTTTATTTCCAAGTTAAACAAAGATGTATATTTATATATAGAGGTGTATATTGACTTTAATTCCCAATTACTAGTGATTGTTGTTCTTCAGTGGTTATCTTTTTCATTTCAGTAGAGGGATTCTTATAATTGCCTGAAATTGAGACCTAATAACTTCTAAGGTACTCCAGTTCGTCCCTTATTACTTATTAGTATTGTTATATTTTTTACTGTACCCTGAACTGAGAATCTTCTTCATAACAAAGACTAAAAGGTGACATGATGTTCTAAATTTGCCATTAATGAAATGGGGATGGAGGTTAGGCTTAGTTTTCAGTAATATCAATTTAGTTATTCGAATTGAGTTAAGGGGGTTAAATGTAAAAGTGACGACTTCTATTCAAATGCTTGATTTTTTAAATGGGCTCTCATTATGGGACGGGGAAGTACTCTTGAGCAAGTGTAATGTACATTCTAGTTAGCACAACGGCGTTTGAGGAATTATTGCATCATGGCAAATACAAAGTATGTACTCAAATTAGTATATTTGAAGAGACATTGTAATACCAGATGATTTACAAATCAAAACATGTAGACGAAAGAAATGCAATGGTTCATATAGTTGAACGAAGGAATTGACTCAACTATTCAGACCCGGTCCTAGGTATGACCTTTAGAGCTTCTAATTGGTCGCAGGGCATATTTAAACAATTATCCTTTGCTAAAATTAATCACAAATGCGAGCATTAGTAACCCTAGAGTGCTTTGTTATACAGGAAATCATATTTTGCTAAGATTGAATGTCAAATAGCTCAAACTACAAGGGACACTTTTTTCATTTTTCAAAATTGGTGTATTGGTTAAAAAGTGGTTTTTGGATTTAGAAGCAAATGCTGAAAAATGAAATTCTTTAGGATAGAATTATCATTGATGATGATCAATATGTTCCCACAAGGACTAGGAAAACATAATGATTGGCTTGAAATCTTTCTTGCATTTCCATTCTTTAAAATCACGTTGTGTTTTTAAGAAATGTTCCTTGCAATTTGGTGAATTCAATATTCAATTTACTCATCAATGTGAAATACAATATGGTTTATCAGAGACATCTTTATCTGGTGTCGAGCCCCTGATGCAAAAAATACATGGCGAGATTCGCCATGTGGATGCTGGGATTCTAGCAGAGGTTGTTTTATTTGCTTATTGACTATTGAGTACTATTTTACTTCATTTATATAAAATTTGATCAAGGATGCAAATACCTTTTATATTTGTATCACTGAATGATATAAATAGACCAATGTCTGCAGCACATGCATATATGGTTAATTTTACTTGGATGGTACAAATAAATTTAGATTTTTTCCTTGTATTTGAGCTGAGAAGTGTTGGTACAAAAATATAACCATAATAAACTACATACGATTTTTGTACTGATCTCAAGGTTTGTGATTTTGAAAATCAAAATATATATGCGTAATTATTAATTTTAAAAAATTGGTCACTTTGACCATAAAAGTAAACAGAGGACATTTTTCATGACTGAGGAGCTATTAGCTTTCGTCTCTCCATAATGCATCCATAATTCATGGCCAGATGTTTTTTGACTACTGCGGATGATGTGTCTTGGAACTTTCATTTCTTTCGTAATTTGAATGATTATGAATCTATTGATTTGGCTTTCCTCCTATTATGTTATTTATTTTCTTTATCCATTTCTTCTGATAAGCGTCTTTAACTATTAATTCATCTTGTGATTTTTGCAAGTCTTTTTTTCCTCTTATTTTGTTGGTCTCAATCCGATGCAGAAATTTCCTGTGGCCAATTATATTTGGAAGTTAGAAGCTCCCTCTAAAATTAAAGTTTTTATTTGGTCTTTGGTCCTTGTCTCCTTGATAGGCTCAACATTCTTGAAATATAGAAACATTCTTAAAACCTCTTACACCCTCAGACACAAACAGATTGTGTCATCAGCAAACTGGAAACGAGATTGTGTCTCAGAGCAGCTTTCTAGTGTATAAATGTATTGAGACTGCTTGCCTAAGCAGTTTTTTCATTTAGTTTTTTTCCACTTGAGTGATTATATTTATATAAGCTCTAAACAGTATAATCTTGTGTACTTTTAAATTTTCTGTACTTCTATCCTCTCGATTTTATAAAACTATGGGGATAAAGTATTAGATTGTGATAGTGTGATGGATGGACATTTACACAGAGGTTTAGCATTAGTCTTTGAATATTCGGTTATCTGCCTACTGTTAATTTTATAGATTCTTTTCACAATACTACATGTAATTAAATGAGAAAGAGCATGTAATGGTTCTGATCATTTGGTGCTCAATGCTTTTGGTGTTCTTCACTCTATTTTTTTGGAGAAGTCACACATAAAAGAAGGTCGTGAACTCAGATAATAGATATATAGGGTATGCATAATTATTTACTTGGAAAAATAAACTAAGCTTTTCCTTGTTACCACTTTTAATCTAGGGTTTTAGTTCTTGTTTTATAAAATTTCTGACAGTGGATACATGTTTGTTTATCATTTTGAAGAAATAATTTCAAATTTTTCTGTAATATTATGAAAAAATAAGTAAAGCTGATTTCACCTTTTAAGTCCTTAATAGCTCCGACTAAGGCTTACTTGAATATGTTTACATCGCAAACCTATTATTTCTTTTAAATATATTTAATACATTCTAAAGAACCTTTATAGTTTTTATATGAAACGGAGTTTCTTCTGAACATATTTCATGGAAACAGAAAAGAAAAATGCTTACCATACACATTTTCATTTTGCAAATGAAATCATAATTGTTCTTTTGTCTTTTCCTTCTTTTTGTTTATTTATTTATTTCTTTCTTTAATCCCAGCTTAGGTACAGGGAAGGAGACAGAAGAAAGTAATTTGCTGCAGCAATTATCAGATGCTTGCTTAGTTGTTGATGCTTTGGAGCCATCAGTAAGAGAAGAGTTGGTAAAGAATTTCTGTAACCGCGAGCTTACATCATATCGGCAGATCTCTGAAGGAGCTGGTTTGTCCAATTTTCGTGTATATTTATTATATTCATTTACTAATGATATCTAAGATCATAAATTCATAATTGTGTAGTTCCTTAGATTTTAGAATTCTTTATATATACTATTGTACTAGAACTAGCCAAGCTGGATAAAACAGAGCGAAGATATGCATGGATCAAGTGTTGGTTAAGAACTAATAAGGAGATATGGAAAATCTTTCCTCCTTCATGGCACATTGCCTATTTGCTTTGTATTCAGTTCTGCAAGTTGACGAGGTTTGTCATTAACCTCTCTGGGTTCAAACTTTGATGATTTGTTAGAGTTTTTTATTTTATTTTAATTTTAAATAATTTTAATTTAAGAAAATATGATTATAAAGTTCAACAGCTACTTTCTGCAAAATAATGCCATAGCCATACAGCCATACACGAGGCTAGACATGTGTCATTAATTTATAATAATAATTTTTTTGTCTTTGGCATCTTATTTAAAAATTTGTAAAAAGTTTCGTGAGAAAAAAGTTATTGATATTTTGGATTAAAGTTATAAAAAGGTTGAGGTTGCATAATCTACGTTGAGGATGGTATTCATGTTTTCCTTATTAGAGTATCATTAGACAATATATTTTTACTAAAATAATTTTCAACCAGATAAGTGACTGTTGGCATTGTTATTATCAGGACACAACTTGTGAAAATCCTTAATAATCTGAAAGAAAAGCCCGATGTTGGAACATTATTGTTGCTAGTAAGTTATACTTTCAGTTTATTACGTTCTGTCCTCTTTATGTGTGCAACCTAGTCATGAGCCCTAGTCTTGCAAGTTTATCTTTTCTGTTATTTTCTGAATTTCCGTGAGAATTAGTTAGTCTTTGTTGCATAGCCGTTGAACTTTTGTGAAACCTTATTGCTCCAATTTGGGACAAGCTATTCATATTTCTTTTTTGTGTCTGTGTTTTGGACAATTCTTTTTGAAATTCACAGCCATTTATTAGCCTTCTTATCCTTGTATAATTGATTTCCTTTCTATATGAAGCCAGCACCTTTATTGATACAACCATTAGCCTTTATTTTTCTAATATATTGGTGCAACTCTAACCATCAACTTAAATATAACAGAATTATATGTTTTACCGTTATAACACATGTATAAAGTTGCTTTGCTTGTAAAGGACTCTTGAATGGAAGTATTAACCTTAGTTGCTTTGTGAAACTTATGTTTTGTCTTGTGATCATTTCGATATTTTTATGCTAGTTTCACTTTGACATTTTCATTTTGGTAAATATTTGAAGGCATTGCAACGAACTTTGGAATTTGAGGAGGAGTTAGCAGAGAAATTTGGCGGGGGCAGTCGTAAAGAAATGGGCAGTGACATTGGGGAGATAGATAGAGAGGAAAATAATAGTTAAACTGTATCAGATATTAGAAAGAAGTACGAGAAAAAGCTTGGTACTCATGAAGAAGTGAGAGTCAAGTATGCATCAGTGATTGATTTCTTTACTCAATAATAATTTGTCTTGAAAACTATAGTTTACAAAATTGTTAAATGTTTTGTGCCTATTGTCAGGAGAAAGATGGACTTAAAGATTTATCAGTGCCTGGAGCTTTGGGGTGAGCATTCGGTTAATAACCGAACCGAACACACATTCGGTTATAACCGAAAACCGAATTTACACTGTTTATAATATCCGAACAACTAACCGAACTACATGATAACCGAATAACCGAATAACCGAACTAATTATTCGGTTATTCGGTTAATAACCGAATTTAACAGTTTACTCTTACTTTGCTTAACTTAACAGAATAACAGTACATGAATGATCCAACATCAATAAAAAAAAAACATGAATCTGATTCAGCAATAAAAAACAACACGACTGATCAACAGCAATCAACAAGACATATTACAAAAACATGAATGATCAAACAAGACATATTACAAAAATATGAATGATCCAACACCAACTGAGACATGAGACAACCGAGCCAACAACAACAGTCAACATAGTGGCCGACCTTAGACCAGAGGCCAATACGTCTACCTGACTACCTGGCCAAACACGTCGAGCAAGCCCAAGCCGAGCCCTACGAAGAGATGGTGAGCTTCGTGGAAAAGCTCGTCATCGGCTCCACTTCCGTCGTCGCCGGCGAGCTCTCCGTCAAGGAGCAGAACCTCCTCTCTGTCACCTACAAAATTGTATCGTCGATTAAGCAGAAGGAGGAGGGTCGGAGAAGAACGAAGAGCACGTGGTGCTCGGAGTATAGATCGAAGGTGGACCTGAAAGACTCTTGAGAGATCTGAGTACAGATCTGAGTACAGATTTGACTTCTGAGAAGAGGAGGGTCGGCCGTCGGAGTCTCGGAGAATAATTTAGTAAAGTAGTACAGATCTGCAGACTTGAGAGACTTGATTTTGAAAGACTTTTTCGGTAGTAATGAGTAATGACTTTGAAGTAGTAAAAGATCTGCAGACTAGTAATGACTTGACGTCTTGACTAATGGGTTATGGGCTTTGGGCTGAGTAAAATTAATTAATTAAGTGTTCTGCAATTGCAATTTTGAAAGCCTTTTTCGGTTATTCGGTTAAACCGAATAACTCAAAAATAAAATCCGTACAACCTAATTGAAAACCGTAAAAAAATTCGGATATAACCGAAATATTAAAAATAACCGAAATTTCAGAAAAATTCGGTTAAATTGTTTCGGTTCGGTTCGGTAATTCGGTTATATCCGTTTTTTGCCCAGTCCTACTGGAGCTGGGGTAAGTTCTTCTTCAAGGATTAATTATATGTACTGGTACTAAGTTGCTATATTGATGGGTCGTATGTACAATGACCAAAGATTGAAATCCAGCTTAGAACATGTTTAAATAAAAGATGTTTGTGCACATTGGTTGCTTCATCTCTTTACCCTATTGCAGTCCTTCATTTTAATTTAAAACTATTATAGCACGAGAGTAAATGAATCAGGTGATAGTTTTAATTTACATAAAAGGCTCAATGTGCTCATAGTTGAAAATCTGTTTCTGTTTTTACTTTCCATTTAAAAGATGTGCTAATCTTCATATTTTCTCTTGCTCTGTGGAATGACAAATTGTTATTTATGTGCATAGAGCCGTTAATTTATCAGATTGCAGTTAGTGTGTATATACATATATATGTATATATATAAGTTCTCTGTGTTCTTTACTAATTGGATCATTTGAAACTTCTATTGCTGGGAGGTTCACGTAAAGGTATTTTTTACAGATGAAAATCATTTTACAAGACAGAAATTTCTTAGTTGGATGCGGCCACTAAAAGCCTATTTACGTGAACTGTTTGGAGGGAACGAAATAGGCTCCACTATGATAGGACTGCTTATCCAATTACAAAAGTCATCGCTCTTATGTTTTCTTTTGGGTTGAGGAACTTTCAGCTCTGCTGTTTCACTTTTTACCTGAATTTTAAAGACGAGCTTGAGCTCTGATAAGGTAGTTTTCCGTAAGGCCTTGGCAAGTTCGGGTGTATAGTCTTCTATGATTTAATGGTATAGTGTTTTCGTAAGCCTTTTTTCTTTGGGAATGCCTACAGAACTTGCATCCTTTGGCAGCTGTTAGTAATACTCCACTTCTATATTGGAAAAAATATTCCTTCTCTCATTTTAGTGGTTTTTTATGACCTATTTCTGTTAGATGGTTTTTTGTGAGCCATCTCTGTTTGTTGTCTTTTTTCAGATTAAACTAATAAAGCTAGCCGGTAAATATCCTTATCCAACAAAAGGACAAAAAACATAGTTGCTGACCATTGTCTTGTATACATTGCTATTGCAGTTCAATTTTCATGGAATTATTTCATTTTGCTTTGAACCTCACTTGACGGTATATGTAGAACTAGAAGAGAAGACCCTTATGGAGCATTTAGAGAAACTTGTTCAAGTGAGTTTGATGAACCTTTTTAATATTATATCTGTGGTCCTTTGCTTTGATGTGTACTGTAATTGCATTATGTTTTTAATACAACAGGATGAAACTTGGGAAATTGAGGGAAGCCAGACTAATATATTGTCCAGTAACATGCAGGTGCCAATATTGTTGTTGTTCAACAATTTGTCTTCTCCCAACTAGAGAGAATATAATTCTTATTATGCAATTTTATGCAGTATATATTTGTCCAAAAATTCCTGCTAAATTCCTTGTTGCATTCGTTGTAACTTGTAACAACAGTACAGAGTTTTTAGAGTTTCAGTTGTTATTGGGAACTTGTCATCTTCTTCCAAGCTGTGTGCATGCACTTTTCATGACTGCTTTGACATATTGTTTCTTGGTTTCCACTTGTTTGGGGTGGGTGGACTTCTTGTCCTCACTTATTCTTGTATCCTTTCTATTTTTGGTTTTGACAAAACTTCTGTCTATCCAAAAAATTATAGCATTCTGAGAACTCCCTCTGATATTAGTCTAGTTCTGTCAATAGCCTATTTGATTTTCCATTTCTTGTATGTTCCATTAAGATGCCTTTTTCGATTTTGATTTCCTATCAGTTTCATTTTTCTATTGAAGCAGACATGTTCTGTCTGCATCTAGTTTAGTTTCAAGATATTATGTTGTGCTAACTTTTTTCTGTTTGCTCTTTTGAAGGCATTTTTGATTATTTTAGGAGAAGCTTAAAGAGATGTAGTGTTTTAACTAAGGGCCAGACGTTATTCAATTTGTTCAAGGCGTGTTTTAAAACTTATACTTGCATCCGTAAAAATCAAATCAAAATAACTAATCATCTTATATTTAGTAATGATTACCAATGAAAGGCTCTCGAAGAGAATTTAAGGGTATAACCAAAATAAGCATCAAGGACAGCTGCATGTAATTATTCCTCACTATATGCCGTGCATACCTGATGCTCTAAAATCTAAAGAAGTCAGATTCTTGAAATCATGTGCTCCATTATACCTTATCATAAATCATGTTTGCAAAAATATGATCTGGCTAAGTTGTAAGCTATTTCACTTAGAAAGATTTGATTGGTGCCTTCGAGGTGTATAAAGATTAAATTGATAGTTATAAATATTGGGCAAGGTCATCTTAGTGGGTATAACCCCTATGACACTATAGTTAAGCAACACATAGTTTCATATCCACAATTTTTTCCATTTGACTATTCTAAACCTTGTTCATGGATCCGCAAGCAGCGTATAATAGTATTAGAAGAAATTTTGCTTCTGAATATATTACTTGGTTGAAAGAAAGAAACAATGACCTTTTCTTTCGCCTTCTTCTTTTTCTTCGTGCAAGTATAAAAAAACGTAGAATGTTTCTTTTTTTGGGGGTTATTCTTGTTTCTGTATTGCATCCATTAGGTTTTCACAATGGATTATACGAGATTACTAAGTAAGGTAGTATGTTACATGATAACATATAAATATGATAAGAACTATTAGACTGTGTAAATTCTATGGGAAAAAATCAACATCCCGTAGACTGTTTATGACTTCATGAAATTTAATAGTTTAATCAAGGTTTTAGAGAATTTAGCATGCAAGCTTGCCATTTGATACAACACTTTACTAATCACCCCATCAATTTGAAAAATATTTAGTGTAGGAATGAGGTCACTTCGCCAATTAATCTTAATCAGTCCTTGTTTGGAATGCTAAAAGTAGGTCATTAATATCCTTACTGCCTAAAAGCTTCATGCAATTTAAATTTGGAATGAAATATGTACTTTCTGAATTCTCCAGTTTATAAATGTCTTAGAATTGTATAATTTATTGATACACCATAGTGCGTACTGGTTTATGCAATTATGATCTTCTGGACGTTTTTGTCAGGTATTTCAAAGAATTCTCAAATCCTATGCTACAAAGCTTTTTGCAAGATTGCCCAAGGGTGGTACAGGAATTGTTGCAGCTGCAACGGGGATGGATGGACAGATTAAGGTATTAAACAATATCTATGGGTTTGAACCTTTATAACAACAAATGCTTATTCCATACACCTAACTATGATTCTGAATTTGTTGTTCAATTGTTCTGTGCAGACATCTGATAAGGATGAAAGGGTCATATGTTATATAGTAAATACTGCTGAATATTTCCATAAAACTGTAATTTCGGTTTCGCATATGCTATTTAGTGGTATTCTGATTTCTGTTGAAATTGCCTGCAAGACTGCGACTAGGATTGGTCTATTAAATTAAGTATAATTGCATATAGCACGGTTTAATGTTTTTCATAGGTGTCAGATATATGATCCTTGACCTTTGTTAAAAAGACGAGGGCATAGATAGTTTCAAAATTGTAAGCTCTTATTTATCCTATACTCTGTTATTTGTAAGAGTAGTGCAATTTCACTCATGCATAATTCAAATTCAACTATGTGATCTACAATGGTAGGCTTTTGTTCCAAAATGCCTACTGCTGAAGATCACATTGTTTTAGTTGATATGGAAGAGAGAGAGGAGGGTGAAGAAGAGAAGGGAGAAAATTCATACTCATAGTTACATTATTACCCGTATGCACTGCATAGTTTGTAACATCCCCCTCTTAGTAAGTACCTCTTGATCTTAATTATATACATTAGGAATAGGATGAAAAACATCACACTGCATATGTGATGTCTGGGTAAACATCATCTGCTGGGTCAACTATACACTTGTATATAATTCCTTGTGATATTATTTATCCAAAATAGTCATTTTTTGATTTCATTATTTTTGCAGTCTGATCTGATGAGTTGGCTGAGAATGTCTATAAAATAATTGATTCTCAATTGGCTGATGCAGTGGATATGTCCGAAGTGCAGGTTAAAACTATTTCATGATTAAGTTTTCTTGTATATCTTTGTTGCTTGTAATTTTAATGAGAATGATGCACTTGTGAAGGATGAATTCTCAGCACTTGATAACAAAAGCACTGGTAATACTAGTTCATGGTCTGGAAACTAAATTCGATGCTGAAATGGCTGCAATGACATGGGTTCCATGGGGTACACTTGAAAGTGTTGGTGACCAGTCAGAGTAAGATGTAGTGCCAACAGTTGAACTAAACCAATAACAGCAATGCCTAGAAATTCCCAAACATGTAAAGAAATGGAAATTAACTTGTGGATTTTCTTTCAGGTCTGTCAATGGAATAAATATGATCCTTACCAGTAGCATTCCAGTGCTCAGCAGTCTTCTTTCTCCCATTTATTTCCAGTTCTTCTTAGACAAGGTGATTATAAACTTATAATGAAAATATAGATTTTCAATTTTCATAGCTAATGCCTTTAGGTTTTTCAGGTGTTTAAACTAGATCAGCATTACTTTGCTATATAGTCATGTTTCTGCTTGGATACCTACTCAAATATCTTATACACTATTATCATTTTCTCCTACATTGTTATATGGTGTTTTGTTAATTTGCAGCATCAACACTTGAAGTGTTGAAATATATCCTTACATTTATTACTCTCTTTTGTTGTTATTTCTTGGCCAAGTCTGCTCATTTTTTTTATTGTTTATGCAGCTTGCATCATGTCTTGGCTATTTTCAAGTGCAAACAAATATCAGAAACAGGAGCTCAGCAGGTCTTGATCAACCTCACTCCTTTTCCTTATGTACCGTTTGACATCAAGAAGTTAAGAAACACATGTCTGCAAGCAGTTCAGCTCATGTCAAATGATTGTCAATTCCAAATGCCGGTCAATGCTAAGCAATTTATAGTAGTTTGAAACCCTGCTAGGATATAATATCAATAACTCATTCTCCATGATATAGTTATAAATTAGCTGTTTGGTGCTTTTGTAGATGTTGTTGGATATTACCCAGGCTGTAAAGACAATTCTTCTAGAGATTCCCTCTCTTGCAAGACAGGTAAGATAGCACATGCATTTCATATATATGTTTGAATATCTCTGAAGCTTGTAGTATATTGCTAATTGTTACTTTATTACAACCATTATGATTGTTGCCAACTGTATATTATATATACAGTGTTGGGAACATGGATAACCCTACAGTCCCCTGTCTTGAGTTAATTGTAGTTTTGTAGGTTCTTCCAGGTTTGCATATGCTTTAATCTAGATTTCCTGTAAGGTGAATACGTTAAGCTTGAACCAACTGATTTAATCAACCCTCATTTTTTCTGATTGGTATCTTGTTATGATATCTACACAATTTCCACAAGATTCAAGATATAAGAACATTGAAAATACTTGGTTTTACTTTTAGAGTAGAGTACGTAAAATGTGATAAATACATATTCTTGAATCTAACATTTTTGTTTCTTTTGTAAATTTACTAATCACTCAGTTAACTTACTTTTTTGTTGCATACATTAAATTGCAAATATAAAAACAAGAAAAACAATATTAATCACTCTGTCAATACTACAAAGTGCATCCACCTATTCGCAATATAGTTAATGTGAACTGTGAAGATAGTTTGTTTTGGCACCCCTCTTCTCTGTTTTTTTTATTTGTCTTAACCCCCCTGTTTGAATTTTTATGGTTACAACATCTTCACTTAGGTTTAAGGCTTTAAGCATGATCCTCTTGCAATGTGGATGTATTTATCTAGCTTATTACCTCAAGAAGATTTTTCTGGATGTTTATATGTTTGTTATTGGATTTATACAGCCACATATATGTATCTGCATCTGGTCTTTGAGATTGGAATCCTATTTTTTTTGTTCTTCCTGTCCCCTGGCCCGGGGGGGTTATAGTTTTATAATACTGTTGGTAAGCAAGCTATTTTACTTGACTGAAGATTGGGTGGGTGGGTTATAGTTTTATAATACTGTTGGTAAGCAAGCTATTTTACTTGACTGAAGATTTTCTATCAGAATGCATGCAACTTCCATTTTTTTTTACCAGATTAATACAGTTGATAACCTTTTTATCTGTAAAAAGTGTACAGTTGGTAGCCTGAGTAAGCTTTTGGTAGTAAAATGGAAGTTTTTATATGGTTTACTAAAAATATGGTCAAATTATATTTGTAGTTTATATGCTCTTGTTAGAATGGTTCTTCATGTTGTTTGAAACTGTAAGGACATGTGTCTTGAACTCAAAAATACTTGACGGCCGATCATATTTTGTGGATTTTTGAATCATGAACTGGAACTTTTGATTATTTTCATTGGAATTTTAAAGTATATTTACTTCGTTTTGACAGTGGTTAGCTTTTGTGAATATGCTCCCAAGTTTATATGGTTTGTGTTCCCTCGATTGCTTTAGTTATATTTTTTCAGTTATTAAAAAAAACCAAAGAATTAAAAGGTTCTATTAAGTATTGAGCAGCATTTCTGTCTTTATCACTAGATTTAATGTACTGATTGGAATTCTAGAACTTCTTTTGGCAAAAGTTTTTTTGTATTGTATTTATTTCTGCTTCTGGCATGAGTCCTTTTGACTGTTTTTTTCTAACGTGTATTGCTGTCTAGAACTTTTTTGTGAAGCTTAGAAGTTCATTTTATCCTCTTAACAGACATCAGGAGCAGCTAGCTATTCAAAATTTGTAAGCCGTGAGATGAGTAAAGCAGAAGCATTACTAAAGGTGAATGGTTGAACAATTTTGGGTTCTCGTTTTGGGGAAATGGTAGTGACATTCTTTTGTCTTTGTTTTTACAGGTTATACTTACCCCAGTCGATTCTGTGGCAGATACATATTGTGCACTGCTACCTGAGGAAACGCCTTTGGAGTTTCAACGCATTTTAGAGCTTAAGGTTGGACTCAATATTTTTTTATTTCTTACTTTAATTTTGTGCCAGGTATTGCCAAGGGTCTCAGACATTTTCATATAATTTAATTATATAACCTCAATATGCATTGTCATAGCTTAGTGAAGCCATGGGAATACTAATACGAGCCAATTCTTAATCTCAAACATTACTTTGTCATCACTGTTGCAGTGATGCAGGCTAATGGAGTAGTGGACCAATAACTGCTCTGATTACCAGAGTGATCATTTCATAACACCAAAATTTTCTTGTAATTTTGGGGTTCTAATGGTTCTTCTGCAGTTATCACTACCATTATATAATATGGTACATACAACAATTGTTTCTTGAAGTCAGTCATGCTCGATTTTTAAAAATTGGACCATTGAGAGAACTTGTTGAGGGATCGGGTGGTAGGTGACCATCTCAGTTGTTGGTATGGTTAGACTTTAAATGTGATATCATTTTTAATCGTTATTTAACTCGGATGTTAACATAAGAGGTAAAAGTCATTTGTAATGTATGGTATTTATTGCTCATGGCCCGGCTACTTGATATATAAAACACTTGATCACATACAGTGATGCAAGAAATAAAATGCACTTTGTTTCTTTCATAGTTCATCTCTTGTCATACTGTTAAACGCACCTTTTTAGGACAAGCAAGAGACTAATTCTGCTTTAACCGTGGCATTTTGGTTTTGAGGTTTAGAATATCTCAATACTAGTTTAATTTGTTGTCCGCTGACTACTGTGTTTATGCTGGTTTTCCTTTGAATATGATACGTGCAGGGTCTGAAAAAGGATGATCAACAAAATATATTAGACAATTTTAACAAACGTGGGTCAGGAATCACTCGACCACTACCTCTTGCCACATCAGTTGTCCCAGCTGTTCCCAGCCCCCCTGCACCTCCTGCCCTCACCAATCTAACTTCACTTGGAATTATCGCTTCAAGAGAGGATGTGTTGATGAGAGCAGCTGCACTTGGGAGAGGTGCAGCTACCTCAGGATTCAAGAGGTTCCTTGCTTTAACTGAGGCTGCTAAAGACTGGAAGGATGGGCCATTTAGGAAGCTCTTCAATGCATGAAAAACAAAGAAAAAATGCAGTCAGTCTTTTTCCTTTCCCTGCTTATTTCCTCGTTGCAAATATAAAACTGAATTTTCAATGAGGTGAATGTATACGTATGGTCATGTTTTCCATTGGGTTAGTGATTGCATCAGGTTGTTTATGTGGAGTATTACATCATCAAAGTTTAAGCAACTAACTTTTCATTCTTGTTTACATGGAAAGTCATACTCCCTTTGACCTAAATTGAGTGTTACTTCTGAAACAATGTATATAGCACGGATCTTAAACATTTTAAATGCCACATTTAGACCTTATATTAAAAATAAAAAATCGACATGAATTTAAGTTGTATTGAATACATATCTATACATTATAGTTTTAGTATATTTATATATTATATTATTAACTATATAAATGTTGGTAGTATAATATATTAATTGATAAATGCGTCATTTGAAATAGGACAGAAGCAGTAACATCTTTTAAAATATTATACTAAAAATATATTGACTACATGCATGTTTGTATGCTTCAAATTTTGTGACAGTTTCACCTTTTATTGAAATACTAACTTTAGTCATTTGGCCAACTTCTGGCAGCTTTACCTTTAACTATGAGACACTATTCTAACATAAACATATTTTCCTTTTTGTGTTCCTTTAATATTTCTATCAGTAAAGTTTCTCCATCTATTAGTAAGCACTCAACTCATTTTGTAGTTTCTTTCAAATCGTGGATCTTGATTTTTTCTTATTTACTAATGGTAATTTTATTGCTGTCTTTTGTTCCTTTACTTTTGGTAAATTTTTTTTTCTTTTCCGGAAGTCGAGCTCAGAGTAGTAATATTAATAAAACATAGCACTTGAACAAGTTGGCAGTATCTATGTGGTTGCTGCCCTAATATTTTAAATGCCTACATGTTACATATGTAAATTTTGAAAGGCGAAACTTTAATTATTGGAGTATGAATTAAACAACCACCACAGTACATTGAACCAACAAAGCAACTGTTACCCTGCAAAAAAACCATTTTATACAGAAAACACGACCACCTATCCTTATTGTTTTTGCTCGATTTAGGGCTATAAACATAATATTTTATGTGAACATAGTTTAGTTACATGGAGCATTCTAAAGGCGGATTTATTTAATCAGGGGAAAAAAGAGAGAAGACAAAATACATTTTAAAGAACTTAATTTTGAATCCTTTCATTCTTAGCAAGTTTGTGCTATATATTAGGCTATACTTTAACTATGAAGGAGACCTCTTTTGTTGGTGGTGATATATATTCCATTGTGATGTCCCTAACGTCAATTGGGTTTCTAACTTTTTCAGGTTCCCCTACGAGGAAATCATATTTGATACCAGCTAGCTAAGTATTTGGTTGGAGTTTTGGCAGAGGGTAACAGGAAATATGTCGACATAGCTAATGCTACTCTCAATAATGTCTACCAGGCAATGGGATTCTTGCAGAATTGATGCCGTAGAAAGATAGTGTGAGGAGGTACCTCTGTGATTGATCTGTGTAGAGATTGGAGAACTGCGCATTTTTTCAAGTACTCTTTTTTTCCCTAGTTACCTATGTTTTCTATATCTTTTTTTTTTTTTTTTTTCTATTAATGAAGTTTCTTTTCTTATCTATTTTGGGATTCAGTAAGAAAGCTACCCTACGAAAAAACTTTTAGATGATTCATCATCGTTGTCCACAAGTTTCTGGTATTTATACCAAGGAACACATTCTTATCGAGGAAAAAGTAATTTAGGGAAGAGGTCCACATTCTTTTATGCAATTACATTGATGACTCCCTTCCGTTTGATAGAGATGGGTGCATATTTTGTAGTAGTATCTATTTGTGTTTATGGTTGAAATATGTTACTGGAATCTATTATTAATTAGACTTGTTTTATGTATTAGGAGACTGATCAATCCCATTTATATATAACAATTTTATCACCTAAGCCACGGATGGCAGAGCACGCTTGCTGTAAAATTTCTCAGCCAAATGACAGGTACGCACGCCATTTTGACAGTTTATTTGCTCTCTAATAAGGATTTATATGCTAGTTGGGTAAACAAAGTTGGTCATAATAATAGCTTATTCTTTACAATTTTAAGATTAAAACGTAAACCTACCGAGGTTATTGTTTTCTTGAAAGTTTAACGTTGTAGTACTGAAATATTGTCAATATTTTGTGTGTTAATAGGCATATTAAAGTGAAATTTTTATTCTTCTCATATCTTGTTGAAGAAATATGCTGTATATGATTGATTCGTGTTTGGAGGTATTTTCCATACATTTATTGTGTTTGTGAGTTTTGATTCGGAGGCACACAATAATATTGTCTTTATTTGGTTCTTAAATGCAAGTGAGCAACACAATCTTTTTGCTGCTGGAAACATGGAGTAAGAGCCATTCATTCGTGTTAGTTTATTTTCTGATTATTGGAACGGAATATTTTTAGAGGGGGTCAAAATAAATCAGTAAAAAAAAGTATTTATTGATATTTGGAGTGTTTTTTTCAAATTTATTTTGTCCAATTATAATATTTCACAACATCCTATTTCAACCCTATATATATATATATATATATATATATATATATATATTTTTTTAATTTTTTTTATTATGAGACTATTAATTAGATTTTGAAGTTTTTAGTCATCGATTAATTACTTTTATAGATAAATTATAAATTATAATATTATATATTCAAAACTTTATATTGTGGTTAATGGGATTAATTAGCTTGAAAGAAGGAATTTCAGCAACAAAAAAAAATAAAAAATTAAAAGAATAATCTTGATAGGATAGAACTATGATGTACTTATGGTCACTATAGCGGGATATAAAAAAAGTTGTTTTGTTTTTTTAGCTTTTTATTTTTAATTAGTTTATAGAAAGAAATGCTACCACTCTTTTTTTGCCTCATTTTAATGATAAAACAAAAGCAAGAAAAAATCAAAGGATAAAAAAAAATACATAAAAGAAAAAATAAGGAAAAGGAAATTAAATAACCCCAGAGATTCTAGGGTGGGGGGGTCATATGACCCTCTCCTCTCGGATTCCCAGGTTCCGCCTCTGGGAACTCCTACAATAATATCAGAGTTCATGATCAAGCGTCTCCGCCTTCATTCTTTTTAGTTTATTTTCTATTGGAGTATTATTTTCACGTGTAATTTTGATATTTTTATATTGTCTTCTCTCGTGAGAGAGAATATGGTCTTATTTTTATGTGAGAGGAGCACGTGTAAATATCAAAATTACATGTAGAAATATTATTTCCTTATTTTCTATTATTGGAACCAAACCTCTACAATAATACTCCCTCTCTTTTAATATAAGTCGTTTTAGAGTTGTGTACAAGTATTAAGAAAATGATTGTATAACATTAAATATAATATCAATTATCTATATTGTCCTTGTATTGAAAAAAGAGTGTTAGTTGTTGGGCAAAAAATAGTGAGAGAATTAAAGTTATATTTAATACTTAAAGAAATATTAAAAATTAAACAATTAATGTTTACTTGAAATTCTTAAACGACATATATTAAGAGAAATATTTTTTTAAAATAATTTATATTAAGGGACGAAAGAAATATCAGACTTCATGATGAAGCATCTCCACCGTGGATTTCTTATCAACATATATATTGGGTGTGGGGGATGATGGAAAAGAAAGAATATCCGCTTGTCCAATGAAGGGAAAAAATCATTCACTCGTATATTCTTATCCCATTCCATTATTAGGGCATTTTTTATTTTTATCGGAATTTTTATACCAGAAATAATTGTATCTCCAAGTTTCGTATCTGTTACAAAGGTTTGTACGTGACCACTAATATGCAAATAATCATCCATTGGAGCTAAGGAGACAGCAGCATGACACAGCAGAAGAATATAAATAATCACATAAGTCGAATCTATAAAAATTTACAATTACATAAATTTATAAATTAAAGTAGGTTAAAACTAAGTCGTATCAAATAATAACCTAAATAGATTATTTATACTACTTTTAAATTTTTAAAAAATAAAAAAATTCAATGAATTTAAAAATCAAGTTCAAAGTATAAACGAGCTCAAAATAATTAAATATCTATGGACTATTTTAATTAATAAATAAAAATATATTAAATATTTAAATTGTTCATAAATATTGAAACATAAATTATAGCGAATCTTCCTCTTTCTCTAGAGAAAATTCGATCTCGAATTTTAAAATAAAATAACATCAAACACCAACAATTAGACGCTCACAATCTTCTTTGTATCATGAAGTCATAATATTGCTTTTTAAAGATTTTTTTTTTTGAAAATAATTCTGAAATAATCAAAGACTTAATATTAATTTGCCCTTCAAACAAATATTTAGGAATGAGAAAATCAAAAATTTCCACGTTGGCGAATAAAGGATACGAACAAACAATCTCATGATCAATCTTAATTTTCAAAATAATTTTCTCAAATATTAATTTTCTCATGATATGTGCCTCTTTATGTTGCGTTGACTGAATCATAATCATGATCAACCACTAAGCTTGATTTGGTTTTAACTATAGCCCTTTCTTCAACCGTCTCTTTCACACTCTCTACTAGAAGGGATAAATCACATGATTAAGAAGTAGGATAGATAACACCAACTTTTTCGAATTTGGCTATGAAATTCTTGCAACACCTACTAATTTTATCAGTTAGAAAAAAAATCTTTTTTTGACGCTCTTCTCTAGCCATTTTTTTTCAATTTGTCAAGTCTATAATGTGTTTTCTCCAATTACTCTAAAAGATCATCATATTCAGATAACAAGTTTTTACATGACTCGCATAAATTTCATAATCCAACAAATCACATCTATTGACGTAGTCCTTTCAGGCATGGGATGGTCGGTGCAAGGCCAGAAATTGAAAATACAAGTCCATTATGCCAAAAGTCAACTGGACATGTAAATTTTTTTTTTTCTTTTGAAAATATTAAATAACAAGATAATTTTAACTGGTCCCCACAATAACTGAACGATTTCTCCCAATTCCCGATTAAGCAATTTCGATTAGCAGCATTCTCCTTCACATTGACATTTGATAAGATCGTTTCTAATTTAATCGGTAGAACTGTTCTAAACGTGGGCTAATTTTCAAGTTATGATGCCAACTGACATAATAGAAGATGAGTAATAAAAAAAAAACAATCACATGAATTGAATTTATAAAATTTTATAATCACACAAATTTACAAAATTAAATAAAACTGACTAAACATCCATAATGCATTAAAATTTCTGAATAATAAATAAAATACATTAAATATTTAAATTATCCATAAATATCATTACATAAATTATAAGGAATCTTTAACATAGAACTATTTCTGTTCAGGTGTCAACCTTGGTGTGGTTGGCATTGTAAAATGACTCTCAATCTCTTTCTCTCTCACTATGGGTGGCAAAGGAATAAAGGGATCATCTCCTCTGATCTCTCATTTCCCCTTTAAAGGTTGGTGAAAGATGGACAGAGGTGTACAACAAGCTTGGACCACCAACAACTGTCTGCTAACTAAAGGCTAATTAATGCACTCATTCATTCCCCAATCATTATTCATGTTTTTCTCTGTACATCAATTTTCCTTTTTCGGCCATATCATATAAAGGTTAAAGCTAGCATGATTATTAATTACTTTTCTTTGATTCTTCTCTCTGGAAAAGCTGCATGCCTCATAGGGGTATCAACTAAGCATTAATTTGCTAATCTCAAAAATGTATAATATTTATTTTAATTAAAATTTTTATATAATATAAATTTTAAATATAATTTTGATACATATACAAAAATATAATTATTTAATTAAAATAAATACAAAATAAATAAATTTAAAAATGTCCAATAACAATATTCACCTAGACTTATTGTTAATTTGCTAGTAGCCCTTTCAAGTTATCAAGTTTGTGTATGGGGTGATTTTGATACACTCATTTCATCAACTTTTACTACTCTATGGGTTGTTAGATATGGTAAAACAGGTCATGCATGTAACTTTTTTCTTTGGACATCAATTATGTCTAGATTCACCGCGGACGTGTCCGAATTAGAATTGGAATAGTTTTTTGGATCCGTATATTTTTAAAGTGTCATAATTTTTGATTTAAAAAGAGTTACGGGACCAATAATATATTAAATTGAAACTAGCGACTTACCCTACAAGACTTGTTGCTTTCGATTATGATGTATATCGTTTAAAGTCGAAAAAACATGTTGAAAGTAATTTTATCCTCAGTCAAATTTGATTTTTTTTTTTTAAATTCAAGGGTTTATTCTATAAGGTAACCAACAAATCACGTTTGTTTGTTTGTTTGTGTTAGACATTATAATTTAACTATTATTTTTTTTTCATTGAAACCATGATTTGGTCGGTCAGTTTACCAATTAGTTATAGTTCTGTCAAATTTTCATGTACGTAAATGCTAATTCCATCATAAATGGTTAGTTTTGCCAATTGGTTAAGCAAAGATGGGCTTTTTGACATATTAGGATATATGATGAGAATTGATATTTTTACAAGTAATTAATTTTATAGTTTTATAAGTTCCTCCTCTCTCATATCATATTATATGATCAGTTGGACCCCAATTTATAAAATTATTAAATTTATTTGTGAAAATATATATCAATTCTGTATTATTTAGGATATATTTAAGGATTATGCTTTAATTAGTTGGAAGTTACTTCAGTGAGTATTGTGGCAAAAGATAAAAAATTAGATGGCAAATTAGTGTAAACTCCATGCTCAGTTTTTTTTTTTTTTGTTGTCAAGAAAATTTTAGCAGAAAGGGGTTTATATTAATTATTTTTTCTACTTGGAGGATGTGCACTGAGTAGATATTATGAACACTTACCCTACTTACTACCTTGGTGGCATGGCAGATAGTAGCATTCGTCACCGGCACAAACCACGTGCCGCTGCGAGGCAACATTTGTAAGGCACGTGCCTAAGTGCATGCATGGTTGATCCATGCACAACTCCCCAGTCATGTCACGGATATTCATTTCAGTTCTGGTTACGGGGACGGGGTCTATCCACAACTTGATCATCTTTTTTATTTCTCCTTACTAGTTTGTTTTTATTAAAATTTCGACTTTCTTAATTTCTATTATTCTATATTCATTTGATAAAATTCTTTATATATATATATATATATATATATATATTTACAGTAATTACACACGCAACATATAATTAGTATAAATGAAATCATAACTAACAACATTCAAATAAACTAAAGGAATATAAAATTTCAACCATGAATTAGTACGTACATGATTATGTCAATGTTGAATTAAGAATGTGTATAATAAAATTAAAATCCCGATATATATATATATATATATATATATATTAATTATGATCCTTACGAACACAATCGGTCTTCAAGATCTTTCAAGATCCATTTTCTTTCCTGCGATAATCAATCAAAGTGTGATGTGACATCAACACACTGCTCAAACAACCTCTCATCACCGGCACCTCGGTCGTAAAGACTGCTTTCCGTGACCTAGTCGTGACATCTTCTGCTTTTCACCAATGTAATGATCATTCAAACCAAAAGAAAGAGATTTAAAATTTATTCAAACCAAAAGAAAGAGATTTAAAATTTATTCAAGGTACATTAGGTAATTTATATTTTATTTCCATTTGACTGCCGTTAGCTGAATTTAGCTTTTCACTAGTCTTCTTATAATATCGTGTGGGGATAATACCTTCTTGAATCTGATTCAAATCTGCACCAAAGATGTCAACTAAAATGAGGAGTCATGATCTGAGAAACGTTTTATCGATGACTAAATTAATAGAGATATACCATTTTTGAATAGTAATATCTTTAATTCTTTTAAGGGAGAGACCTTGAATAAAAAGATCAGAATCTTTAACACCTGATGATTTTCTGTTGAGAGGTTTGACTGCAACTTGAACAAGACCTATATGAATAAAAGGATTACATTTAAATTCCTAATCAAACCAAAAGAAAGAGATTTAAAATTTATTCAAGAAGAATCAATTTCTAAATCATTGAATCTGATAAAGCTATGAAGTTACTCATTTAAATTTCCTTAAAGAAGAAGTTAAGTATCAACAAGTTGAAGAACAACTTAAGAATGATAGAATTCAAGATAAAATAAAAAGAATTAAAGGATTATTTAGTTAAAACTTATGTTACGATTCTCCCAATGCTTTTGGCATAGAAAAAAGCACACGAGTTAGGTTACCTTATGCTAAAGAATTTAAAGAACATTTAATTCTCACTAAAGCTAGACCTATCCAAATGAGTCATGAACAAATGGAGTTATGTAAAAAGAAAATTAATGATCTTCTTACTAAAGGATTAATTAGACATAGCAAGTCACCATGGTCTTGCCCAGCCTTCTATGTTAATAACGAAGCTGAGAAAGAAAGAGGTGTCCCTCGATTAGTTATTAATTATAAACCATTAAACAAAGTTCTAGAATGGATTAGATACCCTTTGCCCAACAAGGACGATCTCCTTGGTAGTTAAGCGTTTCCACGATCTTTAGTAAATTCGACCTCAAGTCAGGATTTTGGCAAGTGGCTATTCATCCAGATCAACTGATTTTTCTTTTGACTTATCAGTTGTTTCTTGGTGATTCTTGGGAGATCTGTGGCGAGGCCGTAGTAGTATTTGAAGGGTGTTCTTGGAGGAGTCGATAGAGGAGAAAGGCGGAAATTCTTTACGAACTTGGCCAACTATTCTATCGACACTCAATTTATCCCACCATTTAATGAAAAAACGGTGAGAGACGCAAGAAAGTTTTGATCACTAAGACTCAAGGTGAAATCAGGAAAGCAATTGAAATGGATAGGTCCATTATGCAAACTTGCTTCCATGGCACCAATAATGCTAGGATAATAATTCAAAAGTCTAGCATCTCTAAGGCGAAGGTAGATAGATGAATTAATTCCTTTTACATTGAGAGGTTTGATCGCAACTTGAACAAGACCTATATGAATAAAATTGTAACCCTTCTTTACATGTTTTTAACCTTCGTGATAAAAGACTACAATTTTCGTATTCTTTGCTAGATTTTTGAATTATTATCCTAGCATTATTGGTGCCATGGAAGAAAGTTTGCATAATGGACCTATCGATTTCAATTGCTTTCCTGATTTCACCTTGAGTCTTATTGATCAAAACTTATTCAAAGCTTTATCATTAAATATTAAAACTGATGGAGAGATTACTCAAATGATTGAAGGATCTCAACCCATTGCTTTGATTTACAGAATTTACTACAAAACAATGAAGTCAAACTTAAACGTTCATGCTTTTAATAAAAGTCCAAAAGATTAAACAGTTTTAATTCAAAGTTCAACTAGTGATGCTAATATCCAGATCCCAAGAACAATTCTTTGGAAAGATATTACCTTACCTAATCAATGGACTTTACCCAATGAATTGCCACAGCAGCCCATAGTTAACAGTTTGTTAAATATTGAAAATATTCAACAGTTTTCTGATGGAACTGTTAAAATTAGTTTTGAACGTACTAGAACACTAGTTATCATTGAACACATTTCTAGTTCTTCAGCCCCTTCAGTTATCCACACTAGAAGAGATACTGAAGTGCTTAGTAATCCTTCGGTTAGAGATATCAAACTTAAAGGTATCCTTAACCAAGGACAAGTTAGTCATCCTTGCTATACTCAGAATGATACCGTTAAAGATGAAGATATCTTTAATTCTTTTAAGGGAGAGACCTTGAATAAAAAGATCAGAATCTTTAACACCTGATGATTCTGGTTCATCGTGACTCTCATCACTAGAAGAAGAATCATGAACTTGAAGATCTGATTTTTTATCATCAATCTCTTTTCTTAAGTTGGAAATATCTAATTTTAAATTAGAAATTTCTTTCTTAAGTTATTAACTTCTTGATTTAATTCGAGGAGGGTAATTTCCTTTCTTAGGAGATTTGAATCTTTCAAGAGTTTTATTGAGGCCCGAAAATAGGTTTTTCTTTGGCTTTAAGAACCTTATCGGTGACTTTTTATCTTTGGTTAACAAATCTTTTAATTGCTTCAAATACTGAGTTTTTAATTCAGGGTCTGTTATTTTACTGATTAAATCAACTAATAACGAACTTTCTTCTTCTTCTTTTGTAATTACATTCACCCTTTTACAACAGTTTTTATTGCAATTTTCAAGACATATGGTGACTTCATTTTCACTATCTCGATTCATCGTTAGATGCATTATTACTAGAAGATTACGGAATATCGAAGCTTCTTCATCACTACTACTGTTATTTTCAATTCTCATTAATTCTAATAACTGTTCTGTATCTTCGGCTGAAATGTTTAATTGAGCTAATTTTTGCTTAACTCTACATTCGCTTTTATAGTGTCCAACTGCATTTACCACTCCGTTCGGGCACTACGAATGGAATGTTCGGTCATTTGGACTTAAAAATGCACCCAGTGAATTTCAGAATATTCTTAATAATATTTTGAATCCTTTCAGTCATTTTATCATTGTATACATCGACGATATCCTTGTATTCTCCAAGACTATTGAAGAACATATTAAATATTTAAATTCGTTCTTCAAAACAGTTAAAACCAATGGTCTTGTTCTTTCCCCTTCCAAATGTAGTACATTTACGACTAAAGTCGGGTTTCTCGGATTAATCCTCTATCATGGACTCACGCGGCCAATTAGCGAGCTATTCAATTCGGCCGACCGGGTTCTCGAGATAAGATTACAAACAAAACTTCATTCTGAGAGGTTTCTTGGCTCGCTTCAATTATATTGGCAAGTTTTTTGAGGACCTCGGGAAGATTTGTAAGCCTCTCTTTCAGCGCTTACAAAGTAATCCTCCTCCATGGACTGACATTCATACTTCTGTCGTCCAACAAGTTAAAAAATATGTTAAGGTTTTGCCCTGCCTTGGCATTTCAAACGATTCAACTTTCAAAATAGTTGAAACCGATGCCTCTGACATTGAATTCGGTGGCATACTCAAACAAAAGTTAACTCCTACTTCTGATGAACAAATTGTTCGTTTCCATTATGGCGCATGGAATCCTACACAGTTAAAATACAGTACTATTAAAAAAGAAATTTTATCATTAGTTTTATGTATTAAAAAATTTCAGAGAGATTTATTGAACCAAAAATTCCTAGTTAGAATAGATTGCAAGTCAGCAAAATTTATCCTTGAAAAAGATGTTGAGAATGTTGCCTCTAAGCATTCATTCGCTAGAGGCAAGCAATTTTAAGTTATTTTGATTTCGATATTGAATATATTAAAAGGTAATAACAACTTCGGTTCGAGATTTTCTCACTCGTGAATTTATTAACACAGTATTATTACAACATTATGAGGTATACGAGAGGTTCATCTTTCCGTGGTCATGGCATTCTCTTAGGTCGATTAATTAATCAAAAGGCTGTTGTTCCTCATCCGATTACCAAACCCACAATAAATTTCAGTGCTTGAGCGGTCCCCAAGCCCTACTCCTCAGTTCTCTCTAATTAGGCCAAACCTTTCGATATTTTCGCTAGTCAAACCCCTGCTACTTCTGCAAAATCTAGTCATCAAATGTCTGATTATCGTCAAATTTTCGATCAACACTTATTTCATATCGAGTTACAAATGAAACCTAAAAATGACCCAATTCAGTTAGCTGCCCAGTATTTTCCTACTAGATGGCATTTTCTTCCTTTAGCTCCTTATAAATCCTTAGTGTATTATAGGGACATTCTTATTGAAACAGAGTCAGTCTTTATTAAACCAATTTATGCCAACGATGATAAATCCAAGCTTCTTTATCATTCGTTGTATATTAAGCAAGTTCTCAATCTGTCCGATTGAGGTAGTCATCCTTCCGATCTCAAGTCACTTTCTAATCACACTAGCTCTTTCTCGCTATTATGATTATATTGAGGCTTGGCATAAAATTATGCTTCATCAAAATGAAGATCATAGTCATTAAGTGGTTTTTTCGGTTTGACCACAAATTCAAGAGTCAATTTCCTAAATGGTTTATCCTTTGGTGGACAAGGTACAGTTTGTGCCATGATATAATCCCCAAACCACTCCTTGCCCGGTTAGAACATTTTGTCATTATAGTAATTATCATTGAAAATATGAGGAAATTCCGGTCTTCCTTATATTACGTAGTAAATACAAAATCCTTGGATTACGAAATGGCAATATATCGTTTGACCACCCAAGAAGTCACGATATTTCGATCTCAAAATCGTCCATAGGAATTAGGGAATTTGCTCGGACTTACCTTTCCCTATTTCTTGCGTCTCTCGTGGTTTTTTCATTAAATGGTGGGATAAATTGATGTTGATAGAATAGTTGGCCAAGTTCGGAAAGAATTTCCGCCTTTCTCTCTATTGACTCCTCCGATTAACACCCTTGATCACTCTGACCTCTGCGTTGCATCTCTCCCAAAATCGATCGGTAAAAACAATGATAAGTCAAAAGAAAAATCGATTGTTCCTCCGATTCGATGAAGTTACTAATGTTTCTAGTTACTCTAATTCTCAATTAAAGGCGTCTTGCGAGATCTTATTCATCCGAGACTTGATCGATTACATGAAGAGTCCGAAGCAAGGCTTCTTCTCACCCCAAAATTCTAGTCAAGAGCTTGGAGATTTATGGTAATTGTGATCCTTACGGCCTGATCGGTCTTGAAGATGCTCAAGATCCATTTTCTTTCCTGCGGTAATCAATCAAAGTGTGATGTGACATCAAGACTGCCCGACAACCTCTACATCACCTCGGCGACCTCGGTCAAAGACACACTTTCCGTGACTGGTCGGCACATCTTCTGCTTTTCACGATGTTGATGTCGTTCATACATCTGGCCCCATAGCCGCATTAGTCAAAAGAAGACGTCTGCTTTTCCACCGAAAGCAGTTGAATTAATAGCTAGTGGTTTTACTGGCATTCTCAGGTCTTGGTGGGAAAAACATCTCACAGAAGACATTAGATGTTCCATAGTTCATGTTATCGAAAAGAGATAATGAAGGCAATCCATCTTTGATGAAGATCTTTGGTATTGGTCTTCTGACGGAGTTAATACTTTAATATTTATTATAATTAAACATTTTGTTAGAACCCTAGTAATATCACCGAAAGAATCCATGATCAATTAAGTAATCTTACATGTCCCACTCTAAGTGATTTTAGATGGTACAAAGATGTATTTACTTCGGAGTTATGATGAGAAACAGCGAATAAAAACCATTTTGGAAAGAAAAATTCATTAATGGTTTACCATCTTTATTTGCTCACAAGGTTAGAGAAGAATTAAGCAAAAATTTAGGATATATAGATTATGATAATTTAACCTATGGTGATATTATTAGTTATATTCAAAAAATCGGATTAAAAATGTGTATTGACTTTAAGTTAGCTAAACAAGCCAGAAAAGATAAAAATAAAGCTAAATACGAGTTAGGAACATTTTGTAAACAGTATGGTTTACCGCTAGTTGCTCCCTCTAGAAGAAAGCACAGGCATAAGAGTAAACATATTGAATCACATAAAAGTCATAAGCGTCGTAAGAAGAGATATAATCATAATAAAGAAAGTAATAACCAAGATAAATATATATATATATATATATATATATATATATATATATATATATATATATATATATATAATCGGTTACAAATCCCACTCTCGAATTTTAATCTTTATTAGGACTTATTTTTATTTTTTTTAAACAACCAATTTTTTTTTAAAATTTTATGGAACTAGAATTTTTTCATAATACAGTGTTTTGGGTGTGATTTGGATACATATAACTGTACATACATATTTTGTTATATGTATCCAAAACACTGTATTATAAAAAAATTCCAGTTCTATAAAATATTAAAAAAAAAAAATTAGTTGTTTTTAAAAAAAAAGCAAAAAAAAAAAAGTCCGTATTTTAACAAAATTCGGGAATCCTGACCGGATCCTGTCTATATATATATATATATATATATATATATAAAAGTGACACGTACATTAAAGAGAAGAGTTGTATCTGTGATTGTGAACAAAATTTTTATCTAAAAGAATATGGATGTCACATATGCAACTTTTTGTAAATTTGTCCTTGATATTTCCATCTGTCTGCTCCCATTCTCTTTCTACTATTTTACCCTATAAATACCATGCATATATATACCTTAGCTTGGTAGTACATAAACCAACCAAGAAGCATACAGCTAGCTAATTAAGCTCCATTTTGTTTATCTTCGTTTACACCGTTTCTCAAGTCTTTTCTTTTCACATTTTAAACCCATGGACAGAAATCAATTGCACCCACAGATTGCCTATATGAGGAAGTCACTCTTTGATCAGGTTTAATATATACATATATATATATATATATATATATTTATCTTTGGTCATTGGAAAATATTTATATATATACATATTAATATTTCCTCTTTCGATGGTCCGATCATAAAGGCTGTTCTAAAAAAGAAGAAAAGAGATCATGCCGTCCCATGTTTGGTTTATGCCACATTTCACACACACACACACACACACACACACACACATATATATATATATATATATATATATATATATTTTAAAAAATCTCTAAAACGATATAATTTTAATAAAGGAGTCTTTAAATAAAGAGAATGTTTCTTGATTCTTCTTATATATATATATATATATATATATATATAATTGAACTAAATTTTCATGCATCTCTAAGTTTATCTAAATATGAAGATATTAATGATAGTAAGTTGTGAGTTTATATATACATCTAAATTTACCATATGTTACGATATGAGTTTATATGTTACGATTAGTTCAGTGGCTTCCTGCAGTCAAAAGTGTTTCTTTATATATACATAACTGAATGAAATTGAAATATATATTTGTATTGTAGGGATATCTTGATGAACAATTCATTCAGCTAGAGGATTTGCAAGACCAGGAGAACCCTAATTTTGTGGAGGAAATAGTAACATTGTTTTACAATGATTCTGCTCGATTGATCCGCAACGTTGAACTCTCACTGTGAGTATAGTAGCAGCAGCTATATAGATATATATATACACACGGGCGCGAGTAAATAAAATATATCTTAGATCATTTTCAATACAACATCATTTAATCGTGAACTTAATGAACATGCAAGATTATAAGATGCATGTAAAATTTCGTTTAACTTAAAGCATTGGAATATCATTTTTATAATAGTGCTGTAAATAATATGTACATAAATATATTTTGACAACTCAAATTTTAGTAACTTCTATTGTTGTTGTAAAGTTGTTGATGTATAACCTCAAATCAAACAAAATTTTACATGCTCTTTACAATATCCTTACGGTGATGTTAGATTATTAAATTAACATCAAATGACGCAAGTGACCTAACATATCAATCTAACATACATTTTAATCTCTCTCTCTCTCTCTCTATATGTATATATATGCAAATATTCTCCTTGCATTGTAACAAAAGAAGAAGAATTGTGATCATTGATAAGTTATATATATTGCTATGTATATATAAATATATGTTTCAGGGAAAATAGTCCTCTTGATTATTGTAAGCTGGAACATTACATGCACCAGTTCCAGGGTAGCAGCTCAAGGTATATATATTATGAATATAAATCTCTCTCTCTCTCTCTCTCTCTCTCTCTATATATATATATATATATATATATATATATATATATATATATATCTTACTTGCTGACTTATTGCGGAAACGTAATGGAGGCAATGGCTAGAAATGATGGGGAATGGGTTTTGGGCGGTGAAGGGATCTACTAAAAGTGAGGAAAAGGAAAGCAGAAACAAACGACTCTTTTCTTATTCTGCCCTTGTGATTAAGTTTAATTTTCTCACCAATATATATACCACATTTTCAAGTCGAAAGGGACTCGCATATACTTTCTTCTGTTCAAAATTTTTGATATAAAATTAGAGATATATTTTTATTTTTAAACTATAAAATTGTATGAAATTCCTTTTATCATGCAACCATTACTACACTTCTAACAAATGTTGAAAAAAATATTTGGAAAAGTAAAAATAAAAAAAATAAAAAAATTGTTTTAGAAATATATCTCTAATGATCATATATCTGATGCAGCATTGGTGCCAAAAAGGTAAAGAAAGAATGCACCCAATTTCAGGATTACTGCAAGGCTGAGAGTTCTGAAGGGTAATGAATAAAACTCTTAATATATATATATCTTTCTTTCTATGATGTTTCTTATGCACATACTCATTCTTATTTCTTTATATTAAAGAATAAATCTAGATCCACGTGTAGAGCTCACATATTAGCTAATAAAAATTCGACACATATGTGAGGCCCTACATGTTAAAATATTAAAAAATAATATAAAAATATCAGTTTCCTATATCATAAAATAAAGATGCATTATGATTCGTATATATATATAATTCATTATATATGTTGTATTTTTGCAGATGCATTTTGACATTCCAACAAGTGAAGCAAGAGCATGCAATTCTACGGAGGAAGCTTGAAACTTATTTTCAGGTCTTTCTCTCGATTTATCTCAAAATAAAATATATTTCATTCCACAAAAAACTAAGTCCCAACATTTACAAATTTTAAGAATATATTTCTATTTCATATTTACCAATAAAAATAAGAAATACTAAATTAAAAGTGGTGAAATGATAACGAAATTATGATGACAAACCTGAAGATTATTTCATTTTATATTATCATCAAGACAACTCTTTTTGTGAAATAGAGTATTAATATATATATATATATATATATATGTGTGTGTGTGTGTGTGTGTGTGTGTGTGTGTGTATATTCCTCATGCTTGTGATAAATAACAACTCCTTATAAATGTTCCAATAACCTTTTCAGCTAGCAAGACAAGCCACCTGATTCAACATTTGGACCAAATATCATAGCATATATATATGCTTGATAATGAAGTGAGCACAAAGTGGACTCCTTCGACCACCAAGATCCTATTTATAGAATCATATATTGTACTTTTCTTATAACTTATTGTCTTAATTAATGCATGCAAAAACTCAAGACTAGTTTTTCACTTAATTTCCTTGTAATATTTCTTCATCCCTCCGACTTAAAATTAAGGGTTCTTTACATAAGTATACAACAAATATAAAGTAATTACAACAATAGTGCATCAACTAAATAATTTTAATAACAGTGAAATAATGAATAATAATGCCAAAAATAATGCAATACACATCAGTATATCCAAACCAACAAAAAAATAAATCCCTAATTTCAAGGAGAAAACTACTCCACCTATTTTGTCAGTTACCAACTAAACCAGATACTCACCAAATCACGTCACCAAATTACCCAAAATTCCGACGGAAAAAAAAAAAAAAACAGAGCATCCATTGCCCAAAATTCCGACGGAAAAAAAAAAAAAAAAAGAGCATCCATTGAAGCTTGCGAGAAGAAGGTTTGTGAGAAATATAGAGGAAATCGAAATCGAAAGCAACAGAAAGCAGAAACATAGCATCCGAACATCACATTAGAATAAGCGATTTCAAGATATTTTCGGAACAGAAGGAAAATCAAACTAAATCTGCATCTTCATTCAAAGGTACGTATTCGTTACAAAATTGAAGTTTGGGGATATTCATATCAAGGTTTGGTTACTTTGAGTAAAGTAAACAATATTTCATAGATTAACCATACAAAATCATATCTTTTCAAAATTTAATAAAATGAATGAACATAAAATTTTGCGAGAAAATATTGATACTATTATTATATATTTTGGAAACTATAAAATGTTGATTTGAAACCCATAAAGTAATATTATTAATATCGGTTTGGAAAGGAAAATGTATTTTCATTCATTGATTTTGGTTACTATAACATGTTGATTTGGAAACCAATAAAAAAAATAAGTTATAATTGATTACTATGTGATTTACATATACTAACTACCTACTTAACATACATTCATAATCAGAAATTAATTATGGAAAAAGTAAGAGTTGATAACAATTTCATAACTTTTAAAAATTTAATTGCGATTAGTTGAAAACAAATTTTTCAAAAATATTGATACTAATAATATATATTTTGGTAACTATGTAAAGTTGATTTGAAACTAATAAAGTAGTAGTATACAACTAATAAAATTGATGATTTGGCAACCAATAAAGGAGTAAAATTAATTTCAATTATGAAAAGGAAAATGTAATTCACATTCATAGCTTGAGGAAACTCGAGAATGTGTATTTTGATTCTTGAATGTCTATTTTGATTCTTAGAATGTCTATTTTAATTCACATTCATAGATACTTATAATGTCTATTTTGATTCTTGAAAATTGTTGATTTGATTTACACAAAATAATAAATAAAAATTTCAATTCAAACATTCATAATCATCGACATTTAAAAAATATTTTGGTTACAAATTGACTATCTAAGCATTCTTAAATTTGAAAATGCAAATAATGTAGGGAAAATTTATTAGTACTAAAAAGTGACAATTTGATTACTATATGTTCATATATCTTGACTATTTACATAATTGTAATAATTTTATCTTTATTTTGATTCTTAGTAACATGGATATGATTCCAGTTGTAATTTACTTCAATGATGCGGAGTGATGATATGTCAATATCAAAATTTCAAGTCACCTACTCTTAGTCCTTCAACATGTTCATTCACGTAAATGCACAACTTGATATGCAATGCATTAAGCTAGAATGCTACAAAAAGCGAGTTGTCAATCAAATTTCATATTAAAGCAAAGAACATCCCTCCAATCAAGGTGACAAATGAATCAACTTTCAAATTCTATATGGAAATCAAGAAAAATCAGTTGAGCATGGCAAGTATCCTCCGATTATAGATTACGAATACCACATTGGAGGAACTACGACTTACAAAACGTCATAATTGAAGAAGAAAATATAATGCAAGATGAAACGCCAGTGAGATTGGCACAAAGGAATAATCTTGATCTTGAAATTTTGGAAACACAAGGAGACCAATTTGGATCAAATTTTGTTGAGCATCCGCCATTGAAGTTTGTTGGTAAAGAACATGACGATACAACCTGAAGAAAGAAAGAACATGTGATGAGGTCATATCGGTCCGAATAAGTTTGAGGTAAGAATTCATCAAACTTACAAAGACAAAAGAATATTAACACAAGCAATAAGGCTACATTCAATCGAATGAAAGCAGGTAACACAAGGTAGAAAGAACAAGTGGAAGGGACTTTGTTACGGTATGCATCGACAATGAAAGTTGCAAATGGAAACTAAGAGCATCAAAATTACGGAAAAACAAATATGTTCAAGGTGAGAGAGTTTAATGATATACACACTTGTTCATCCAACATACTACTTGGAGATCATAGAGCAAACAAATAGTGAAATGGTTAGTGAATGCATAATCATGACTAACTAACTTCAAGAAAATTTACACACCAACCGATATTGTGGAAGATATGATGACGGAGTATAATGTGTCCATCTCCTACCAAAAAGCATGGAGAGCGAAGGAAAAGCGATGGAAAAAGTAAGAGGAATCCACACGACTACACTATGATTCCTTCATTGTCGCAGCATCTTTGAAAAAAACAAATCCAGTATCAATTAGAAACCATTTTTTATGTTTTAAAATTTCAATTACCAATATTAAATGATTTGGTTACCTATTAATTAAATTTTGGCTAATAAATATAATAATGAAAAAAAATAAAATAATTTTTTTCATGCGAAAGAGATGTATACAATAAATATAACTATTTAAAAGCATTTTAGACACCATCCAACGCTTATAAAATAATTAATTTATGATTACTTGCAAGCCATTAGTCTACACTTAGAGCATTATCAACTACAAATATGGGCAATATGTAGTACATATATTTACATTGACCAAACCGAAATTCATTTCGGAGTTCAATTCGACCTTGCGATTTGGATAATAATGGTTTATTCAAATATCTCTTCTTTGCAATAAGAGCATCCATTGAAGCATGGCGCCATTGTTTTCCCATCATTGTAATTGATGGCACCTTCATCTGATCAACCTACGGGGTACACTTCTGCATATAGCTTTTCAAGATCAAACGAAACATTATACCAATTGCTTTTGGAGTTGTGGATGGTGAAAATGAATTATCCCGGACATGGTTTTCATTAATTTAAGAGATGCTTGTGGAGTTAGAGAAGACAATGCATTGTTTCGAGATAGAAGCGTGAAGCGATTATAAAGGGACTTAACGATGTGTTCCCCGATGTCATACGCAGTTCATACACATACCATATTTTGAAAAACATAAAAAAGCAGGTTCAAAAAGAAAGGAGAAGAAGTCAAACAAGCATACTGTTGCGGCATGCGAGCTTACACTCAGTTGAAGAATTCAACATACACATGAATCAACTTGATGCAATTGATGTTCGAATAAGAAAATATTTGGAAGAAGAAGTTCATCTGACAAGTGTACAAGGCTCCATGGGGATATGTAGCGGATACTCAACAATGACTTCGAACACCGCCGAATCTATTAATAATGCAATAAAGGAAATCAGAAATCTTCCAATTGCATCAATGATTGAATGCCTACGTTGTATGGTTCAAAGATGGTATTTCACAAACAAACAATCGGCAATGTCTTCTTTCACAACCCTTTCCATGACAAATTTGAGAGAAAATTGCAATCTAATATCATTGAGTCAAAGAAACTTAAGGTAAGTCATACATCTTTTAAATTGTTAGCTGCATACCTACGACAAAATTGCATCTGAAATGAAATTAAACAAAGTTATGCAGTTTTGTTTTCCAGCATAAAAGTTTGATAAAGATACCAACATTACATATGACTTTCATTATTTCAAATTATATATACAATTAAATGCTATTAAATGCATTATACATCTTTACACACAATTAAATGCTATCAGAGGTTGAGACATCAAACCTAGTGATTTTCACTTTGTTTATGATAACGTCGAAACAATTTATCGTGGACATGGAACAAAAAACATGCACACGCCAAAATTTCGATTACCATAAGATGCCTTGCGCTGCACGTCTATTTCTTTGTTATTGGAAAGAGGAATTTGAGTCATTTGTTATGATTTTTGCTCGAATATTATTCAAATAAAACTTTGGTCGACACGTATTCAACTTCCATCATGCCATTAGATGACGTAGAGACTTGGGATGTTCGAAAGCTATTAAGAGCATATGTGTCAAACCACCAAATCTGAAGAAGACCAGGAAGACCAAAGAAAGGTGAATCTGACATATATCCGAAATTACATTTCAAAATAAGTCTGCGGCGAGATGCCAAGAAAAAGACACAATAGAAAAACATCTGATAAACCACCAATTTCAAGACCACGAAAAATTTGATATATACATACATACAGAATCGGACATATTGTAATCATTTTAATCATTTTGCTTGTGTAATAAAAACAAATTTCAATTGCACAATTATTTAAAGATGATTAATTTCATAATTGGTTAATTAAGTTGTATTTCTTAACGTGGCGTGTGATAATTGGATAATTAAGTTGTAATTCTTCTTTATGACATTACGGCTACACACTAACATTTAATTGAAACCTTTGAATTCATATTTGGCAACCAACGGTCTTAGTGTTAAAAAATATAATTGTAAGCTTTGTAATTGTTTTATGTATTTTATTTAATTATTAGTTTTAAAGCGTAACATAAAAATTGATTACATTTATTTGTATTCTTGGGTACACTTATAAACATTAGAAAACTTCATAGTATTTAGTTAACTGAATTTTAAATTACTATACCAATTTGGTTACCAACAATTACTATTGATTATAACTATAACAAACGCGTTCTTTAGAAACCTTTATGACATTCTCGCTTTACACACTAACATTTAACTGAAACCTTTGGATTCATAGTTGGCAACCAATGCATCTTAGTGTTAAAAAATATAATTGTAAGATTTGTAATTGTTTTGTGTATATTAGTTAATCATTAGTTTTTAAAGCATAGCATAAAAAATGATTACATTTCTTTGTATGCTTGGGTACATTATAAACATTAGAAAACCCATAGTATTTACTTAATCAATTTTAAATTACTATACCAATTTGGTTACCAACAATTACTATTTATTATAACAATAACAAACGTTCTTTAGAAACCTTTATGACATTACAAGCTCTGAGACTAACATTTAACTGAAACCATTATATTCATAGTTGGCAACCAAGCATGCAGTGTTAAAAAATTATAATTGTAAGCTTTGTAATTGTTTTATGTATTTTAGTAAATTATTAGTTTTTAAAGTATAGCATAAAAATGATTACAATTCTTTGTATGCTTGGGTACACTATAAACATTAGAAAACCAATAGTATTTAGTTAAATGAATTTTAAATTACTATACAAATTTGGTTACCAACAATTACTATTGATTATAACAATAAGAAACGTTCTTTAAAACCTTTATATGGTGATTGCAACCCATTATGAATAAAAAAAAAGCCAAAATTTAAAAAAAAAGATTCATTAAATTTATTTTATTATCAATGTTTATTTACTAACATAAACTAATATAGTTACTTTATAATCAAATTTTGTAACGAATGAAACATATATAATAACATTTATTCTTTAACTTAAAATGAATGATTATGACAATAACAAACAATAGTTGGTAACTTTGGTATTCTTTTTTCCAACAAACCCAAACATAAAGAACAAATTCATGATACAAATTATTAACTGCTTTACTATAATTTCTTCATTAGTATTAATTAATTAGTTACCAACAACAATAAAAAATGTTACCTATACATTCAAATTTGGCAACCAACTAAATCATAACAAACAAATACGATCTGAGGTATAAAATGCTTATACATAAGATCTGTTAAGATTGAATGGTTACCAACCCCGATAAAATTATTACCCGTATATAAAAAGATGTAAACCCATCTTGAACCGAGAAAAAATAATACCAATATTGTTTAAAAATAAAAACAAATCAAAAAATAAAAAAGCGAACCAACAAAACAATCATACGTAATAACGAAGAAAACTTAATACATCATTCCATCATCAAAATATTTATAATATCATTACACATTCAATAACCATATCAAATGGTATCTAATGTCAAAATGAAAATGAAAAATGATGCAAAACCAAACTAGACATCACTACCAATTACGCCAGGTGTTGGATTCGGACTTCATATCACTCTTTACTTGCTTGTTCCTCGCATGGATAAACAAATTGACACACAGTTTCTTGCGGTATTGAGTTATTGGGAATGGATTTGGCAGTGCAGAAGTCTGCTTGTGGAGAATATGTTCCACAAAAGAAATAGTGAACATACCACAATCACTGAAAAATAAAAAGATATAATGGAAATCGATCAGATGACATCATAATATATGTAAAACTAAAAAATATAGAAAATGTAAACTTACCCATCAATTTGCTCAGGTAGACCCTCAGCAAATTCAAGATCAATAATATCATTTTCTCCTTTTGTGCGATATGGTTCACTATTGAAATCAATATCACATCTATTCTTCCAAAAACCACAACCAGACAATATAATCGGAAGAATGAAAATATAAAGGCTCGCATACACATCCATTATATTTGTTCGCATGATGTTCTGCTCTGCTTTGAGAGAATTATAAACTACTAACACCCTACGATGGACATCAAAAACCAATAAAAACCAATGTCCAGGAACTGTCATATGAATGGGAAACATGACAAAATCAACATCAACCCACGGTTTGTTGACCTCCATATAAAACCCTTGAATGTACTCAGCCACATCAATGTTGCCCAACAACAAAGTTTTATCACCATTGTTATTACAATATTCCCCATATAAGTTGGTTAACTTCACATGAAAACCAACAATCATTGTTGTAACCCTTAATTGGATATTGTTTGAGTATCTAGCCAATTTACGATATAGTACAAACAGACGTTGATGTCTTTGAACCGTAAATGAAACCATAATAACAATCGATATTAACAAAAAAAACAAACTTTAATATAAGTTGTCATCCGAAATAAAACATATAGTAACCAAACTTATAAGATAAGATATCCAAAAACTAACATGCATTAATTAAAAACAATAAAAACTCACATCATCATCAAGCCATTGTCCGTGAGTCTCTTCAACATTGTAAACCACATTTTGGAGGATATTGTAATAGACCCAAATCTGAAGGGAGGCTCTATTTTGTCATTGTTCCCCACGAATTTTTCAATTCTTCAAAACAAACACATATAGCAAATATAAAATGAATGATTTTATCTCCTAGAAAAAAAATAATATAAATATATTAAACTCCAATAAACATACCTTTTTCTATTATTTAAACCAATTTTAAACCACTGGTCAAACATGACATCTTCAGATTTCAAAGGCATTCCCATAAAAATGTCTGAAAATGCATACAGCCCTCTGCGTAATGTTTTATCATCAACAACAGCCGAAGTTGAGTCAGCAGAACCAAACTTCGACGTATAAGGACTCTTCAACACAGCACTCCTCGCATACGTACGGACAGGCCTACCAAGTGGGTTAGTTGCAGATTTTTCAACTTCAACACAATGGATTAAATCTTGAGTTGTCAAAACCATATCATCAAGCATCGGCATGTCTGCAGTTTCACTTTTACTGCCCTGTATTGGATTTTAAGACATGGTATAAAATACTATTTCAATATCAAATAAAAAATTCTAAAAAGAATCAATATTAACATAAACACACCATAACTAATTTACTGCCCTGTATTGGATTTTAATACCCTATATTGGATTTTAAGACACACCGTAACTAAGTTACTAATACAACATGTAAATGTAACTAATATTGAAAAATTCACTAACCTCGACCGGGTTGAAAGCAACAATTTCTTGCCTTCAGACCGACCGACTTAAAATATCAAAACTTGGAATATCATTAATCTTTTCAACCTACCAAAAAAAAAACATCTCATCAATATAAGACATAGAATATAACATAAAAAAATTGTAAAAAAATTTGTTTACCTTTTCATTCTCCACATTAATTAGGACCCGCCTAGGGTAAAAACAACAATCTCTTTACCATCTAATTTAAATTGCCATTCTTATCTTTGAACACAGTAAAAAAATAAGGCCAAACAAATCAAAGATTTACTTAATAAACATAAAATAAAATGGAAAATCTAACATATTTGTAAACCTTTGCATCGATTTCTTCAAACTTATTCTTGACCAACCTCACCAACATTCGCAGATATTACTTCCATGAAACTGTTTTGAATTGTCACCACCTTCAATTACAACATCACCCTCAACCTTCAAAACATCATCAACTACTACATTAACATTGCCACCATCAACATTCTCATCCATCTCAACATCATAAGCATCAACATTCTCATCCATTTCAACATCATCACCATCATCATCAAAATCATTATCATCATCGTATGAATCATCATCATTATCATCGTCATCACCATTACCATCATCATTAACATTTACACTTCTCCGTTTAAGATAACTAGACTTTCCATAAAACTGCTTTCTAAACATCTTTTTAATGTCCATGCAAATTTGAACATGAAACACCTGCAAATGATCTTTAACCTCAACACCCAAATTCTCGATTTCTTTCTTCACTTCCATCAACTTCCTTCCAATGGCTTCACCCGTTCATCAATAATTTTTCAAGATCGAAATAAAAACATAGGGTCTCTAACCTTCCTTAATGATTCAACTTTAATATCGGACCTTTTTTGGCTCCACTTTGTCATTTCCAAAAAAAAAAAAACTCCTAAATCCAATGAAACTTCTCGACCTCAGTAGAACAATGTTTTGGATAGTCAATCAAAACAAAATAAAAAGCACCAAATATACCATATCAGAAACATTGAAAATAAAAAAGTAAAAAAGTCAGTACACAAAAAAAAAAGAAGAAGAAACGAATAACTTATGAAAAGGAAACTGCATTTAATGCAAATGGTAACCAAAGATACGACGGTAACCAAAAACCGGTCGTTCAACTTCTCATTCTTGAGCCTTTCCTATCTCTCTCCATCCTAATAATCTGAATTACGAATCATTATCATCAATCTGAAACCCCCGACTTTCAATGTGGGAATTGTTTCAAACAAGAAAACTTGAAACACATAAGGTAAACCACTAAGCTTGTAAGATTTACAATAACTATCACTATAAAATTGTATATCACCCCACCGAACTTATCCTTCTTTACATGTCCCTTTACAATGAGGGATGAGAATTCTTTGTTTGTTCAAAAGCAACTTTTCCCCATGGATAACTTGCAACATCACCATATGACAAAAAGTTAAACAAAACTTCATCAACATAATTATCGAAAACGATGGCTAGTATGAAATTAAAACCAAGAAAATGATAGACATCCTAATTGCCTCATCATCATCATCAAAACAAGCACTCCTATAAATCCTCCCTATAGTAGAAACGAGTTAGAACCTCATTTTGAAAAAATTTCTTAACCAAAAAGTTTATAATCCCTTGAAACTACCAATGTCTTCATCTCCTCGCCAATTTAGACCGAAATTAAACAAAATTCGAGCAATCCAAATCTAACCCTTTTCTCGCCAAATACAAACCACATTTCCCCACTATCCCTCGATAAACTTCCCACTAATCAAAGCATGATGTAATATTTGGGAAAACATCTGGAATTTGCCCAAAATCTAAAAATTTACCAAAATGTGAGTCAACTTAAACTTATCCAACTGAAAGCTCAGATAATTTATTTTTATAATATTTGGAACATTCATTTCACACCAATATATAACTTTTGCGAGAAAAGTTCCGTTGATGCTCCTCATAGAAAAACTCCCAAATGAAAATGCAAAAAATATACATTACAAACAAATTTGGGAAAGCAAAATATAACATCTCAGTAAACTTTAAAACCAAAACTATTAAATCAAGAATACCTGAAAAAACACTAATAATCGATAACCAAATAATATCGAAGAGACCAAAAACCAATTAATCATCAAATTATTTAATATATAACGAATTATAAATGACATATTTAGAAAATAATACTAACAACACATCCACATTACGACAACAACATAACCATTTTTCCACAAACATTAAAAACATGCATCAATCTCCAACTCTTTTATAATAAAAAATCATTTTTCATTATGAAATAATCGGTTTCCATAATGATAAATGTTGGTAACCAAAACTCAATTAGCAAGTAATCATCAAAAGATTGTCAACATACATAATCACAATAATGTAAACTACTTACTAAAGACATAATACACTATTAATCGACTCACAAATATGAATGACAAAGAATAATGTAAACAAATTCAATTTAAAAATCATTAAAGCAACTAGAACTCTAATGTAATATAATACATTTGAATAACTATGAAATCTTCATTTTCCAAACATATACATGTTAGAAACCAAAACTCAATTAACAAGTTACCATCAAAACATAAACAACACGCATAATAACAACAATGAAATTTAGATACTAATCTTGAAACTAAACACAATCGAAACACCAGAAGGTTGAAACATCACCTTAAACAAAAACAAAAACAAATGTAAACAAAAACAACAAAAGAAATATATTATTTTAAAAAAAAAAACCTTCAATTTTTTTTCCCCGAAACAATTTTCCGTTTTGTGAGCCTCATTGCATCTTCTTTCCCTCTTTTTTAAAGAAACTTCAAAATCGAAATCAAGCATACCAATGATTTAGCCTTCTTATGGGTATGTCTACCCATATTCTTATCTTCAACCTCCGATTTCAACATTAACAACTTCCCGTTTTGAAGACTTTGCCATTTTATCACTCCCTCTACAAATTTCTTCATATCCTTTCTACAATCATCATCCCTAACCTGGTTACCCTTCTCATCACTCATCTTATGCCCAACTCCTCCATTTTCTTCCTCGTAGACACCATCCCAAATAAAAACCAAAATAAATCTAAGAATGTAGAAACGAGAAACCACACAACTTCTGAATAATCACGATGATAAGAATAATACGAGCAGGCGTGAGAAACCCAAAACGCAAATGAAAATCTCTAACGGAAGAACTAAGGCCAACAAAGATGAAGAAGAAAGGATTAGCTTAAGGCGTTTCAAAAACACGTAATAAGGGTTTCCAAATGAAAAAACGTGAGCTAACAAAGATAATAACAAAATTTAAATTGAAAAAGCAGAGCCCACTCTCTAGCGTAAAGCGTGATCGCTTTTTTCAAAAATTAAACCTGAATTGCCATGTCACCAAAGTATTAAATAACACAACATAATTAAAGGGATATTATATTTTCACTACTAATGAAAAAAAAATTATATATATTAAAAATGTAAATATTTAATGAGTGCACTATTGTTGTAATTATTTTTAAAAATGTAATAGAATATGTAAATCTCCCTAAAATTAATTGACAATAAGTGTGAAGTCAAGTAACCCCACAATATTATAGTCTCAAGATTTAATGTATCCAATATCAGACTTTGATACCCTCAATAATTGGGGTATTCTTTTAGGGTCCTTTACATAAGTATACAACAGATAGAAAGTAATTACAAGAAAAGTGCATCAACTAAATAATTACAAAAAGAATGTAATTATTACAAAAATAGTACAATTCACATTAATAAGGAAACCTAAAATCAAGGATAACTAATAATTCAAATTCAAATTCAAATCTTGTCTCTAACAACAATTTCAAATCCATGTTTCAAAATTCAAATCAAAATGAGAAAATTAAAATAAAAATTATGAAGGAGCTAATGTTCATCATTCTCCTCTCTCCATCATCATTCTTATGCCACATCATCATGCATGCATGCATGAGTTCTTATTCAATTTCTTTTGATGATTTGGTTACCCACAAAATTGAAATGGTTACCTTTATACTGAATTTTGACTAGTAATTGCATCACATTTAAAATAAAATTGGTAATCAAATAAAAAGCTGAATTGGTTACCTTATCAAATGGTTTAATAACCAACTATATGAAATTTGGTTACCAATTGCATCATATCCAAAATAAATTAATAACCTAATAAACTAAATTGGTTACCTTGTTTAAGATTTAGTAACCAACTTGCATAAATTTTGGTTACCAACCGCATCACATTCAAAGTATATTAGTAAACTAATAAAATGAATTGGTTACCTTATCAAATGATTTGGTAACCAACTACATGAAAGGGAGGAGGGGAGGGAGGGGTGGGAGGAGGGGGGCAGGAGGTGGAGGCGGAGGAGGGAGGAGGGAGGAGGGGGAGGCGGAGGAGGTGGAGGCGGGAGGAGGAGGAGGAGGAGGAGGAGGGCGGAGGAAAGGGAGGAGGAGGGAGGAAAGGAGGAGGCGGGAGGAAAGGGAGGAAGGAGGGAGGAGGGGAGGCGGAGGAGGTGGAGGCGGGAGGAGGAGGAGGGAGGAGGGGCGGAGGAAAGGGAGGGGGTGGGGAGGGAGTGGCGGGAGGAGGTGGAGGTGGAGGTGGAGGCGGGAGTAGGGAGGAGGGAGGAGGGAGGCGGGAGGCGGGAGGCGGGAGGCGGGAGGAGGAAGGAGGCGGAGGAGGGGGAGGCGGAGGAGGTGGAGGGGTTTGGTTATATATATATATATATATATATATATATATATAACTACAGTTGTTATAGATGAGAAGAGAGAGAAGAAGTTATGGGTATAACTAATCCATAAATTAATGAATCCTAATTGAATACTAATTCTTTAAATTAAGGAATCCTAAATGCACTAGAATTATAAATAAATATGGTAGTGTATTAGTTGTGTAAAAGTTTTATGAGGGCACTTTTGTTATAATTTTTTTTAAAATGTAATAGAATATGTAAATCACCCATTCTTTTATGTATGGTTTGAGACTGAAGTTGGTGGGCTCATACATTGAGGCCCATGACTAATCTTATTAAGGCCTTGGGCCATCAATTTTTCAGTTGGGGCCACTTGGTTCTTTCTAATGACAAGCCTCTAATTTGTAATGTTTGTATACGTTGGCCATCGCATGCTATTCTAATTTCTCACTCAGTCATAAATAGTAAAATTTTCAGCACGTGTAACTGAAAAATAACTGTTGTTTCTAGAACAGAATCGAATTTTAATAATTACTCTATTTTTATCAATGGTATTGTAAACATGTGCATGTATAATGCTGAAAATTTTGCAACACATAATAAAATAAATAATATATAAAGCACCTTATTTTTTGTCCCGACATTATAAAGAATTCTTTTATAAATCCATAACGCTACGTTTGTTTGATTGCAAAAATAATGGGTAAAAATAAGAATATTTATACTAATTTTTATTTCCAAATAAGACATTTTTATCCCAAAGGTCATTTGATTTGATACCTTAAAAGGACCACATTACTACATTAGCACCTCGGATTAATAAATGGGTCCTTAACAATAATATACAACAATTATAAAATAATTACAAAATAAAACACACAAAACATAATTACAAAAATAAAACAACCTGATAATAAAGTTACCAAATATGTCTGTCTAACAATAACAGCTCCTAAAATCAAGCAATAGAACAACATTCAACTTTGATATCGAAAAGGCCAAATCTTACATCGATGATTCTTGTTATACTCACATCGAGATCGCGTCAAAAATATCAACCGGAGAAGGCGAAATTGTATACAAAATCAACATCTACTTGAAGATCGGTAACCGTAAACAATCACAACAACTCGATCGCGACAAACATCTAAGATCTAAGATCTTGATTCGACGATTACCAAATCTTGATCGACGATTGCCTTTCCACTCACCTCCTCGATATCGCGACAAACATCTAAGATCGAAGAAGGCGAAATAGTATACAAAATCATCATTTACTTGAAGAAGCGATAACCAAAAACAATCACGTGAATATCGATACAATTAAAAGCCTTTGAGGTATGTGTGTTTCAATTTCGTATGCATATAGTTACACGTGGTTACTACGGTGTTCATATAGTTCTTGAGTCACACTTAAAATGGTTTCTTATGATGTTTTGGTTACTTTGTAACATTATATTGCATATTGATTTCTTGGTTACTATATGACGTTATGTTGGCTCTTTGTCTAATAATATGTTGGTTACTTTGCAACATCATACTATATCTTGATTTATTAGTTCTTATCTAATGCTTCATAGTTTACTATGTAACAATATCTTGGTATCGTCTAATAATTATATGTATATAGTTTCCATGTATGAACATTTATATGCATATGTTTACTAACTAATCTTTGAGTTGATTCTTGATTAACATTATATTGGTTCTTGAATAATACTTATTTAGATATTATATACAAATAAAAATGGATACTTATTAATTACGATGCAGTTCTTGAATTAATCTAATTATGCTTATAATTATATTTTTATATTAATAGTCACTTGTTAACCACATTGCTTACATTCTTACAACAATTAGCATTTAAATGCCCACAAACCCATTATCTTTGGTTGTTTTTAATATAACAAGTAAATTGAAAATGTTTTTTATCCTATGGTTACTAAATAAACATGTGTGAGTTCTTTATCTACATTAAATTTTATTCTTGTATAATGTTGATATTATTAATGTGCAATATTTGATTAATTTATATTGGTTTGTTTTATTATGATGGAAATTAATTGGCTACATTGGTTACCTTCATACAATCTATTATAATTTAATTGCTAACAAAAATATTAAACTTGTTGTTTCAATTGTAGAATGATAGTACAAATGTATTTCATTTGTATTTCATTATATAGTTTGATTCTTGATTAACATTGATTTTATTCTTATCTGATGCATATTTTGTTTTCGAACAATGGAAATGATTCTGTTTTGCTTTATTTCAGCGATGCATGGATGATAGTAACGATTACACCAACTTTGAAATTCTTGGCATACTAGTTCCCTCGACTTGTTAGTTCGGAGAAATGAAAACATGATATGCATTGCATTACGGATGGACACAAACACAACAACATTATCTATCAAATCTCACATCAAAAGCGACATTCCACCAATCGTATATCGGATGAAGCAACATTGAGATTCTTTATTGAAGTCGATAAAAAATCGATGAACAAGGAAAATTCCCAATTATTATAGATATTGGAAAGGAAGCGCTTACGACGATGATCTTGCGTAACTTGACAAATATAGAAGAATCATTGTTCCTGATGTAGCATGATCGGATCAACCTGAGGCGATTCAAAGACTAGTTACGATGTGACACAAGATTCCCAAATCGAGCGCGATATCTTTGATCGACTTGCAATGAAAATTATGGAACAACAACAAGGCGAATGACATGACAAAATCATACGGAAAGAACGATATGATGATGTAATAACGGATCCGAATGAGCGTGGCGTAAAATTACATCAAACCTACAAAGACAAAAAATCCTATCCTGATCGATGAAATTTGCATTGATCGAGAAAATAGACAACCTGAAGTTCAAGCGAGCGGTCGTAGAGACTTTGTCTTTGGTGTGCGTAGATGATGAAAATTGCAAATGGAAGATGAGAGCATCAAGTATTGAAAAACCGGTCTGTTGAGGTGAGGGAATTGATGACATTCACACGTGTTCGATCGGCGTATTCTTTGGGAGACCACAGAGGCGGGCAAATAGTGAGTTGGTCGTGAATCATAATCGTAAATTAACAAATTTGAAGAAAATATACACACCAACCGATATTATCGAGGACATGATGACGAGAATATAATGTATACATCTCTTACCAAAAAGCATGGAGATCGAAGGAGAAAGCGTTAGAAAAGGTAAGAGGAAATCCACCACGACTACTCATTGATCCCATCATGGTTACACGTCTTTGCGAAAAACAAATCGAGTAACAATTTAAAATACATTATTATTTTTCATGATTAGTTGATTACTCAATTCAAGTGATTTGGTTGCTATAATGTGCATTGCTTACCTACCTCCTCATATTTATAATTTTAAATGAGTTCTCTTGATTTTTTATATTAATGTTTACTCGTGAAATACATTGGTTCTTTGTAATCTGTTGTTTATTCTTTTAATGATATCTTGGTTCTTGTATATCAATATGTTGTTTCTTTGCGTAATCTTTGTCTTTATTCTTGAAAACATTATACTATCTAATCTTTGTCTTGGTACATGTAAGACAATATGTTGATTCTTGTCTAATCTTATCTTAGTTCTTATCTCTGCTGACTCTTGGTTCTTGTATAGAAAAATGTTGTTCTTTGTATAATGTTGTCTTGATTCTTGAAAAACATTATCTTATCTAATCTTGTATTAGTTCTTTGTAAGCAAATATGTTGGTTACTTTGTAGCTTTTTTATTCTTGCTAATGATATCTTGGTTCTTTGTATATCGATATGTTGTTTTCTTTGCGTAATCTTTGTCTTTATTCTTGAAAACATTATACTTTCTCTCTGTCTTTGTCTTGGTACATGTAAGACAATATGTTGGTTCTTGTCTAATCTTATCTTGGTTCTTATCTGCTATGACTCTTGGTTCTTGTATAGAAAAATCTTTGTTCTTGTATAATGTTGTCTTGATTCTTGAAAAACATTATCTTATCTAATCTTTGTATTAGTTCTTTGTAAACAAATATGTTGGTTACTTTGTAACATTATCTTGTCTAATGTTTTATTGATTCTTGACTAATGTTGTATTAGTTCTTATGTAACGATATATTGAGTTCTTGATTGTGTAACAATATATTGATTCTTGATTAGTTCTTGTATAACAATATATTCCTTCTTGTTTTTTGTTTCTTTGCCTAATGTTTGGATAATTGGTTCTTGTGAATGTTGACTTGAATCTTGACATTAAATACATTAGTTCTTGTCTACTTTCTTGTCTTGTTCTTGTATAAAATTATATTGTCCATCTTTGTCTTGATTTCTTGTATAATGATAATTTGATTCTTGTCTAATCTTGTCTTGGTTACTTTGTAGCATTATACTACTTATAATTCTATTGATAATGTTGATGTTTCATAACGAGGTTCAAATCACGACTCTTGAGTTAGAAACAAATGCTCGTTTCAAATATTTGTTCTTTGCCATTGGAGCATCCATTCAAGCATGGCATCATTGCTTTCCAATTATTATGTCGATGGCACATTCATACAATCAACTTACGGAGGACAATCTTGATAGCAAGCACCTGAAGATCTGGCCAAAACATTGTTCCGATTGCTTTTGCGATGGTTGATGAAAAATGAATTATCTTGGAGATGGTTTTCATGAATTTAGAAGCGCTTGTGGAGTAAGGGAAGGCCATGCATTGTTTGAGATAGATAGGCGAAGCAATATCTGAGGGATGAATTATGTGTTTCGAGATGTCATGCATGCTTCTGCACATACCATATCTTGAAAAATATAAAAATAGATTCAAAAGAGAGAAGAACTTAAACAAGCTTCTGACAATGGCATGTAGAGCATCTGACATTGAACAATTCAACAAACACATGGTTTGAACTTGATGCTGATTGATCCTCGAATAAGGACATATTTGGAGGAAGAGGTCGAGTTGGAAAAGTGCACCGAGCTCCATGGGGGGTATGGCGAGATACTCAACAATGACTTCAAACACCGTAGAATCTATTAACAACGCAATTAATATGATTAGGGATCTTCCGGTTGCATCATTGATTGAATGCCTACGTTGCTTGGTTCAAAGATGGTATTTCACAAACAAACAAGCGACCTATCGACATTCACAACACTTTCCACAACAATGAAGAAAGATTGCAATCTAATATCATTAAATCAAGGAAACTTAAGGTAACAAATACAAATTATAATTTATTGCATTAATTTTATATTGTATTTATTCTTGACTAATCTTTCTTGATTCTTACATAATATTACTAATTAATGTTGAATTGTTTCTTGTTAATCTTTGACTTAGTTACTCTGTTAAACTTTAATGTTCTTGACTAATCTTGACTTGTTTCTTGATTAATGATAACTTGGTTTGCTATGTAATATTATATTGGTTACTAACCAATACCTAATTATTATTGCAAAACATTATAATGGTTACTTGACACTTTGATTTGATTCTTTGTGTATCATTATCTTTGGTTACTTATTAATCTTGCTTTCTTCTTTCTTCTTGCTTAATAATAACAAATTAATATTGAATTGTTTCTTGTCTAATCTTTGATTTAGTTCTTGTCTTTACTGCTATAATATTTACTAACTAATAATAACTTGTGTCTTGGCTAATGGTAACTTGGTTACTATGAAATATTATATTGGTTGTCAATTAATACTTAATTGCTTAATACATATCATTCTGATGGTTCTGCATTCTTTGTTGACTTGGTTACTATGTATCATTATATTAGTTACTAAGTGATACTTGTTTGGTTACTCTTAATAATTAAAATATTCTTTGCTAAGTTGGTTATTAATAGTATCATTATATTGGTTACTAAGCGATGCTTATTTGGTTACTCTGTATAATTATAATATTCTTTGCTAAGTTGGTTAATGCTTAGTTACTTGTTTTGTAATTATAACATTGAGTTGTTTAATTTAATATGTATTCTTTTTTGAGATAATGAAAATGATTCGGTTGTACTTTATTCTAACAAAAGTTAATTTGTGATGTAGGTTGAGACATCAAACTTGGTGATTTTCTTTTTTACGATGTGGTCAAACAATATATTGTGGACATCGACCAAAGAACATGCACATGTGGAAAATTTGATTACCATGAGATGCCATGTCCGCGTCTTTGCTTCTTTATTATGATGAAGAAAGCGAAACTTGAAATTTATTATGATTTTTGCTCAAAAAAATACTATAAAACAACTTTGGTGAAACACGTATTGAACTGATCATGCCGTTAGATGACAAAAAAAGCTGGGATGTACCGAAGAAAGTAAGAAATATGGTTGTAAAACCACCAAGAACACAAGAAGACCAATTTGGAAGACCAAAAGTAGGGAGAGTCTGAAACACGGATCTGAAATCAAAATTCAAAACAAATCGGCGAGTGCGAGAGAAAGGACCAACAGGAAAAACTGCAATAATCCCCGGTTTAAGACCAAAAAACCACGATATAATGCATTTACATTAAGAGTGTAGATACATGTATATATAATTGTTTTTACTATCATTAACCATAAACCACATAGATGGTAACATTTTGATTTTATACAATATCAAACATTTTTATTGATTAAAGCATTTGATTTACGAATTCATTATGAGTTACCAATCTGATTGGGAACCCACAAAAATACTGTTTGTTTACTTGACAATTATTCCAAATATAAATTGTAAATTATTTGATTACTAACATAAAATCAAATGGTTACTCTTATATAACAATTTGGATACCAATTGAACATCTCAAAAATATATTTAATTTAATATGATAGTTATACAAATGACAATCATATATAAAAATGAAATCTCTTAATTAAAATTAATGTGTTTCCATCATGATGATACACTAAAAAAAACACATACATTTAACAATTCATAACATTAAGTGATACAAATTTATAAGCGCTTTGATCTGAAACTAAAACAAATATTGTTAACATATATTTATGTTAACAGGATATATAATGATTTTATCAAATTTTATTACAATTTGTTTACTTGTATAAACATAATATGGTGACCATAAGAGTAAACTATTTGGTTACTTATTTGTTATAACAATAAACAAAATATAACAAATAGGTAACCAAATATTTAGATAACAATCACCAAAACAATTTTTTTGTTAAGCGATGTATAATCTCACTATACATTTAACAATAATTATATGTCTGAAACATTTAACAACATTTATATGTCACGAAACAATATTGTACATCTCTGCATTTTACTATCAAAACATTAAATTGGTTACCCTTTTATATATATTTGGTTACCAACTGTACATTTCAATATAATGTAGCAAACCACGACCTAAAAGCGAATCAAATACCAACAACACACAAAATTAATTCCAAAAATGATATTATAATAACATATGAAATCCCATCTATATAAGATTCATTAATCATCCTTAATGAACCATACAAAATTCTTGTGTATATTAAAAAATAAAAATACAAAACACAATTCATCTTGACAACACACAATGATATCTACGAACTAATCAAAATCTGGAACAAATCTTCACGGAAATTCTCTGTGGGTCTCATATCCCTCCAATTGTTTGTTCCTTCCATGCATATATAGGTTTGTGCATAACTTCTTGGATATTTGATGGGGAATGGAATAGGGATTTCATCAATCTTACGATGAATGACATGCTCGTGAAAACAAATTGTAAACAACCCATGATCAACATGTGAAATGCACAAAAAGATAACCAAAATCAATACTAGAAACAACCTATATATAACACATCGGTTTATCTGATAACAAACATTTACAACATAGTAACCAAACAAATTATATAGCGATAACCAAAATAATTAAATATAATAATTCAAAATTGAAAACAATGTAACCCTTACCCATCCACTTGTTCGAGGCAGACTCTGCAAATTCTAACTTCGATTATGTCATCTTCACGCTTTATTGCGATACGGTTCATTTGCTAAAAAGTCGATATCACTCCTATCCTCCAAAATCGATCTTACTTGTGATAAAGTGGGAAGAATAAATATATAAGGTTCACAAACATCCATGATTTTTATTTGCATGGATTTTCTTTTTTGAGGCTGCGAGAGAATTATAAGCAGTTAGGCGTCTACGATGCACATCAACGTTAACAAAAACCAATGGTCCGGTGATGACATATGTATGGGGAACAAAACATAGTCAACATTTTTCCATGGTGTGTTTACATCCATAAACAAATTCCATGAATGTACTTTCGGCGACATCACCACCTGCCTTGAACACACACACGACTTATCTGCATTTTTATTTGTATACTCTTGAAAAGAGAGTCGTCTTGGAATGGAACCAATCAATCCGTAGTCGTTGCCCTTATATGCACGATGTCGGAATGTCAGGCCAATTTACTGGAAGTAATATAATCAACATTGATATCTTTGAACAAAAAAAAAATATTAATAGTGTTGAAAAATATCATTATGTAATCAATGTAACCAACACTTTATTAACGCTTAGTTAATTAAACATCTAAATAATGTAGCAAATAACTATAAAAACATAATTTTAAAAAAAACATAAACATGTATGATGTTAACTTGACACACACATATATATATATATATATGATAGTAACCAAACAATTATATAATAGTAATCAAAGCGATTGTAATATAATAACCAAACAGTAATATGATAGTAACAAAAGCATTATATGACATCAACAAAACAGTTATATAATAGTAACCAACAACTTTTGTCATAATAACCAAAACATGTTTATATATCAAAATATCAGTTTATATGATGGTAACTAAAACATATATTGAGCATACATGATAGTAACCAAACAATTATATAATAGTAACCAAACAATTGTAACATAGTAACCAAAACAAAAATATAATATAACAAAACAGTTATATGACAGTAACAAAACAGTTATATGACAATAACCAACCACTTATATCATAGCAACCAAAACATGTTTATATAGTAACATATCAATTTATATGTTGGCAACCAAAACATATATAAAACATATATCATAGTAACCAGAACAATTATATAATAGTAAACAAATAGTAGGTATACTAGTAACCAAACAAATAATATAATAATAACAAAACATATATATGACATTAACCAACCACTCATATCATAGCAACCAAAACATGCTTAAATATTAACATATCATTTTATATGATGGTAACCAACATATATATAAAATATTTATGATAGTAACCAAACAATTATATAATAGTAACCAAATAGTTGTATGATAGTAACAAAGCGGTAATATAATAGTAACAAAAAAAGTCATATAGCGATAACAAAAATAGATATATAACGATAACTTGACAACTTTATTAAAGCTATTTACATAAACAAATAAATAATGTAACCATAAATATAGAAAAATAATTAAAAAAAAAAAAAGAACTCACATCATCGTCTAACCATTGCCCGAGAGTCTTTAATTTATAAAACCACATTTTAGATGAAATTGGGATGAACCCAAATCTGGCGAGGTTCGATAATGTCATTCTTCCCGGAAATTTGTCCGTCCTTGATATAAAAACATATTAGTATACACGTTGACATTAACAATCACCATGTTAATATACACACTACCCAAAAGCAAATTTATTTGTTTCATAAAAAACTATAACATTGTTAACGGTAAAAAACAAACCTTTTCACATTGTTAAGTCTATTTTAAACCAACTTTATTCAAACAACGCCTCTTGAAATTTGGATGGCATATTCATGCGAACCTTGAAATCACGAAATAACGACAACTCTTTGACTTTTGCCCGTCGTTAGATGATAACCCAGTAGGCCCAAATGTTCACGTATATGGAGGCGTAGAAACGACACTCTTTAAATGTTCGCATGCAGTGCATACTGACTCTATTGACACTCTTCTCCAATTCATCACCTTTGGACTATATCACAGGTAGTCAAAACCATCTCATCAATCTGATTTGCTTTCAGCCTCAAACTTTTCCCCTTTTACAAATGTGAGAAAATGTAACGAAAACAATTATATTTTCACATAAAAATCATTTGTTGTATTGATTCTTTGTCTAATCTTTGTAATGGTTACTATGAAACATTATACTTGTTACTAACTAATTATGTATAGGTAATATTATCTTTATCTAATGCTATATTAGTTCTTTATCAATGCATTATTAGTTCTTATAAAACATTATAGTTATTACTAACTAATGCTCTTTTAGTTACTATGATACATTATAATGGTTACTATATATTTATGAGTTGGATCTTGAGTAAAATTGAAACAATAACCAAAACCTTAAGCATGTAATGGTAAAACGATAACCAAAACCTAAAGCGTGTAAAAAAAAAAAAAGTAGGCGTGTCGTAATAACACTAACCTCGGTGACAACATAAACAACAATTTCTTTCCCGTACATTGGCTTAAAATGTCAAAAGTTGGCATGTCGACATCATTCTTAACGATCTGTTAAAAATACAAAAAACAATCGATTGATCTTTAAAAAATGAAAAAAAGACATCTAACACAAAACAAAACAAACAAAAAAAAATCCTAACCTTGACAATTTCTTGAACAACATTACTTATTATTTCATGATGTTCTTGACCATACCATCAAGTTCAACTTCATTACCATAATCGATTCATTACCATCCTTCTTCTTAACAAAAAATCGACACATCACCAACATCCTCAACAACATCTTCAACAAAATGGCGAACTTCAACCATAACATCCTCAACCTCCTCAACGACATGGCGGTTTTCAACCATAACATCCATAACATCCTCAACAACATGACGGTCTTCAAGCATAACATCATCACCTTCATTTCCAACTTCATTTACAAATTCATCCTTCTTCTCATCATCTTTCAAACCATCATCACCAACCCCATCAGCTTTCAAACCATCATCACCAACCTCACCAGCATGCTGATCAACAACATCATCAGCTTCATCAGAATCATCGGCTTCATCATCATCATCAACATCACCACCCTCATCAGAATCAGAATCAGAATCAGAATCATCATCAAAATCACTATCAACTTCTTTAACCCCACCATCTTTGAACCCGCGTAACTCATCTCTAATAATTAACCTAAAGTCTCTGCATATCACGAGCGTGTAAAATCTGCATCTCATCCTTAATATCGACCCATGATTTTATAACGTCTTTCTTAATTTCGAAACTTTTTTCTCAACTAGGTAAATAGCAGAGTGTATCAATTGCATCTTTAATGGCCAGATATATCAAATCGATGTTGTCATCCTTCACCTTTTTATCGACATCCTTCCCATTGAAAAAGTGAAACCCGCCCAAATCAAGTCGTTTCATTCTCCTCGATCGTGGGAATCAAACTTTTTACCCTCATTTGAAAAACAATAAGTACACTTGATTATAACATCGACAAACATTATAAAATTACAATAACAAAAGATAAAATAAATAATCATAAAACATAATCGATAAACAAAAACATATATCTTTGGTAACCAAATATATATAAATCGATAACCAACTAAATGTATAAAGGTAACCAAATTTATATGTTCTAGTAACCACAACATTTTATTGTTAACATACACATAATATAATCGATAACTTCGATTAGTATATAAAGGTAACTAACTACTATGTTAATAGTAAACTTCACAAAAATAATCGATAACAAATCATTAACTAAAGGTAAAGGTAACCAATTGCATTCTTAGTAATACCTTTGCATACATCGTCGAACAAAATACCGGATCATTCGACTTGTCATTTGAAGGGGGCTTCACTAGCTCCTTCCATCTACATAAACGGACATCAAACGGATGCTTTCGTTGTTGCATATCTATAAGCTTTGAAAGTTGAAATGGTTTCAAACATAAATACTTGAAATACATATGGAAGACCATTCAACTTATACAATTTAATATAATGGTCTTTGTAGAAATTATATGTTGAACCACCACTCCTTCCTTTCTTTATATGCCCTTTCAAAGCATTTGACAAAAGAGTACTTTGTCATTTCAAATCTGACTTTCCCCGAGGAAAAGCTGCTAACATCGCCATAACATAAAAAAATGACCATTGCCCCATCAACAAAATTTTGAAAAGCTGTTGAAAGAATAAAATTAAACACCAAAAAAATCAATGACATCTAATAGCCTCATCATCGTCATCAAAAACTACCTTAGGAATATCCTACCTATCTACTACGAGTAACAACTTACGCTTTAAAATATTTTTCAATAATCGGATTTTGCATACCTTTATATGCATTTATATCATCATTGCCTTGCCATCTCAACCCGAAATCGAGACAAAACTTCGGGCGGTCCAAACCTAACCCTTTTCTCCCCAAACAAAAACCACATCTCACCATCATCCCTTTGGTGAACCTCCACTTCTGAGAGCGTGGTGAATAATCATGAATACATTTGATGCTTACCAAACTCAAAAATTTCCAAAACATGTTGCCTAAACTTCTCCGGTGACTTTCATTCAATTTCTTGGCAATAATTATGGGGACATCCATGTATACACCAATATATTACTTTTCCGTGAATTTTTAGGTTGCATTCCTCGTAGTAAAGATCCCATAAGCGTAAATACACAAAACCATAATTGAGCAGATATTAGTAACCAATATAACAAAATTTATACAAAAATAGTGTTATACACTAAATCCGATAAACCAATACATCTTAACAAGTAACGAATAATTACATGATGGTACCCAAACCATCTTTTAATGGTAACCAATACATAAACAACCTATACACTAAACTCGATTTATTAAAACATGTATACTAGGAAAAAACATATTAAGCATAAAAATACAAAATAGTAACAAAACTGTAATATGACATTAACCAAAATCTAATATAACAGTAACCAAAATATAAAATGACAGTAACCACAAGCATACTAATAAGTAACCAAAACATTAAAAGTTTACAGTAACCAAATACATAAAAATAAGTAACCAAATAATTATTATTTTACAAGTAACCAAATACACACTAATAAAAATTCACGATAACCAATTACATACTAATAAGTAACCAACCCATAAAATTAACACGAATAATATTATTTCACGATAACCAAATACATACTAATAAGTAACTTGACCCATAACGATTAACACATTAATATAATATATCACGATGAAACCAAATACATACTAAACAAGTAACCAAATAATTCTATGATGGTACCCAAACCATCTTTTAATGGTAACGAATACATAAACAACCTATACACTAAACTCGATTTATTAAAACATGTATACTAGGCAAAAACATATTAAGCATAAAAATACAAAATAGTAACAAAATTGTAATATGCGGTGCAAAATATGATATAACAATAACCAAACTATAAAATCACAATAACCACAAACATCTTAATAAGTAACCAAAACATTAAAAGTTTACATGGCCAAATACATACTAATAAAAATTCACGATAACCAAATACATACTAATAAGTAACTTGACCCATAACGGTAACACATTAATATAATATCACATTAAACCAAATACATACTAACAAGTAACCAAATAATTCTATGATGGTACCCAAGCCATCTTTTAATGGTAACCATACATAAACAACTTATACACTAAACTCGATTTATTAAAACATGTATACTAGGCAAAAACATATTAAGCATAAAAAATACAAAATAGTAAAAAATTGTAATATAGCGATGGCAAAATATGATATAACAAGATGACAAACTATAAAATCACAATAACCACAAACATCTTAATAATTAACCAAAACATTAAAAGTTTACGGTGGCCAAATACATCTTAATAATAATTCACATTAACCAAATACATACTAATAAGTAACCAACCCATAAAAGTAACACAAGGTAATAAAATTTACAGATAACCAAATACATACTAATAAGTAACAAACCCATAAAAGTAACACGGTAATATAATATCACGGTAACGAATACATACTAATAAGTAACCAAATAATTCTATGATGGTACTCGAACCATCTTTTAATGGTAACCATACATAAACAACCTATACACTAAACTCGATTTATTAAAACATGTATACCGGGCAAAAACATATTAAGCATAAAAATACAAAATAGTAACAAAAGCGTAATATAATGAAAAACCAAAATCGATATAACGATAACTAAACTATAAAATGGCGGTAACCACAAGCATACTAATAAGTAACCAAAACATTAAAAAAGTTTACGATAACAAATACATAAAAAAAGTAACCAAACAATTATTATTTTACATTAACCAAATACATACTAATAAAATTCACGATAACGAAATACATACTAATAAGTAACCAACCCATAAAAGTAACACAATAATATAATAATATCACATTAACGAAATACATACTAATAAGTAACCAATCCATAAAAGTAACACGATAATATAATTCACAATAACCAAATATATACTAATAAGTAACCAAATAATTCTATGATGGTAACCATAAGTAAATTAAAAATAACACACCTTTAAATTTCTACGTGTTTGGAATTATATTACGGATAAGCACTTGACCTTTGGCCTTAACTATAGGAACGTCGAGCTCGAATCTAAGCGCACTTGAGAATGCTTGATATCAACTTTGTGTATCACCATTTTATTTTCATTCTTACTCGATTTTTCGACATGCATCCTTTTCCTTCCCTTCTATCCACGACAAACTTCTTCTCGTCATTGCGGACTCACTTTCGGATATTCTCTTCCTCTTCCCATCTTTCTTCTTTGTATCGACCATTTTATACAGAACATAAAAAATAACACAAACCCACACCAGAATGAAAGAGAACACAGAACACAGAACGAAATCTATGAGCAAATGGCTATGAACACGAGAACAAAACACGAGCGAAATGGCACACGCAGCGAGCGAAACACGAGCAGAGCGAACACGAGCGAAAAGCGAAATGGCTATGAACCCGATAACAAACAATGAAGAATCTTTGAAACACGAATGAAAGAGAAAGAAGCGAAAAGGCGGAATAGCGGAGAAAAAGAGGTTTCGATGTGTAAATGGAATTATCCGAAAACGAAGAGTCCTACACAGACAATATTAGGCGGTTATCACGCATTTTAAAAAAACATGCCCCATTAAAATTATTAATCCCTTTAATTAAGGACTCATAATTAATATAATATTGTAAATAAAATTAAAAAAGTGTAATATTTTTGTAATTATGTTTTGTGTGTTTTATTTTTGTAATTATTTTTAAAAATGTACTAATATATGTAATTTATCCTTAATAAATACCAAGTTACCACCTGAGATTATTAACCCTCATCAAATGACCTTAGAATGATCAAATATGATTTATGGGATTAATTAATTATGGGTTAAATAGTCTAAAGTGATAATAAATAAATACAAATATTCTTATCTCAACCATCATTTTTGCAAACAAACATATAAGTATTTTAACACGTATATATGGATACAGCCTATACTATTTGCATATTTTTATGCCAAAGTTTATTTATTTATTTATTTTGTTAAGAAAATATGTTTTAGGCATCTGTTACTTTTACAGTCAGAATAATACTATTGAATAGTTGAAAGTTCCCAGGCGGCTCCAATTTTTGTGGCTTTTGCAAAAGTGTGACAGATGGAGGGTACTGCAATAATAGGTAGATACCCACTGTCCCTTTTGCAAAGCATTGTATACAGGGCCTGCTTTCTTTTCCAAATATACACACACACAGAAACAAGCAGCCCCGTGGTTGATAATTTAATGAGTGCTAATTTGTGACATGACATGAAAACAAAACAAAACACGACTTTAACAATCTTAGCATAATCTGATCGAGAGTATAAACGGATTTGCAACGTTCAAACCAACCTTACATGCTATTAACATATAAAGGTAGTAGGCTCCCGCAAATAGCATGGCCGTCTTGTGCATTAGGTATGCTACATTGACCTATAGTTGCTACATATCTTAATTACGATTAACATGTGTTGTGCCTTGTACACCGGGTACGATATATTGCACCCATAATTTCCATGTATCCTAAACATTGTCATTTGTGTTGCTAGAAAATTTAGAGAGATATGGCTTATGGATACTAGCCAGTGACCAGGTTTGCTTTGTAAGTATGACAAGGAAGTAGTCAGTGAATAGCCCTGAGGGGGAGGGGGAGGGGGAGGGGGAGGGGGGGGGGAGGGGGAAAGGCAAAAGTTCAAAAGGTTGTCTTTTTAAAAAAGGGGAGTAGCCCAGTAGCAGTAGCTATAGCAGGTAGATGGGGCTTGTCAAGGTGGTGATAATAATGGATCAAGAAATGTGGGAGAGGAGTAGTGCAAAAAGTGGTGCAAGTAATAATAGGGAATGTGACTTTAATGATTTGATAAGGTTCTCTCTATGTTCACTGAACCTCTTCATTGCTCCCTTTCAAACTTATGATGATTAAAAGCTACCTTCCTAGTGCTCAATGGAACTAAAAGGAAGCATTGCACTAGCAGATCCACCAAATGGGTACGTGTAGCATGCGTGCTTCCCCATTATGAAGGTCCATATTTATATTCATCAACAAACACAAAAACCACTACATAAAAAATACTCAAAACTACGCGTTTTCATAGTCGATCAGCTTTGACAACCACATCCTCATTTTTTCATATATAAATATATATGTGTGTGTGTCCTTGTATCTTCCCTTAGTCCTATATATCTACAAATTAAGAGAGACAATAAAGGAGCAAAGAGTCCTACCCATGCAGCACAATTGTATTTAGTCGTCTACTCTCTCTAAATATCATTGTTTTCCCTTCACTGGGGCAGGTTTCTTGTATAGAAACATTTGCTGGGCTGTAACTTATTCTTTGTAAAGATATTCCTTCTGTTTATATAACTTGAGTTTGCATAAATCAGGTCATTTTTGTTTTTCAAACATCCAAATCACTTTCAATATATTCCTACTCAGTTTTCTTTCAATATTCCTAGAAAACAATGGGAGGATACCCTCACGAATTGCTTAATCTGAGTACTCCCAATGGGATTGTAAGAGAGAATAGTAATAACAACAAAAGAACCCATGAAACAGCTTCTCATGACAAAAGGCTAGAGCTCAAACTTGGTCCTCCAGGAGAAACCCAACCTCTTCATCACATATCTCCCAAATCCCACAACAATAGCAACAGATATATCACTGCATTCGGATCCAAAAGAGAATTTCTACACACGATAATTGAGGCAGAAACTAAGGAGAGAAACTGGTTGACTAACAGTGAAGAGCTGCAGTCAGGTTTAGAGAAGAAGGCACATGCAACTCCTGCCGCTATTTCTCCTTTAACTATTGGTGTGCCCAACAGCTCAAAGAAAAGGTTACAGATTTTTTTCTTACTTCTTTTGGAGTAATTTGTTAATTTGTTTATAAATCAGCTTCTTATTACTATAACTACCTAGACCTTTTCTTGTGCCAACTTAAATAAGTAATTTTTTTTTAAAGAGAAGTAGAAGAAAGAAACCATTTCAATCTTGATAAATAATCACACAAAAAAACTGCAGGATTGATCTACGCCCAGTTGTGGGGTGGCCTCCAGTTCGCTCATGCAGGAAGAATATTTTGACTAGCAATTCTACAAAGTTGGAACCCGAGTCATCCAATAAAGTTGGAAAGGAAGTAGCTGGTGGAAAATCTGAAATTCTTGAGAACAGTTTATTTGTTAAAATAAAGATGGATGGAGTCCCCATTGGAAGAAAAGTTGATCTAAAATCCTATAGTAGTTATGATAAACTCTCCTCTGCAGTGGATGAACTATTCAGAGGACTTTTGGCAGGTAATGACCAACTCTCTAAATGTTTGGAAGAGGTAGTAAATTAAGGTAATACCGTAATAAAATACTAATGATTTTATTCACTTATTAAATATCTAAGAAACTTATCTTTGGGTGAAATTGTCAACCCACTAAAATTATTTTATTCACTTCTAGTTATGTTGATGTTGGCAACTTACGAGTTATGATTATCGTTGAATAATGATTTATATGCTATTCAAAAGAAAGGGAAATTAACATATTTGACACAGATATTTTGAATTATTGAACCAATGGTGTTAATTATTGTTAACGATGATAATACTAAGGATCTTGATTAGTACAAGTCCCTAATAAGAACTGAACCTGTGTTGGTTTTACTGACCCTTATTTTTCTTGGTTTTAACTGGCCCCTGTTTTTCTTGGTTTAGCTCAAGGAGATTGCTCTCATTCTTTAGATGAAAGCATGGAGAAGACGAAGGCAATTACGGGATTATTAGATGGAAGTGGGGATTATAATCTTGTTTATGAGGATAATGAAGGAGACAGGATGCTTGTTGGTGATGTTCCATGGCAGTAAGCACCATATCATCTGTTGATATATTTTAAGTTCATCATGGTGTTTTCATAATTAGATCCGTAATGTCTCTAAATCTATAAATGAATCGATCTGTTAATGAACAAGCTTAGGCTCAGTTCGACATTTGCTCATCAGGCTCGATTTCAAAACTTATGTTAATTTTATAAGCACATGCTTTGTGCAGCATGTTTATATCTTCTGCAAAACGGCTACGCGTGTTGAAGAAATCCGAGCTTTCTGGTTTACATGGTGAATTTTACAGACTACATATTTGTTTTCTTTTGGATTCAAACTGATAGTTATGTTGGTAAGCTTCGACTTACGATTCAGTTTTATATGTTTGCAGTAATTAGCAATAAGCTTGCAGAGGCACCAGATCAAGACTAAAGAAGAAAGAAAGATGGCAAGGGTTTGGTTCACTGGTTAAGGGACCACCCCAACCCTACCTAGCATTAGCTAGGTTCAAGCCTCATCCTCTCCTCTCCTAGAAAAAAAATGTAATCTTGTTCTTAATGGTACCAAAGAAAAAATTAAAAATAAAAAGTATGAGGACCTCCAACAGCTTACTGTCTGGCTAGCATTCCCATTTGGTAATATTAATTGATTTACTTCAGTAATGGTAAAGAGGAGAAAATAAAATGTATAATGTGATATTTATGCTTCGCCTTTTCTTTTAGGATATTCCTATTAAACTATATCCTCTTAATGAAATTGTACATATGTATTTGTTCCACGGTTTTTCCCAGAGTCTCCGAGAAGGTGACATTCAGTCCCGAACACTATTACAAAAGCTATACACAGCTAACTAGCAATTGTCTAGAACTTGGAACAGACTACAATTCTATGTTGATGACTGGGAGTATGGGACTCCAATCAATCTTATGTGTGTTTATTTGAAGATATAATATATATGTATGTTGCGATTGGAAAAACTAAGACGGAGCTAATTGTGCAGACTTCCTAATGCAGCATACAGGATGTGATAATCACACACACACACACACACACACACACATATATATATATATATATGTATATATATATATTATATAGGAGAATGATTTATAGCTACAGTTAGTTGGTAGCAACTTCCTACATATTATGTTCGGGCGATATTTTATGATAGTCATCTGACACAATATGTCGAACGAATGAATAAAAATCGTCCAACATATAATATATTGGACATTGTCTACCAACTAATTATAGATCAGACCCCATATATAGAGATAGTAAGAAGAAAAATAACCAGTATATAGACATTAAAGGCCCATAAAGGCACACAAAAAGACTATAAGCTCTTCATCTAGCATTGTGTTGTGAGGAATTGAAAGAATGACAGCAATATCTGCCTAAAAAAGAGAAGGGATTTCAGAGAGCAATCACTAGCCAATACCATGATGGCTGTGCGGAAAACTAATACAAACTGTCCAAGAAAATCAAAAATGTACTTACCTAAAAGCAGCATAGCTCACAAAATTGAACCCCCAGGAAGATGCACACAGGTGATCAAGGTACAAGCCCAATATCCTTAAAGTATTCGTGCTTAAGTGCACTCCTGGCAGTAATTCTTCTGCTGGGATCCAAGCAAAGCATTTTCTGGAATATGATGCACACATGTATAAAAAACAACAAACTAAGATGTATGTTGTTATATGTAGGCATATATGATGTCTAATATACATGTTCCCTCCCCCTGGACACCCTAAATTCTGATTAAAATAAAAATAATAACTGGAGATTTCAAAGAAGTAATTAATGGATAACATTTTTTTTTGTTGCTTTTGTTTAATTGTTGTAAATAACTAATATCATACAAATTGACATAAGCTTGGGCTCATAGAGTGAAAATGCATATAGCAATAAACAATCTAATTTTATGGTAGAGATGATGTTGTAGCAAGTAGGGTAAAGCCATAATCTAGTTAGTTTAGAGAAGGAAAAATATTATGGGTCCAAAATGGGATCTCAAATTTGAGGTCTCAAATACAAGTGTCATTAATCATTATTACATGATCTGCATATCTTTATAGTAGGTCTTATGTAATAAATGTAAATGTTGAGTACCTAATGTAATTTGAGACCCCTAGCATTACTATTAGAGCAGTCAACTGAGTTCCTTTAAAGCTTGAATATGATTTATCTAAAAATACGAAAGAGCCTCTGTCAACATCTCATAAACTGAAGTTTGGAATAGCTTTACTGAAAGTAGCCTTCTCGAGTACATAAGCATACGACAATTTGGCTCATTAACTTGTACTTGAATGACACTACTGTAATTGTATAATATGAACTTACACAAAGGAGATTGAGACCAGCTGAATCAAGATTGGGGACCAAAGTTTTCAGATCCTGCAAAGTAGAGGTTGCACTGATTAGACTTCTCAATAACATATATCCTAAAAAGTTGATCTAAGTTAGAAGAAACAAACACCAAATGAGAAAGACTATCACCTTAGAAGTCCACTTTGGGAAGGCAGATTTAAAATCGGGAAGATAAGTCATACCAGGCCATTTGGAGTACCATGATTCTTCATTGGAAAAATGAAAAAACTAATAATAATAATTAGACAAACATAAAAGAATAGAAAGGAAGCTATTAGCGTCTTACTTGTCAATTTCAAATAATTCTTTACGAAGAGGCTGCAAACATTTTTTCTGAAAGTGGGGAAAGTGTTGAAAAGATGTACCACCTGAAAATCTTGAATAGTTCATCACTCAGAGTCCCCTGGAAACATGGAAACAGAGACTGCTTGTAATACCAGCGAATTTTAATAAATAATATTAATACTGAGAATAATAATTGTTTGAATATTTATTTGAATATAAATATATATTGGTGGCATAAGTTTATGATCATTTATTTAATTGAATAAGCATATGATAATTGAGTAATATGATAAAAGCTTAATTTAAAACTTATGAGAATTGCCTAGTGTGGCATGAAGAAAGACTAAGAAATTTATTAAGTAAATTAATGAAGGAATGAGTTAATAATGAGATTTAATTAGTATTATATTAAATCTTGTGATAGACTAATTTCTATTAATTAATTGCTATATGCAATGTCATATAATGTGTAGTTTTTTTTTACTAAAGTTTCTTCATTCATTAGATAATATGAGGTGTGACATTAATATATGAATGGGAACATATGATATAAATGAATAAAATTATATAATTCACTAAATTGCATAAAGTAACTCATGTGACAATATAATGTGTGGTAAATCAACTAAATGGGTATGTTAAACATATGGGAGCAAATAAATTTAAGTAAATAAATATTTACTATTAAAAGTTTATTTCAATATTTATATGTAATTGAATTAATAAAGTTTTATGGAAACAATGGGTTAATAATACCCAACTGAATTATATTTAAATATTATTTAGATTAACCCAATGTACATGAATTATATAATTATGTGTATATGTACTCCCAATTTATCACAATGTAATTGTTCGGGAGCATTTCACCGACCTGCAAGTGGGCCGAAGGCCTGGTGTTAGAAGGGGATGTTAAGCCCATTGGGCCGAAGCTCCCAAGGGTGTTGAAGGGGTTCGGACATCCGAGTCCTCCGGACCGGAGTCCCTATTCTGGATGGATGATGTTCGGGGTCGGGTCTTCGAGTCCTTTGGGCCGAAGTCTGGACCATGTAGTGAGTTCGGTTGGATTGGGCCTGTACAGTGGGTTGTCCTACGTACAGAGTCTGAAAGTCCTAGCCGTATTTGAATAAGGTAACTCCAAAGGTAATGATTAGATTGGATTCTACTTCGAGTCCTAAACCGACTCGAAGAGGGATTCTAGGGTGCTGGGAGCACTATAAATACAAGGCCAAGGTTACGATTAACAGGTAATACCTACTTTTGAGCACTAAACACTTAGCCTACATTGTTAAACCTTGTGAACGACCTGTACTTATTCTCACACCGGAGCTATCCCCAATGAAAGACAAGCCGTCAAGCTTCACATGTGTCTGTTATTGTCTTGCGGTTCTAGCGCGTGGATTCTGTGATTGGACGCGGCGGCGAAACTTGGCGTTAACAATAATAATATTACCTCATTAAAAATTATGCTTGTAAAACCGAAAGGAATTAAAACTATGTATACATGTATCATTTTGTAAATGTTGAGTGTTAAGAGAACTTTGTCCCAAAATCACTACTGTCACATTTTCTTCTTCACACGTGAACAGACCAATGACCTATGCTACACCTTCCATCTCTCAAACTCAGTAGATGGGAATCATGAAGAAGGGAGTGGCTCCAATAGTGAATTAACATTGTTCTACCAAACTTTGATTGCCCAACATTTTCTTCTTTTTCCCATTAGTTTGAAATGGTGGACAAAGCTTTTGAATGGATATTAGATTTTCTATAAATTGGGACTCCCCCTTCTCAATTCAAATGGCTGAGTTTTTTGTGTGAGTATATTGAATTGGGGAGGAATCTGAGAATTTGAAGCACAGCTAGCAAACTCATTTCACAAAGGTAATGTTCATACTCAAGCTTTAAGAATTGTTAGAGTTATCCTAAGTTGATGATAGATTTGTATTGTGAATTGTTATCAACATGTTAGCTGAGCTTATATGAATGTATGAAGTCAATAGGTTTGGGTTGAGCAGGACAAATTGTTGAATTTCATGGATTATTAGTTGTGTTATGCAAAAGCAGAGGTTTGTCTATACATGCAGACGAAGTGGCATAACCGCATACTTCCCAAGATAAAACACAGCAATGTGACACACTTTGATAGTCATGAAATCCAATTTTGTTACTTTTTGTTATGTTGAGCATGTTAGTTTAACTTGATTCTAGTTATAAGTGTCCCTGACAGGCTAACGTAGGTTGCCTTACTTGTAGTCACTCACTTAAGCTTGTTTTAGTTTGAGTTTTTCAAGAAAACTTATAAGTTTGGAAAACTAACCTTGTTGCAAACGACCATAATTGTATTATGACCTTGTGAGCATGTGTAAATAACCTAGATATATATGTAAATGAGTCTAACATAAGGCATAAGCTTGCTTTGTGTATAATGAGTTTTGTTACCTTGGTTTTAATGATTTTCTAAAGGGAAACTTGAAGTTTGGAAACGAAACTCGGTGGATCTTGTGACCTTTGAATTCAGAACTTTTGAACATGCTTATGTGACTTAGTTATATATATACATGAGTATGAAATGTGGGTTCAAAGTTGCCTTGCATGCTTAGTTGGTTTAACATGAGATTTTCAAGAAAAATGTTGAAGTTGAAAACCAACTTTGTTGGGAAATACCCTATTTGTATTCTGGACTTTTGGACCATCATGATAGGACATTTTATGCATCTAGACATGATTGATATGTGCACCCATCTAGCTAAGTATGTTGTGAACTAGTCGAGCATAGTTTCAAATGAATTCTAAAGAAGTAAAGCTATGTTAATTTGGAATACATGAGTAGAATTACTTGAGCATGTATGCTTAAGGTTTATTAACCTCATTATTTGGTATAATGGTTAAACATAAGTAGCCTTTTGAGAATTGGTTTCATTTAGCCTTGTCGAGATAGAAATTTTCTAAAAATAAAACCATAACATTAAAAGAATCTTGGAATGGCCATAAAAGAGACCAAACCTAATCAAAAACCTCATAACATGTATGTTCTGCATGTATCATCATCAATGTATGCTAGTAGGTGATTTCCAATACTGGTGTAATCTGACAATTTTGTTGCTAATCAGAAACTCGATACATGTGTGTATGAATGTTTTAAACTATAATATGTGATGAAAGTGATGTTATAAGTGCTTAGTGTATAGTGACTACATTGTTTCAATACTTATCAAAATCTTTAGAAAGTTTTAGATAAAGTTTCAAAAACCCATTAATGTGATGTTATAACTGTATTGTTTGACTGTGTAGCTAAGAAGAAGCTTGATTTATGTGCTTAACATATGTACTAAGTATGTATATAAGATTTTTATCCATCGAACTTGTATAACTAATGAAATTATATATATATATATATATATATATATATATATATACACACACACATAACTATGATAAAATAGAAATTCGAGGTATTGCTAAGCTATAGAGTGATAAACTACACAAAAGACAAGTTCCCTAACTTTCCCAACTTTGGATATTGTGCGAGTTCGAATTATTGTTATATCAACCTTATATATGTTGAGATATTGTCTATACTTGTACAAATCATTATTCATATTCTGAAATTCGACTTAAAATTTTATCTTGAATCATGTTGCGAACTTTATGTTCTTAGATGAACTGAGAAAGGTGTCTAAGCCATTTGATTTGGCTTGACTAATATCATGTGTTAGAAAGCTATCCAAACCAATTGTCTTGGTGCGGATTCTTATAAATCTACTGAGATGAACAACCCTCATTGAGGGGGAAATTATATACTGTCGGGGAACCGACGTGCGCACGAACAACATGTTTAAATGTTATGCATAACGTAGGTTACTTCAGGCTGATTACCTATTGTACTTGTTATATTGGATTATCGGTTTAATACTGTTAATTCTAGTAAGAGTTCTTGGTCTATAGCGACTACTCAGTATTGAAACCTTTGAATTCTTTTAAAATCTTTTGGTCTATAATGACTCAATCGCTTAAAATTCAAAGGGAAATCTTGGAACTAGTAATATTTCCTTGTTCACAGCTTTATTCATTAATTCTTGAGCTATCTTTGATCATTATACCTTTGAAATTATTAACTTTATATTATGAATGTTCACCCTTTTTGTTATATACTTGCTGAGCAAATTTGTTGCTCATTCTTACTTCCCTTAAAATATTTCAGTTAAGGCAGAACGTGATAAACCCTCAGGAAAGATAAAGGCAAGGGCAAGGCTAAGGATTAGCTTAGTCCTTTTATGTTATAATATTCCCTTATGACAGTATTAAGTCTAGCTTTGTTTATGTACCGAAAACTTGATTAGTATTATGTATTAAGTATGTGGTGAATTAAGATATGTATTATGTCAATAACGGTTGCGAGACATTGGGACGAGAATAATTATATTATGACAATATAAATTATTCTGTTATTTCTGTTGTGTGAAACTTTAGTTTGTTATTGAAATTAGAACGTGAGTACCAGATTTGAGATACAGGTATCTAAATTTGGGGGCGTCACACTGCTGGTTCACCATCTCAGCAAAGATGCAACCAACTGACCACATATCAACAGGAGTAGAATATTGGCGGGATCCAAGTAGTATTTCTGGTGCCCTGTACCACAGAGTCACCACTTGAAAAAAAGACAAATAATTAGGAGCCAAAGATAACATGAGCAGAGTGGCTGAAAAGGTTCTCCAATATGATATGCTTAGCCATACTAAGAACATAGAATTGCAGCTGATATGCCACTCATCTTCGCAACAAGAGTGAATACAGGAAATAATTAAGAGCTTAATAGAAAAGAACATTCTGAACCTTGGGTTCTATCTCTTTCATTTTTTTTCCTAGTATGGTGGTAACGAGTTGACACCTTAATTAAGAAAATTCAATATAGAAAGAATCTGTCACAAGCACTTTTAGCAGCTAGCAATGGGTTGGAACCATAAGATTGAAGAAAACAATCTCACACTTGTCCAATCAAAAGTATTGTTTGGTAAAGTTCAACTAAAGAATGCTAAAAAAGACATGTTTCTTTTTTCAACTACGTAAGCAACTTCAATGAACTAATTACTACCAGTAGCCTCTTTAAATGAGAATAGTATATATTTTATACAACATTAACATTTTGAAAGCCTACTTGTTTGTTGAGAGAAATCATACCCTGATAGATACATCAAAGTTTACCAAAACAACAAAAATGTCACTAAAGATGCAAAAAACATGGAGGCCAGGGTAAGTTTAAAAACATCCCAGGAAAAGCATAAACACCATGCACATTAGTACCTCGTGCGTAAATGTCCTGACAGGAATACCAAAAGCTCTGGCCAATCCAAAGTCTGCAAGCTTTAGTGCATTGGTGCTGCGATCTATCAGCAAGTTCTGAGGCTTCAGATCTCAATGAAGAATTCTATGAGAATGACAACAAGCAATACCACGAAGTATTTGATACAAAAACATCTACAAATTGAAGAAGAAATTTTAGATTGCAAGAATTTTCATAATCACAAGTCACATAGTACAACTGTCAAAGAACAGTGCCTTCAACCAAGCATTTTAAAAGTGTAAACATAAGGGAAAAATAGAAAATGTGTGGGAAGGGGCAATTTATAAAGAGTATACTGATAAGTAGAGACCAGATATTGTTTTCGGCTTCAAGTGTAACTGATTTTGCTGGCTTAAGATAACTTGAAAAGATATGACTTGCGTACTCAAAGAGCGGATACTCTCCTCATTATCAACCTAAGAGAGAACTACAATTATTTGACTAGAATATTGACACACTGACACACAACTCGAAAATTATAACCATATATATGATTATAAATATTTCAGTAAAAAAAAATCGAAATCTCCACAAGCACTTGTATAATTTTCTAGAGTACGGAAAAAAAACATTATATATTTACCAACCTCCAAGGGCCAGAAAGAGCTCACTCACTTTTATCTGACGCAAATCCTTGGAGATCTCTGGACATAAATCCACGTGTTTATTCAAATCCAAGTCAAGATATTCGAAAACCAGATATAATTGTTTCTCACTGTGCACGACATCCTGTAACCTGTCACCCGAAATTTATCAAAAGTTTTAAAGCATACACAATGAAGGCCATGAATCCTTCTCACCATGCACTTCATCGTATAACTAGCCATCAGCATATTTATCAAATTTCGAGTGCTTACAATAAAGAAGTTCTATTTTTCTTTAACAAAGTAATCCTAAAATTGAACTATCATCACCGATTTTCAAATTCATTTTAGTTGGTTCTTAAACAAACACACTTCTATTACAGTGTATACGTATCATATAAGGTACTTAATGTTGCATCAAGATATTTTAATCACCGACATATCCATGTTAAATAATTGCTAAGAGTGAAAACTCAATAGAGATGCAAAAGAAGAGATTAGACTCGAGGATTTGCACGATTATCATCCAGTTTTTATTACTTCAAATACGACCTGTAACTGATTTACCTTGTTTGATAATGATGGCAAAGGCTTAAAATTTAGCTACTAACAGATGTCTCATGATGTGGTCAAGGAGAATATTTGACTTCAACCTCAGGTTACAGATTGTCTCATGACGTGGTCAAGAAGAATATTCAGTATTCTAAAAATCCCCGCCTAGGCCCTAGGCCCCCCCTTGGCACCGCGCCTAGACGCTAGGCCACCCTTAGCGCCTCGCCTAGGCGCTAGGCCCTCCCTGGAACCTCACCTAGGCTCAAGACGGCAAAAAAATCCCTCCAGGAAATTAGGTTGGGCGTAGGCGAAGATTTTTTTTTTTAATAACTACCAAAACTAAATCTTGATATATTTATTTTTCTAATGATTTACCATATTCATAATACATGTTGTAGCATATCAAATCACAACAAGAAGTGAACAATATCAAGTCAAAATGGATAATTTTATTATAGTTGTAATTTTTTGAAGTTGTACAAATTTCAAATTATATAAATGATGATACATTTGTAATATTTAGTTTAATTCAATATAATTCTTAAGTTTATGTTTAGTTTCTTAAGTTTTAATATTGAATTAAATTCTTGAAATTTTAAATTTTATTATTTAATAGCAATCTTGTTTATGAATAAAACTAATACGTTAAAAATATGTTTGAACTTTGAACAATTGTATGTTTGTGTTTGAACTTTAACATTAGCAATATGGATATGTATTTGAACTTTAAGCAAAGTTATTATCTTTATTATAGATTGTTTTGCTTTATATTATTGTTTTGTTTGAATAAATATAAGATAAAATATTAAAATTGACTTAAAATAAAAACTCCCGCCTAGGCCCCCTAGGCGCTAGGCCCCCCTCGGCCGCCCGCCTCCCGCCTAGCGCCTTTTAGAACATTGAGAATGTTTGACTTCAACCTCAGGTTTTTATCCTTGACTTCTATAATTCAAAACAAAAAAAGAAGTTAAAATGAGAAGGGCCGCTATGAAAATTTGAGGAACAACTAAATAACAATCATGAAGGATGCAAAGGTTCATATAAGATTACAATTTCAGCTTACTGGGTGAGCATACTTCCTATTCCCCCATTTTAGTTTCTGCAGCATATATGAATGAGAAGGAAATAAGAATGTGCTCATGCCATATAAAGACAATATACCTGACAATGTTCACATGTTGCATCTCCTTCAAAAGAGAAATTTCTCTAATAGTGGTGCTTGGTACTCCCTCGCCTTCTTGTTCCAGCCGGATCTTCTTCAATGCAATGGTCTCATTAGTCACATGGTCACGAGCCTTATAAACCACTCCATAGGTTCCTTCACCAATTTTCTCAACTTTTTCATACTGAAATTTTCACAAAATCCACTTTCAATGATATGAAGCTAACAAGAAATTCCTGTACAATGAGATGAACACCCATTTACCTGGTCCATCTATCCCCCCTCAAAAAGACTCGGTGACCAATGAAAGTTCTAGAGCCAAGCAGCAGGAAACAGGAAAGCATATAAGTATCAAAATAATATAAAAATGAGGATGCGGCAGACAAGAAAGGTTCCCAGCCTAAACAGAGGTGCGCAAACTAACATATCTGTACATTTTAATCACACCATTAATCAACCAGATGAATAATGAGCAAGATCTTACAGAAAATAACTGAACTTATCAATTAATAAATGCCATCAAACTCTTAATACTTTATGAGCCAACTCACAGAGCACTAAATCACAACAACTGCATAATTTGACCTGTTTGGCAACTGAGAAAATGTTACAACATATGATTATCAATTTTCCTGTTAAAATATTGTGGAATACATAATAACTTAATCTATCAAATCTAGTTCATTTAATTGATTTAAACTATTCCAATTTGTAGAACAACTTTATTTTTTCCTTAATTATAGGTCAATTTTCTAACGAAACAAACAGAAATTCATACTCAACTATATCTACTTGGATCAAATTTATTGAAGAAAAAAGCCTGCTTACAGAATCAAACGAAAAATTCATACTCAACTATATCTACTTGGATCAAATTTATTGAAGAAAAAAGCCTGCTTACAGAATCAAACGAAAATTAGTACAAATGAATTGAAGTTGAGATTGAGTGTGTTACTACCTGAGAACTCCCGTGCTTTTGCAGAAGCGTGGAATGAGGATTGAGGAGTGAAAACAAAGAGAGTCAGACAGCTTTATAGAGAGAGAAAATTAGACCACAATTTAAGTCTTTGCTTTATATTTCTTTTCTTTTGGCGGTAATGGTAGTGGCGGGTGGTAGCGTGGGAGAAAGGATAAATAAATAAATAAATAAATTGCTAATATTATGAAGGTGGAGGAAAATTTGTGTTCAATTTCAATTTTTTTATTGCTCTTATAAAGTTTGCTACATTAAAGTATAGAAAAATATTATCCTCTTCATTCCAATTATTACATTTTTCATTCCATTTCTTCAATTAAAACTTAGCATCGAATTTAACTTTTTTTCAACCTACAAGTTTAATGCAATAATATAAAATCAATTTACATATAATCATTTTTAATTTTTAAAATAAATTAAGATAGAGCTATTTTTAATTACTAATAAGGTAGATTAAATTTTATTTTCTACATATCCCATGTGATGTGCGCATATATTTTATAATTATAATTCAATTTTTTTAATAATTTATTAAAAATAATATTTGAGGATATTTATAACATGTGACATAAAATACAATGGTAGTTTTATATTTTTACAACACAAATTCGTGTGTGACGGTGTGGGCAAAGAAATAGTAATATTATTTATTTTTCTTAATATTGTCATTGATCAATAATATTTGTAGAAAAATGATTATAGGAAAAGTTGAAGTAAAAGGGAAAAAGAGTATAATAATAATAATAATTTTAACTCTTCCTACTATTTTGTCAGACATTAAATGTAAGAGGTCTTTTTTTTGGCCTAAAATGAATTTAGGGTCAGTTTTACTTATTTAAGTTTCTGGTTCACATTGACCGACAGCTTGAAAGTTCCATAGTTTTGTTGGAGTAGGATTTTCTGCTCTTTGTTGTTTACAAGTTGTGAGGGTAATTAAGAGGATGAGGAGAACAAGGATTCTGCATGCAAAATGAAGATATATTATGCCAACATCAAGAGCAGTCTTTTTTGTACAATTGGGGTTAAAACTACTCTGTCATGAAGCTTGATGTTATTAGCATTTTCTTCGGCTACATGAGCTCAATCAAGTTAAAAACTTACATGATAATGTTCTTGAACCAATTGTATACAAGTCAACCTAAGGAATAAGCTTTAATTAATTTAGGATTATCAATCAATTAATCCAAGCTTGTTTTGCAGACAATTAGGAACACATCTTAGCTGGTTGTTAGGATTCTTGCTATTGTTTTTTTTATTCTGCAAGATTGCTATAGACAAATAGCTAGCCAGTCATCTTTATCTCAAGGCTACAAGTTCACCCAATACACCTCCTTACCTAAAAGGTTAATCTATTAGGCTGAGGTTGTACCATACTTATTAACCCATTTACACTCTTAAATTTATCCAATGTGAAATATTTCAACACAAACATTTGGAAACTCCTACAAAGTACAGAGTATTGCCTTTCATTCTTGGGCCGGATCCCATCATTATTTATTAGGGTTCTTTACATAAGTATACAACAAAAAGAAATTAATTACAAGAATAGTGCATCAACCAAATAATTACAAAAGGAGTGTAAATATTACAAAAATAGTACAATTCACATTAATAAGGAAACCTAAAATCAAGGAAAATAACTGCTATAATTAATAATTCAAATTCAAATTCAAAGATTTGGGATCTAACAACAAAAAATAAATTCAAATTCAAAATAATAATGAACTATTTTCCAAAACCCAAAAACTACAACTATTTTGTAACAACAGATGAGACATCCATTATCATTTTCTCTCTTCCTCCTCTAGTACCTTCTCTCTGCTCAGACCTCATTTTTCTACTACAACCATAACCACGTTTATACCAAGGTAACCAATAAAAAATAGAACCTTTGCATAAGGAAGAGAGAGATAAGAGAATCAGTGATGTGAAATATAATATTGATAACCAAATTTTCGTACAAAGGTAACCAAACATTTATATCAAGGTAACAAACCTTTATACCAAGGTAACCAAATCTACCTTCACACATGCGATTATATAAATTTGTTACATTGGTCTAAAAAGTTTAACAACCAATTCATGAAGGTAAATAAAAATAGGACACCTTTGCATAGAAAAGAGAGAGATAAAGAGAGTGATGTGTAATGTAATATTGATAATTAACCCTTAAGTACTAAAGGTAACCAAAAATTTATACCATGGTAACCAAACCTTTATACTAAGGTAACCTTTTTTAATGAATATTTGGTTACCCATAAAAAGCTAAAATAGTTACCTTTGTATGAAGGTTTGGTTACCAATCGCATAATATTCAAAATAATTTTATTTTTAAAAGGTTATTATGAATATATTGCGATTTAGTAATAAACGTTCGTCTGAAAATAACAATTTTAATTTTGTGGGTAACCAAATATTTATAAAAAAATCTGAAGTCATAAAATTACAATAGAAAACATAACATGACAAGCCCTTACACAGGCACAACTCTAATCAATGTTCTAAAAAGTGGCGTGAATTGATGGAATCATCTCAAAGTTAGTGAATGTGATCATAGCGGTTAGGGTAGTCTGGCGGGTTGGTGCACAACCACGGTAAAAACCGGTGATGCCTTCTTCTTTGAAACACTTTTTGATGCGATCGATCACACCAGTCTACCGCTTCTCGGTGGTGCCCTTGTTCTTGAAGCCTTGAACGCACGAGTATTTGCAGAGGGCTTCGGTCGGAGAAGACGACGAGTATTTGCGAGAGGGCTTGATTAGGAGAAGACAACAGTATTTGCGATATATCGCCCACCCAATTCGTGTTTCATATATACGCCACTTTAGTTTGTTTTAATATGTAGATATATTAATTACTTAATTGAATACTAATTCCTTAAATTAAGGAATCCTAATTGAATACTAATTCCTTAAATTAAGGAATCCTAAATGCACTATAATTGTAAATAAATATGGAAGTATATTAGTTGCGTAAAAATTTTATGAGGGCACTTTTGTTGTAATTATTTTTAAAAATGTAATAGAATATATAAATCTCCCTATTTATTAACTTTGATTGTCCAACAATTTTATGCTTAAATGTTTTCCTCCTAAAAAAAACAAACACCGACTCGGTTCCAAAATTAGGTATATATTTTAAAATAATGATTTTTAAAATATTCTTTTTTCAAATATATCCTTAATATTTATTAAAAATGTAATAGTCATGGCATGATAATACCTAAAATACATTTTAAATAATGACATTTTAAAATTTTAAACTATTTAAGAATAAAAATGTTTTTTTTTTAAAATTTTTTGTAAGGGATGAAGTAGTGGATTGCCTTTCTAATCTATATACTAGTATATGAAATGCTTTGACCAATGTTCCACTCGTAGACATATTTTGAGTGTGGAATATTAACTACTCGTGTCCTTTGGTAGAACGAATTGATGGCTTTTAATTATGACTTATTTTTCAAGTCTTTCTTTCTCTATAAAACTATATTCAGTCTTATTTCTTTGGCTGCATAACTAATGACCATAAACATAATATAATGTTTTAGCATTAGTGCTCAATAGGATTGATTACATAAGAGATTACATCAATGTAATGGAAACGAACCAACACAAAAACTAGGTTTTTACATAATGACTTGTTTCATTACAAGAATTAAATTTGGGATTAGGATCCTCTAGTACACATATCATCGGATTTTTATTAATACATATTCAGCAACACAAATATATATGACATTTAGCGACAAAACAAAATTCGTCACAAACATTTGTATCGCTGAAAGTGTCGTTAATGTGTATTGAGAGAAATCGGAAGATAAGTGCAATGGATGGGATCATAATCCCTAAATTTGATTTGGCCGGATCAAAATTTAATTACCTTTAGCAATGTTTTAAACTTTAAAAAAAAAAAAAACAGGTATAGAAATTAGGATCCTCTCCATTACATATATTTTCAATTTTTTTCGATATAACACAAATATTACTTTTGGTAAATGTACCAGTGACATACAACTGATTTTATAGATTAAGATTCCCTCCATAATTACATCTGTCCTCTAATTTCTCCAAATACACATTTAGCGACACAGAAATTGCTTTTAGCGACGTTTTTAGCCACATAATTGTTTGCGACAAATTTTATTCACTTATTCTTTTTAAAACAAAAATATTTTTAGATTTCACCAACTTATTTGTACTCCAAGAACTCTAGCTAAAGGAGTAGAAATAACGAAAGGATTATAAAAATTAAATAATTTATTTGAGGATATTCTCAGTTGTTCGTAATTAAAATTCAATAAATGATTGAACAAGTTACAATCTGATAGTCATGCCAAGAATTAGTGAATTACACCTTCATCCTCGGCCTAACTGACGGCTGGACAGGCTCTCTAATTTTCAAATTTTCTTGAGCTTTTGCCCTTAATTTTCTTAGATGTTTAAGATCCATTGTGCAGTACATGTGGAAAATAAGTAAAATCATAAATTACAATCAAATTAAAAGCCAAATGCTGGACTAAAATTTCAATAATAAAGGAAAAGAAACTGGTAAACTATTATAACTACCACAGCAATGTCAAATTAGGTTAGATAAGATGTCAATTTTTGTTGTAGAAAGCTTATTTTTCTCAACACATAAGATAAATAATTTTTTTCAACCTTGATTTGATCGTTTGGGGTAATTTTAAATTTGTGCATAATTGTAATTAATCAAAATTAATTAATGGGCAAGAAAATGACACAACAAAAGCAACCCATATATTCTTAATGTCTTATGGATCCTTGTCCTTTCTGATGTAGGTATATATTTAAAACAGTCACCAACCCATTTGTGGAGATAACTAACTACTCTGTCTTTTTACTAAAATATATATGTGAAAAATGTATATACATATCTGCATAGTACACAGTTGTCATAATCCAAAAAAATTGTCGACGTAAACTATTGTGTCTTCTGTACACAAAAGATATATATCATATATTTAATATATATATATATATATATATATATATATATATATATATATATATATATATATATGAATAATAATTAAATACATATGCATTTGTGTATATTGTATTTACAATCTGCCAAAACATCAAACCCCAAACCCCTCTCTCATGAGTATATGGGGAAAAACAAATACTGGAAAAGTGAGAAATTGATTATGCTTACAGCGTCGATTGTGGCCTTTTGAAATTAGGTATCATCACTCATCTTGGGTAGTCGGATCGTAGTGCAAATTTAAATCTGACTTACTAATATAAGCATGGTATGCAATCTGACATAAAGCATGAGTTTGAATACAAATATTATCTACTAGAGATAATACAAACTCAAAAGGAGTCCTCATTACAATTATTATCACACTATTTCACGGAATAGTGAGGACTACTAATCTTATCCTCTCGGACCATTACTCTAGTTCCCAACTAAGTCCCATTTATATTCTCATTTCACGAAGAGAACGGTGAAAGAAAGGGTGAGCTCAACTAGCTTCGATAAGAAATATTATGACTAAGATAATGCAGAATAAATTATCATTAGCCAACAACAAGTGTTAAAGCGATAAAATATAATGAACATCAAGTTTAACTTACAGTGAACCGATAATCCATTAAAAGAAGTCAGTAGAAAATAAAATCTACTATCTTTTATGATTTAAAAGGTTTTTATCATCATTATTATATTTGAGACTCAACTTTAATAAATATTCCACATCATCGAATCACTCCCTTATTTCTACGGCGAGATATTCTTTAGTATCACGACCACAATTATTCATGCACTCTTCTGGCCAAAAATATTTGTGTATTCATTAATGGTCATGATCATGCCAACAATCATCCATCAATACACTACGGACCCTTTGAGGATTTTACCACATCATTTGTAACATTACGGTCGTGATTACACCGAATAGTCTCTAAATATAATCATACCAAGTCCATCTATGCTTACTTCTGAATACGAGATGACTTTCAACATAATATAAACATGAGGATGATGACAATGATATAAGAATTGATAAAACAAGTTCAAGAATTAATTTATCTAGGAACCAATAACATCAAAACCGTCGACATGATCTTTGCTTTGTAGAGTAAAATTCAAGAATCTTTGAGAAGAATATTTCCATGAAAGGATCTTTGGATGAAGCGCAAATATCGAGGATATTCCACTAATTTCACGAAGTATATAAAGTCAAAGTTTTAACCAATGGGTATAATAAAGAATGGAATAACAAAAGAAATCACCATAAATGCGATAGGCCATGACAGCGAGTTATTCCAATGAGAATAATAAATAACGGAACCGGTCCCGTAAAAGCGCATGCAGCAGGGATATTCCAATGAAATAATAAAGAATGAAACCAAGTCCCACGTAAAAGCATGCAGACGAGGATATTCAACGAGAATAATAAAGAATGGAACCAAGTCCGGCGTAAAACACACAGAGACGAGATGTTCCAACGAATAATAATAAAAAGCGGAACCGAGTCCGTGTAAAACACTACGACGGGATGTTCCAATGAGAATAATAGAAGAATGTCACCAAGTATAGGGTAAACCACGTATACGAGGTTATTCCAGCAGAATAATAAGCGATGGAATAACAACAGTTCTCTTCATGAATAAGAAATAATAACACCCTTACTTTTGGTAGGAGATTGAATCTTCGCGATAGTGTAGTAACAAAATACTCTTCTTCTTTCTCTCTTATTCTCTCTATACTTTTTCTCTCTATAGCTTGAATGAATTAAGTGAAAAAAATGAAGCACTAGGCCTCTATTTATAGAAGATTTCTAGCTTAGCACCTACCAATGAAACGACAAGTGGTTCGGCCTTTGTAATGTGAAGCGACAAGTGGTTGACGTCGATAAAGGTAATTTGTAAGACCCGACTTTTATAAATAAAGATGAATTTTTCTATAAATATTATTTTGAATATTATGGAATAAATTTGATATAATGTTATAGTTGTGGGTAATATTTATAAATTTTGCAAAGTATGCAAAGTTGTTATAAAATATTACGTTTGGTTTGGGAATATTCTTTTTGTTAGGGAATATTAATAATGGCTCAATCATTGGTGGACCCCACAGCAATGTAATTATTGTTTGGATTGAGAAAATGACAAAATATTTTATAAAAATAACGGCGGAGGTGTTACTGAATTAAAAAGCATTGAACTACCCGGTAAAGGTAAAAATACGATGTCTGGCGTAGTTAAGTAGTAGCACAGGTATTGATTATTGATCTTTACGTGAGAAGTCACTCATTTATGCTCGATTATTACTACGATAATTCTTGCGTCATATCTCTTATATTATTGATTCAATTATTGTCACAAGATATCATCCGTATAATATGTTATAGTATTAAATCAATAATTGAGACGACAAGTTATAAATGATTAATAATTGTTGAAAGATTAAATATGTGTTGATGAAAAAAAAATGATTTGTGGTAAGTTTGATTATTTTATGGGGGCTCGTATATGTCATCATCTAAGAGTCTCTTCATCGATAGTAATTACCCTTATGAATAGTATTTACCTTCATTCGATAGTAATAATTACCTTAAATCGATAGTAATTACCTTCAATCGATAGTAATTACCCTTGTGAATAGTATTTACCTTCGTCGATAGTAATTACCTTCGTCGATAGTAATTACCCTTGTGAATAGTATTTACCTTCAATCGATAGTATTTACCTTCGTTAATAGTAATTACCTTTACCGGATGTCGAACCACTTGTCGTTTCACATTCTGAAAGCGTCGAACCACTTGTCGTTTCACATTACAGAGCGTCGAACCACTTGTCGTTTCACATTCTGAGCGTCGAAATACTTGCCTTTCACACAGCCCAGTGCTAAGCTAGAAATCTTCTATAAATAGAGGCCTGAGGCTTCATTATTTTTCACGAATTCATTCAAGCTATAGAGAGAAAAGTATAGAGAGAATAAGAGAAAGAAGAAGAGTATTTTATTACTTACCTGCTGCTGCGATATTCAATCTCCTACCAAATGTAAGGGGTGTTATTCTTTCTTATTCATGAAGAGAACTGTTGTTATTCCATTGCTTATTATTACATTGGAATAACTTTGTATAAGTGGTTTACCTATACTTGGTGACATTCTTCTATTATTACATTGGAACATCACATGCATGTGTTTTTACACCTACACGGTTCCGCTTTTATTATTATTACATTGAACATCACATGCATGTGTGTTATACACCGACTGGTTAAAATCTTTATTATTCTGTTGGAACATCATCACATGCATGTGTTTTACACCGACTGGTTCCGTCTTTATCATTACATTGGAATATCCTATCTGTGTTTTACAGGATCTGGTTCCATCTTTATCATTACATTGGAACATCACAGCGGTGTGAATTTCACCCGACACAGTTCCGTTATTTATTATTACATTGGAATAACTTTTATCTGTGCGATCTATCGCATGCATGGTGATTTCTTTTGTTATTCCATTCTTTATTATACCCAAATTGGTTAAAACTTTGACTTCTATACTCCATGAAATTAGTGGAATATCCTTGATATTTGCGTTTCATCCAAAGATATCTTTTCATATTCTTGAATTTTACTCTACAAAACAAGATGTCATGTTGATAATTTGACGTTAATAATTCCCGGATAAAATAATTCTTGAACTTGTTTTATTGAATTCTTATATCATTGTCATCATCCTCATGTTTATATTTTTTTAAAGTCATCCATGGCACTGTGTAGTGTATAGATGGACTTGGTATGATTATGACCGAGAGACTATTGATTGTAATCATGGCCGTAATGTTACAAATGATGTGGTAAAAATCCTCGATTAAATAGTAGTGCATTGATGGACGATTATTGGCATGATCATGACCATTAATGAATACACAAATATTCTTGGCCGTAGTGCATGAATAATTGTGGTCGTGATACTAAAGAATATCCTTGGCAGAAGTAGTGAGGGTGATTCGATGATGTGGAATATTTATTAAAGTGAGTCTCAAATTATAACATGATGAAAACCTTTTAAAACCTAAAAGATAGTAGACTTTATTTTCTACTTGACTCTTTTAATGGATTACGATATTCCACTGCAGTTAAACTGGTTGTCTATTGTATTTTATCGGTTTAACATTGTTGAAGACTATTGATAATTTATTACGCATTATCTTAGTCATAATATTTCTTCTTTGGGCTAGTTGAGCTCACCTTTCTTTCCTTTGTTCTTCTTGAAAATGAGAATATAGGCCGGGGCGAAGTCAGGAAACGAGTGATGGTCCCGAAGATAGCATTAGTAGTCCTCACTATTCAGTGAAATAGTGTGATAATAATTGTAATGAGAACTTTTTGTTGAGTTTGTATAATATCTAGTAGGCGATATTTGTATTTAAACTCACGCTTTATGTCGTATTGCATACCTACGCTTATATGTTAATAAGTTGTATTTAAATTACATACCATTTAAGTGGCGACCCAGATGGGTGATGTATACCTAATTTTGGGGCGTCATGGTTGGTATCGAGCTTAGGGATATGATCCTGGCTAAGATGTGAGAATAGTACTAGGAGGGGAGAGACGGGAATACCTTCGCCAGTATGACTACCTAAGTTTATGTCTTATTTTATTGGTTGGTCGGAAGATAGGGATAATTTGTTACATGTCAATTAACCTTTTATTTTGTGGCGATGTCGAAAATGACATCGAGAATGTTGAGAATAGCAATGGAGCGCAGACGATCGTTGATTCACCACATATCAATAATCGGGATAATGTGCATCGAAGGCGACAATCCTCATGCAAACAACAACCTTGACCAAATGATGAATGATCAAATGTTCGGAGGCTTTATGCAATTTATCTGACAATGATGAGAAAGGCGACTCTGTCCAAAACGTAGGTGGAAACACGGAAAACTCTCGGCGGTCACCGCTAAACAATTCAAGGAGGGACCACCGGAGTTTAAGGGAGAGCAAAACCACTTCGGCGGAAGCATGGATAAAGTAGATTACCAAGATATTTGATGTCTTGGGATGCTCCGAGAGCAAAAAGGTCCTTCTTGCGCCTTTATGTTCTTGCGGAGGCGAATTATTGGTGGGAATGGTAAAAGCGTACTCAACTTCTTTGTCTTGAAGATATCTTGGGAGAAGTTCCGAGAGGTCGTTCAACGACAAATACTTTCACAGTATTAAGCCACATGAAGGAGGTGGAATTTATCAAGTTGGAACAAAACAATATGGCCGTGTCGCAATGATCTGAGGCAAAATTTGCGAGTTATCATGGTTTCAAATCCCACTTGGTGGATAATGAAGAGAGAATGGCGCGAATGTTTTAAGAGGTTTGAAGTGGAGATCGTCAACATCTTATTTCTCATAAATTGTGTTTGTATTCGGATGTTGTAAATAGGGCTCGATTAGTGGAGCGATAATGAGTCAACACAACTAAAAGAAGCGTAAAAGAAATTATAATACCGGTGAGTAGTCATCGAGCGGTGACAACAAGTGTGGAGGAATCAACAAGCCGAGATATGGTAACCACTTGGGTGGTAATCGAGGGCAAAAACAATAAGAATGGACATTTCAAAAAAGCGGAGATTCAACGATGGTGGAAAGACGTCGAGACCAATTTGTAAGACCAGAAATTTTTTAAATAAAAGGAATTTCCTTTATTTATTATTTTGAAATAGTAAGGGTTGATTTGATTAATGTGGATAGTTAAGGGTTAAATCATGAAATATTTCAAAATAAGCAGTGGTTATAAAATATTCATTTTTGTCGGGAATATTCGTTTGGTGGTGGAATATTCATCTTTATCGGGGAATATTAGTTTGGTCGTGGAATATTAAATGCTTGTCGGGGAATATTAAATGCGTAGTGACCATGTATGGGCCCCATAACGAAAGCGATTGGATGAGGAAAAGCGACAAAGTTTGGGTGGTTATAAATAACTTGGCGTAGTTATTCTGAATTAAGGCTGTTGGAATACCGGTGGTTAAATTCTGATGTCTGGCGTGGTTGCCGCATGATGCCACGGTATTACCTTTGTATTGTTGAATTATTGATCCTTACGTAAGAAGGCCTTTACTCAATAATTTTCACGATGAATTCTTTATTCATATTTTATTTTATTGATTGATAATTGCTGCGTTGATATTTTATATTATTGTTGTTCAATAATTGTCACTTGCACATTATCTCCATTATCGGATCAATAATTCATATTATTTAAATAATATTATTAGATAGCATTATTGGCAATGTCTAGAAAGTTACATCGAGGAGAGTTTTGGTCACCCTAATTGCGGCGCCCGATGAGGAGAAATCCTTATCGAAAGCCCCTGCTTTCAGGAGCTTTTGGTTGTCATAATTGTGATTACGTAATATTATTTGTGAATAATTAATTATTGATTCATATGATAAAAAATATTTATTTTATATGGATATAAATGATGGATTTATTTATGTGGTTATAAATGAAGAAATTATGTTGAGGTGTTTTATCGATTTTTTACGGTTGGAGGTATTAAAAATTAAATCGGGGTTTTGAGATATATTATTGGGGTTATAATTTTTAATCCGATAGTTGGATTGTAGTAATTTTTGGGTATATTATACATACATAAGTTGAGTATATGTCCACAAATTTTGAGCCGTTAAAAATGCACGAATGATTTGTTGTGAATTTTAAGAGGTGTCGGATTAGGAAAGTAGGGTTATAATTGATTTTGGTGGAAAATTCTAGAATTGAGTGGGCCCCACTTGTGGTTGGTGAAAAAATGTGCTGAATTTTATTTCAAATGTGGTGGGTGGCAATAGTAGCGAGTAAAAGCCATCGGTGGCGGGTCAAAATCTGCCTTGGTAGGGCTAACATTTTCCTATAAATAGAGGGCTAAGTTAGAATTGAAAATCACACGAAAAACAAAGTTTTCTCTCTTTCTCTCTATATTATTGAGCGTATTTTGTGAGTATTTAGATACTTTGAGAGTTCTTTGTTAAATCTGAAGTTTCATTCGAAGATCACTTGAGCCTTTCCTTAGAAAATCTTGATTCTTTGAGGTAAGGGATATTTTTTTTTCGTAATGATATTATTTCTTGATATCATTATCTTTGAAATATTGATCTGAAGTTTTATCAAATTTGGAACTTTTTCATGTCGGAGTTACTATTCATGAGTTCTTATTCACGAGTTACTTATTCATGAGTTCTTATTCACGATTCTTATTCACGAGTACTATTAATGAAGCGTGAAGATGTTTTTTGTGGAATTTCTATCTTTTGGTGTCGGATTCTTATTCACGTATCGGCCTATTCACGTATCTGACCTTATTCACGAATCTGGCACTATTCATAGAAAAATGAAAATTTTTCTTTTAAATCAAAATATCTATTACGGATACTAGCTTTGATTGTATCCATGTTTTGATCATTCTTGAATTTTACACCACTATGATTATTTTGAGGTATTGTTGGACATGGATAAAACAAAGTCTGAATCCTTAATCCTTAATCCTTGTCATTTTGTTTCCTTTGGATTCGTTTCTTTAAAAATATTTTTATCGTCCTCGGTCTTAAATGATGATATTATTGAATATCTTTGGCACCAGTAGTCACAGATGAATGATTTCTGAAGAATATCTTTGGCACATGTAGTGCAATGAATGATTTCTGAAGAATATCTTTGGCTTTAAAGTGCAAGATGAGCAGTGTTTAAATGAACATGATCAATTGATGAATATCTTTGGCCTTTAGTGTAAAGATGAGCAGGTGTTGAGATGAACATGTTGAGATGAGATTGATGAATATCTTTGGCACATGGTGCAAAGATGAATATTTGATTTGAGATGAATATTGATTGATGTTACGAGGATAAAATATTGATGATGGATTTATTAAATTCATAGATTATAGTAGATTTCATTCTCTACGTAACTCTTACATGAATTATTATTTCCATTGCGAATATTGATCTGAAACTTGTTGTCTATTGTATTCTATCGATTTTTTCCCTGTTGGAGACTAACGATAATTTGTTGTATATTATCTTAGTCGTAACATTCTTCTTTGGGCTAGTTGAGCTCACCCTTTTTCCTTGTTGTTCCATTTTTCTTCTCGGGGGGCGAGAATGTAGCGAGTCTTAGTAGGGTATGGAATGAAGGTTCTAGAGAGAGTTGTTTAGTAGTCCTCACCATTATTGTAAAATAATGTATCAATAAATGTGATGAGGATTTATTTAAGTATAAATATTATCTAGAAGATAATATTTGTATTTAAACTCACGATTTTATTGTTGTGATAATAAAGTTGTAGTTGTTTACGTACCATGTATTTGGCGACTTCGAGAATGGGTTGGATGGAATGGACCTATTTTGGGGCGTCACGAGTTGGTATCGAGCTTAGGGATATGATCTCTGGCGGAGATCGGGGAATAGAACTAGGAGGGAGGCAGGTAAAATCCTTCGCTAGTGTGTCTACTAAGCTTATTTGTTGGTTGAATTCGTAATATAGGGGTATTATGTGATTTGTTAATTTATTTAATTAACCCTTGTTTTATAGCGATGTTTGAGAATGTCGTTTGAGAATATTAATAGTGGAGTAAATGAGGCCGTGGAGATGCACATGTCTTGAACGAGGAGAACGCGTCTGTGGTGACAATGTACCTCCCATGAATAACACCACCGAAAGCGAGATGATGAGCGAGGGGATGTTTAGAAGCTTTTTTGCAGTTTCATGCAAAAATCGAATGAGGAGACTTCGTGTTTCAAAATATGAGGAGAAATGATAGTAATTCATGGGTGGTCACAACCCAAGCGATTCGAAGTTGGGACCACGAGTGCAGGGAAAGCGAGATCCGATCATGCCGGAAACATGGGTCAAGCAAATTACAAGATATTCGATGTCTTGGGATGCGGAGAACGAAAGTTCCATTCGCTACTTTTATGTTAAAATGGCGAAGCGATTCTTTGGTGGGAATCGCAGAAGCGTACCCATCCATTACACCAGCGTGTCTTGGGAGACGTTTGAAGCAGATTCGATGACAAGTACTTCCACGAAAGTATTAAATCATATGAAGGAAGTGGAGTTTATTAAACTGGAAGAAGAATAACATGGCGGTGTCGGTCGAAAGCGAAGTTCATGGAGTTATCGAGTTTGCACCTCATTTGGTGGAGAATGAGGAGCGTTATGTGCGGGATGTTTACGAGAGGTTTGAAACCCGGCGTACGTCGATATCTCATTCTCATAAATTTTCTCTCTGATCGAGATGTTGTCAGCGGGGCTCGATTGTTAGAAGCGAGATAACGAAATACGTTCAACCGAGGGTCCATAACCGAGGATTATCTGAAGATAGCGATCATCGAATAACGATAACCGGTGGAGAAAGAAGAATACGGACAAAGGCGGTAACCACTCGGTGGTAATCGTGGCCATGAAAATAGAAAAGCGAGTTGGGAGGAGATTTTAAAAGAGGAGATTCAACAACGACCATGTGAAGACGTCGGCCAATGGCAACAAGTTTCGAGGGAGGAGAAAGACCATCGATCAGTATGTTACAAATCTTGGAAAAAGGGACATATCATTGGCGCCCTGAGCGGTTTAATGTATGCTATAATTGTGGAAAAGAAGGACATATCGCTCGAGATTATGCGATATCGAAACCAGATCCGGCGGGAATGGTAACTCAAAAGGATATCGAGAAAAGTCAAAGTCAACGATTCTTGGAAGAAGCGTTGTGCGTGGCCGGTCAAAATCTGAGGAACGAACGGAAGTTAGCACGGGTTAGTTAATTATAAATTCTTGCGAAGTTTATACCTTACTTGAATCTGGGATTCTACCCATTCTTTTATCTCTCTTGCTTGCGCTCAACGTTTGAACTTGACTACGGAGAAATTAAACTTTGACTGTCATGTGGAGACTCCATTGGAGAAACTTTCATTACATCCGTTGTTTAAAAATCTTGTTTGATTCAGGTTGGCACTATCACATTACACATTAACCTTATTTCTATAGAGATATTTGCTTTTGATGTGATTTTAAGGTTAACTACTCATCATTTGCAAAATTGATTGCTTTAAAGGGTTGTTAGTTTTCATATTCTAAGCAACCTATTATTGAATTCGAGCAATCAAACCATTGAAGTCAAACATTTTATATCAAACCATGAAGTCATTCTTTTATTACGGATGTCAAGTTTTCTTAGTCCATGTTATGGATTTGAATAAAGACACGTCGATTTGAATAATATTCTTGTTGTTATTGATTTTTCTGACGTATTTTACGAAGAATTTCTTGGCTTACTCCCAAAAGCCTAATATTAAATTTTGTATCGACTTTGAACCCGTACAAAACTCATTTCTAAAATCTCATATCGAATGGCTCTATTGAACTTGAGGTTAAAAATTCAATTATAAATTTGGTACAGAGCCTTTATCTTGTGATTTCCTTTGTGGGATGCACCAAAGCCGGACTCTCTCTGTAGGGGACACCATATTAGATGCGATAGTAAAGGCGATAGGTGTCATTGTAACGTGTTATCCAAGGTTGGGATATGAGTCGCGATTGAGAACAATCTAAATCGGTAATAGAAATACGTAGCTTTCTGAAGCTTAGTTGGTTATTATCGGAGATTCGTTGAAGGATATTCTCGAATCGCTTTTCCATTAACTTATTGTGACTCGTAGAGATACAAAATTCGAATGGAGCGAAAGAATGTGGGAAGAGCTTGAAGAACTCGAGAGGAGACTCATTTCAACACGTTACGACCATGCCATCCTGGAAAAGCGAGCGTGGTACTGGCGTGTTGAGTAGAAGATCGTATACAAATCTGAGTACGATATTGTCAAAGACTAATTTAGTATAATTTACAAATAATAGAGATGGAGATGAAAACTCTAGGTACCCGCGTGATGATATCTGAGTATAATCGACTTTTAATCGATAAAATTAAAGTTAAAGTCATTCGAGCTACACCGGTGATGAATTTGAAGGAGGTCTGAAGTTGTTATTTAAAAAGCGAGAATCGGTGAGGTGAGAAAGCTCAAACCTTGATTTATTAATCCATTTGAAATTCTCGATCGAATAGGAATTGTGGCCTATAGACTCGTTTCACCGCCAAGTATGACACGTGTTCATAACGCGTTTTTCACGTGTCGATGTTACGTAAATATGTGGACGACCGAACCATGTCATTGAGTTAGAACCGACGAGATAGCCAAGAAGACCTAACGTATGAGGAGGTTTTGTCGAGATTTTGGATAGGAAGGAGCATGTCCTACGCCTGCAGAAGGTCATACCACAAGTTAAAGTTTTGTGGAGGAATCATGATATAGAGGAAATGACACAGGAGTTGGAAAGCGAAAATGAAGGAGGTATCTTTACCTTTTGAAACACACCGGTCGTCGTCAATTTAGAGGACGAAATTTCATAAGGAGGGAGGTTGTAAGACCGAAAATTTTTTAAATAAAAGGAATTTCCTTTATTTATTATTTTGAAATAGTAAGGGTTGATTTGATTAATGTGGATAGTTAAGGGTTAAATCATAAATATTTCAAAATAAGCAAAGTGGTTATAAAATATTCATTTTTGTGGGGAATATTCGTTTGGTGGTGGAATATTAAATCTTTGTCGGGAATATTCGTTTGGTGGTGGAATATTAAATGCTTTATGGGGAATATTCGCATAAATGAGACAGTAATATATGTGTGGGCCCCATAACGGAAAAGCGATTGGATGAGGAAAAGCGACAAAGTTTGGGTGGTTATAAATAACAGGCGTAGTTGTTACCCTTAAGGCATTGGAATACCGTGGTTAAAATCTGATGTCTGGCGTGGTTGCCGATGCTTACACGGTATTGCCTTTGTATTGTTGAATTATTGATCCTTACGTGAAGAAGGCACTACTCAATAATTTTCACGATGAATTCTTGTTCAATATTTTATTTTATTGATTCAATAATTCTTTGCGTTGATATTTTATATTATTGTTGTTCGATAATTGTCACTTTACATTATCTCCATTATCGGATCAATAATTCATATTATTTAAATAATATTATTAGATAGCATTATTGGCAATGTCTAGAAAGTTACATCGAGGAGAGGTTTGGTCACTAATTTGCGCGCCCGATGAGAGAGAAATCCTTATCGGAAAGCCCCTCTTTCTGAGGAGCAAACACTGGTTGTCATAATTGTGATTACGTAATATTATTTGTGAATAATTAATTATTGATTCATATGATAAAGAAATATTTATTTTATGTGGATATAAATGATGGATTTATTTATGTGGTTATAAATGAAGAAATTATGTTGAGGTGTTTTATCGATTATTTTACAGTTGGAGGTATTAAAAATTAAATCGGGGTTTTGAGATATATTGCGGGGTTATAATTTTTAATCCGACCGTTGGATTGTAGTAATTTTGGGTATGTTATACATACATAAGTTGAGTATATGTCCACAAATTTTGAGCCGTTAAAAATGCACGAATGATTTGTTGTGAATTTTAAGAGGTGTCGGATTCGGAAAGTAGGGTTATAATTGATTTTGGTGGAAAATTCTAGAATTGAGTGGGCCCCACTTGTGGTTGGTGAAGAAATGTGCTGAAATTTTATTTCAAATGTGGTGGTGGCAATAGTAGCGAGTAAAAGCCATCGGTGGCAGTCGAAATCTGCCTTGGTGATTTAACATTTTCTATAAATAGAAATTTAAGTTAGAATTGAAAATCACACGGAAACAAAGTTTTCTCTCTTTCTCTCTCTATATTATTGAGCGTATTTTGTGAGTATTTAGATACTTTGAGAGTTCTTTGTTAGGATCAAGTTTCATTCAAAGATCACTTGAGCCTTTCCTTAGAAATCTTGACTCTTTGAGGTAAGGGATATTATTTTTTTCGTAATGATATTATTTCTTGATATCATTATCTTTGAAATGTTGATCTGAAGTTTTATCAAATTTGGAACTTTTTCATGTCGGGGGGTTACTATTCATGAGTTCTTATTCACGAGTTCTTATTCATGAGTTACTATTCACGATTCTTATTCACGAGTACTATTAAATGAAGCGTGAAGATATTTTTTGTGGAATTTCTATCTTTTGGTGTAGAGATTCTATTCACGTATATGGCACTATTCACGTATCTGACATTCATTCACGAATCGGCCTTATTCATAGAAAATGAAAATTTTTCTTTTAGTCTAAAATATCTATTACGGATACTAGCTTTGATTGTATCCATGTTTTGATCATTCTTGAATTTTACACCACTATGATTATTTTTGAGGTATTGTTGGACATGGATAAAACAAAGTCTGAATCCTTAATCCTTAATCCTTGTCATTTTGTTTCCTTTGGATTCGTTTCTTTAAAAATATTTTTCATCATCCTCGGTCTTAAATGATGATATTATTGAATATCTTTGGCACCTGTAGTGCAAAGATGAGCGATTTCTGAAGAATATCTTTGGCTGTAGTGCAGAGATGAATGATTTCTGAAGAATATCTTTGGCTTTATAGTGCAAAGATGAGCAGGTGTTTAAATGAACATGACCGGTGATGAATATCTTTGGCCTTTAGTGCAAAGATGAGCAGTGTTGAGATGAACATGTGTGGATTGATGAATATCTTTGGCACATAGTGCAAGATGAATATTTGATTTGAGATGAATATTGATTGATGTTCTGAGGATAAAATATTGATGATGGTTTGTTAAATTCATAGATTATAGTAGATTTCATTCTCTACGTAACTCTTACATGAATTATTATTTCATTCTGAATATTGATCTGAAACTTGTTGTACATTGTATTCTATCAGATTTTCCTGTTGGAGACTAATGATAATTTGTTGTATATTATCTTAGTCATAACATTCTTCTTGGGCTAGTTGAGCTCACCCTTTTCCTTGTTGTTCCATTTTTCTTCTCGGGAGGCGAGAATGTGGCGAGTCTTAGTCGGGGTATGGAATGAAGGTTCTAGAGAGAGTTGTTTAGTAGTCCTCACCATTATTGTAAAATAATGTATCAATAAATGTGATGAGGATTTATTTGAGTATAAATATTGTCTAGAAGATAATATTTGTATTTAAACTCACAGTTTTATTGTTGTGATAATAAAGTTGTAGTTGTTTCTGTACCATGTATTTGGCGACTTAGAATGGGTTGGATGGAATGGACCTATTTTGGGGGCGTCACACCAGCACCCATTGTTAAGGAAGGAGAAAGACCACTATCATATGCTTCAATGCGGATGAGAGGGACACATCGATCAAACTGCGTCAATGCCAGTCAAAGCATGTTATAATTGTGGAAGAGAAGGTCAACTTAGCTCGATTTTGTCATTTACAGAAGACAAATTCAGCTAGGATGGAAACACCAAAGGCCATCCCGAAAATTTAAAAGCCAGTAGTCTGAGGAGAGCGTTTGTTGTGACCTCCCAAAGAAAGGTTAGGAATCCGAATGAGGTCATCACGGGTAAGCTTATCATAAACTCTAATGAAGTCTATACTTTATTTGATACCTGTTCTACCCATTCTTTTATTTCTCCTACTTTAGCGCTCATCGATTAAATTTGACTCAGGAGAAATTAGACTTTGACTTATCTGTGGAAACTTCGTTGGGAGAAACCTTCATTACATCCACTTGTTTATAAGTCTTGTTTGGTTCAAATCGGTACCCTCACATTACTGTCGATCTTATTTCATTAAAAATACTTGCATTTGACGCGTGATTCTAGGGATTGATTGGTTAACTACTTATCATGTAAAATTGATTGTTTTACGTAAGGTTGTTAGCTTTCATATTTCCTAATCAACCTATTATCTGAATTCAAACGACCAAACCATTAAAATCAATCACGGTCATCTCGAAGCCATAAAGCTATTCGTTTATTGAAAAAGCGGATGTCGAGCTTTCTTAGCTCATGTATCATGATTTAAATAAAAATACGCCGATTTTAAACGATATTCCTATTGTTAATAAATTTCTGACGTATTCCCAGAAGAACTTCTGGCCTACCCCGGGCGTGAAATTGAATTTTGTATCGACCTTGAACCCGTCTACAAAACCTATTTCTAAAGCCCCATATCGAATAGCTCTATTGAACTTCGAGGAGTTAAAGACCCAATGCGAGGAATTGTTAGACATTGGCTTTATTAGTCCTAGTACTTCTCCTTGGGGTGCTCTGTTACATTACGTGAAGAAGAAAGATGGGAGTATGCGACTTTGTATTGATTATTGGGAGTTGAATCATGTCACCATCAAAAATAGGTATCCATTACCACGTATTGATGACTGTTTGACCCGATTCTGAGGAGCCAAATTCTTTTCAAAGATTGATCTTAGTTCGGATATCACCAATTGAAGATTAGAACCGTTGACATTCCAAAGACGACTTTGAACTTCGAATGCGGGCATTATGAATTCTAGTCGTGTCCTTTTGGATTGACTAATGCTCCTAACGCCTTCATGGATATGATGAGCCGAGTATTCAGGAATATTTAGATCACTTTGTGGTCGTCTTTTTATGACATCCTTATTTATTCCAAAAGTAGAAGAAGATCATGAGCAACACTTGAGTGACACTCCAAAAGCTTCGTGAATATAAGCTTTATGCCAAGTTGAAGAAATGCGAGTTACGGCGAAGAAGTAGCATTCCTTGGGCACGTGGTATCAAGTCATGGAATATCTGTTGACCCGCCAAGATTGAAGCTATTCAAAGTGGGAACAACCTAAATCGATGGCCAAAATCGTAGCTTTCTCGGTTTAGTTTGGTTATTATCGAAGATTAAATGGAAGGATTTTCTCGAATCGCTATTCCATTACTCGGTGACTCGGAAGATCTGAAAAGTTCGGTTGGAAGCGAAGAATGTGAGAAGAGTTTTCAAGAACTCAAGAGGAGACTTATTTCAAGACTGTTACGTGATACCATCGGCTCGGAGGATTTGTCATCTCTGATGATGCTTGGGTAAAGGGTTAGGATGTGTTCTTATGCAACATGGAAAAGTTATAGCCTATGCATCGCGACAACTCAAAAAGAATATGAGAGGAATTATCCTACTCATGATCTAGAGTTAGCATTTGTTATCTTTGCACTTAAAATTTGGAGGCATTACTTGTATGGGGAGAAAGTGGAGATCTTCTGGATCATAAAAGCCTCAAATATTTCTTCACTCAAAATGAACTCAACATGCGACAACGGCGTTGGCTTGAAGCTGTTGAAAGATTATGATCATACCATCCATACCATCTTGGAAAAGCGAACATGGTGGTAGCGGCGTATAGTAGAAAATCATATCAAGTACGAGTGCGATATTGTCAATAAAGGCCCATTTTGTGTGACTTGCAAAGGATGGAGATAGAGTTAAAGACTCGAGGACGCATGTGATGATAACGAGTATCTGAGTAGAGCAAACTTTAATCGATAAAGTTAAAGTTTGCTCGAAACTTCTGGACACAGGAGGCGATGCGTATGAGGAAAAAAAGTGTAAGAAGGTCTTATCTTAGGAGCGAGAATCGATGAAGAAGGAATACTTGAAATCGACTCCGGACTTTGTGTTCTAACAACCACGATTTAAAGTATAATATCATGATGGGCGCACAACACACCATTTGCAATCCATCTTGGGAGTACGAAATGTATCATGATATTAAATCGTACATTTTGGTGGAAGCAATATGAAGAGAGAGATAAGCTATTTATCTCAAGGTGTCTAACTTGTCAACGAGTTAAAGTGGAGCATCAAGTACCAAAAGGTCTATTACAACCACTTGAAATTCCGAATGGAAGTGGGAGCACATTACCATGGATTTAGATTCTGGGGTCTTCTAAAGTTTCTCAAAGGCATTGATGCGATTTGGGTCATTGTTGATAGATTGACCAAGTCTGCTCATTTCTTCTGAAATCTGAGAAACTTATACACTTGAACGTCTTGCTTTCGTATGTACATAAGCGAGATTGTAAGACTACATGGTATCTTTTAGGTATCCATAGTTTCCGATCGAGACCCAAGATTCACTTCACGATTTTGGGTTGGTTTGCAAAAAAGCTATGAGCACGGACTTACGATTTAGCTTTCGGCGTATCATCCCAGACGGACGAGACGGTCGGAGAGGACTATTCAAACTCTTGAAGATCTATTAAGACT